>OZ024742.1:170266838-170416838 GCA_964016885.1 Eledone cirrhosa
AGATTTTAAAGAAGTGAATCTTTAAATAAATAATAAAATATATTTAATGAACAGCCACGAAATTTAGTAGATAAATTATGTAATATTCATTCATTATTTATTCAAAGGGCAGTGAATTGGCAGTATCGGTAGAGGGTTGGACGCCATGTTTTCTAGCATAGTTATGTCCCTTTATGGTTTGAGTTCAAATCCTGCTGAGGTTAACTTTGCTTTTCATCCTTACGGGGTCGATAAAATAAAGTACCAGTAATGTACTGGGTAATTGCTGGCCTTGTGCCTAAAGTAGAAACAATTATTCAAAGTAATCCAACTTATTTTACTAATGGGATAAAAAATTATAAACAGTACGCAATCCCGCGCTTTTTACTTTATGGTATTTGCAGCGTACATAACTTAAGAAAAAGTTATTATGTTGAATTATGTTGGAAGTTGTATTTAAACAGCTACCCTTAAAAGAGGGTGATTTTGTTTCGTAAAAAAAGAAGGTTTGGGGTGGGTTAACCCTTTTGTTACTATTTTTAATGTGAGGCAGTCATAGTGTTGTTTTATACTTTTGAAGAATATCTTGCTAATGTGGTTTCATGTGGTCCAGGATGTTAAGAGTTAAACATGTTATGAGTTTAAAACCAACCACTTCTACAGATTAGCATTTTAATTGTATTAAGATGACCCATCATGCTTAAATATAAACTCTAGCTTTAAAATGTCACACACACATTTACATACACAGACATTCAAATCATTCAAACATTCTCATATATACACACACATTCACATACACACATTATCACATACACACACAGGCAAACAGACACACACACTCTCATGATCATATGCAAATATGTTTATGGCTGTTACAAGTTAATTTTATTTTATTGACTTCTTTTCTTAATTAGAAACACATGTTGAACTGTTTTATACTTTATTTAGTAACTAAAAGTGAGTAAGATTAGTTTAATAATAGTTACTGCTGCTAAGGTTAACAATATATATACTCAGATTTATTAGACAGTGTTGACAAAGAAGAGAGGAGAGAGAAATTCACTTTTCCATCCTGGTATGGGTTAGACATGACATTTTGAGGTAGTGTTTTATGGTCAGATGTCCATTCTGATGCCAACCTCCCGAGTGTTGGTGCATAGAATACATACACCCAGTACAGTCTGTAAAGTGGTTGGTGTTAGGATGGGTATCCAGCTGTAGAAACTGCCAAGAACAGAACATACATCAGCGAGACTCTCCTGAACCCCAGCCAATTTATACGAACAGTAGCTCCAATTAAACACCGACTTGGTTTGTGGTGACCCGTTCAACCTATGCCATACCAACATAGAAATATAAACATTAGATTATGAAGACATTAAATTATGAGGATAATGATGTGTGTGCACACACACACACACACATGCTCATGCACACACACATTATTATTATTATTATACACATATGAAAATATATCAGATGACTTAGAAAGACTGTTTATATTGAGATTGTTGGCTTGATAACAATAGATATAATTCTGATATCTGAGAATTCTTGTATTATTATTATTATTTTCTTTTCTACATACGTGTGTCATAATTGTTGGCTGTTGGAAGTATGCTCTGTCTGTCTCAGTTTACAGGGCCTACTGGATATAAGGTTGGCTAGGTCAAGGCTCTCTCTCTGTAAAAGTGTAAAAGCACAGGGGTTTGTTTTAAAAGTTTTTTTTCTTTTATCCAAGTTTTGTTGAATATTACCGGTTTTGATTGGTATGTCAATCTTGTCAATTTAAAAAAAAATGTTTCTCATATTTTGTGGGCAGTTCAGCCAACACTCCAACTCTCTCTTTCTCTCTCTCTCTCTCTCCCCCCTTCTCTCTCTCTCCTCTCTCTCTCTCTCCCCCCTTCTCTCTCTCTCCTCTCTCTCTCTATATATATATAATGTTCTATGGGTTTGTATAATAATCACACTTAATACAAACTAAATGAATATATTATGTGTAGAATAAATATATTTGCTGTTTATAGTGATGGTTACTTGGAAGTTTTGTCAAGGTTAGTGGCCTTAACCCTTTAGCATTTAAATTATTCTATATATATTGTTATATTTTCACATAATATCGAATCTATGAGAATTTGATATTATTTATTTTGAGAACAATACCTTAACATCACAGCGAGTGGCCAGTTTGAACAGAAAGAAGCGATAGAATTCTGCCAGTTTAAATGCTAAAGGGTTAAACTAACAAAAGCACTTTAACATTTGCAGCTAATGGTTTCATGAACATTAGAGGGCCTGCAAAACAGCAAGCAATAGTTATCAGTCATATCTTTAGGCAACTCTGAATTATATAGAACATGTTTTTTTCCTTATTGACGTTTTTGGTATGCATATACATGTATGTACACACACACAGGTTAAATAAAAGAAATTGGAACATATGCTGTAACTCTGGATGGAAGGAACAGAAGATGGTGAATTTCTGATAATGTTGTTTTTAATGGTTTGAACTAAGGATATTTGGAGTGTCATCAGTTTTTGTCAAAAAAAAAAAAAAAAAAAAAGAGCATGTAGACAAAATAAAAATGGAGCCAGTTTTTTTTTTTTTTTTGTAAATTATTCACCCTGTGTGTATATATATATATATTAATGGGGTACTGTAAGAAGATAAAAACATTTAATCTGATTTCTTTTTCAGAATTTGAGCTCTGGAATATCCAATACCATGACGGTACATTATTCATTCTGTTTTTGTTTTCTTCTTTTAGCATTTTGTAGATTTACCTAGTTTTTCTTCTTTTTAGTAGTTGTTGTAACACTGTTGTATTCTTTTCTTTCTCCACCTTTTTCTTCTCTTCTTTTCTTCTTCCACCTCCTTTACTTTTTGTTTACTATTTTCTCCTCTTTTCCTTCTTTTTCTTTTTTCTACTTCCCTTTCTTCCTATTTTTTTCCATTGAGCATGTTACTTCATGCATGACTTAGTCCAGCTTCTAACATATAGTCATTATCTAGTAATTAGTAATACTAACATTCTCCCCCCCCCCCCCACTCACAACATCCCCTTATGTCACTTTGGTCTTGTTGAGGTTAGCCTGACTTATGACTAGTTAATCCACATGCATATGTATTTTTAAGAGTTCTCATACCATGTGATGCTTCCTTCACTCCTGGTAGTGTCAAAAGAATGCTATGGCATACAAGTTATGACATACAATGTGATGCTCCCTTCACTCCCAGTAGTGTCATAATGATGTTATTATGACTTACCATGTAATACTCCCTTTACTCCTGGTAGTGTCATAAGAATGCTGTTATGACATACAATGTGACGTTTCCACTCACTCCTGGTAGAGTCATAAGGATGCTGTTATGACATACTCTGTTTTGGGAACCCATTCCTCTCCAGGTCTGAACACAGCTGATTAGTCCCAGAGAAAAAGGAGCTGGGAGGAAAGTGAGATAGAGGAAGAATTGACCCTAGTACTGGACTGGTAGACTGAAAACAAAGAATAAAACACAACATAACTTCACTACAAGTCGGCTGGGAAGCTTCTATACAGTTGTGTGAACCTGCTAGAAATAAGAGAAAAATTTCATTCAAATCATACTCTCCCCTCTGAACTCTTTTGATACTACCCTGCCTGAAAATGATCCTGTTTCTATGAATCATTTTAACCCTTTTGTTACCATATTTCTAACGAAAAACACTGCATATAATTTTCAAATAATCAAGGATTTGGAAGGGTTTTATATTTCTAAATTTCTCTTTATTGAGTTGGTGTTTGGAGCATAGCTTTACAAAGATTCTTATATAAAAATATGATGGAAGGGCTTTAGATAAAAAATAAACGCTTAAAATAAGCAGTTTTGTATCATAGAGCCAAGGAGTTTCATGTAGCTTGGTATTGAAAATATTAAACCAAAACCTATTGTAATTTTATGTAAGAACTGTTTTAGTAATGCTCTAAATAACTCAGTAATGAGAAAGTTCAGCAATTTTACTAAATCTCTCCCATTTAAAAAAAAAATATTTTCGAAATTAATTGAAACCCTTTGGAAGTGTCTTTTATGAGAAATATGGTAAAGAAAAGATTTAAAAGAAAAGTCAAAGAATATGTTGCATAACTTGGGTGCAAATAGAATGGGCCTCCATCAGTTTTGATGAAGTGTGTTCTAGTTGTTCAACCAATGGAACAGTCTGCTTATGAAATTAATGTGTAAGTTGGTAAGCATTCCACAGACACATGCCCATAACATAATTATCAGAGTGTCAAAGCTGGCTCTTTAAATTATGGATACAATTCATCTAATAGGCTTCCAAATAATTTCCATCTAACTAATTTCATTTACAAGGTACAGGTCGATTTGTCTTTTGTCAAAGATACCATGCACTGGGATTGAAACCTTCTTCTTCCCCCACATATTCCTGAGAGGGTTGTGGGGGTAGAGTTCTCAAACACTCCTTCCAATGGGTCCTGTCAGAAGCAACTGTCTCCAACTGATCTGGCTGGATCCCCAAGTGAGACTAGCCCAGCTCATGGATGTTATCCAACCAACTTGCTCAGGGTCTGCCCATGGGTCTCCTGCCAATTGGTTTTGCCCATAAAATCTGTCCAGTGATTCTTTTCTGAGACATTCTAACCCTATGTCTATAATATCGGAGCTGTTGTCTCTCAATTTGGAGAAGTAGTGGCTCTACTTGGAGTGACTCTCTGATCTCCAAGCTATGCACTCTATTGAGTAATGTTACTCCAAAAGACCTTTCAGGATTGAACCTGAGGCCTTATAATTGTTAAGCAAACTCCTTAACCATTTGGCCATGCTGTGTTGACTGTTGAATTAATGATGGCTGGAATGTCTTTGATCAGAGTTCTGTTCTCTCAGAGCTTGCCTGGGGCTAAACAACAATACCAACAACTTCACCACCTGAAGCTGTTTCAAATTCAAATTATTATTGATAAGAAGAGGTGGTGATGGTAGAGGTAGGGGTTAGAGAAGAAAAGAAAGCAGTAGAGCAAAATGTGTTATTTATTGAGGAATTCTTGGTTGGTTTGGGGAGCTTACCTCCTCCTTCCCCTCTTCTTCCTCCCTGTCTCTTCCCCATATCTACCCCCTGCTCCCCCTTTCTCCCCTGCTCCCCCCTCTTCCCTAATATCTTTCGTTTTTACCATTTTTTCAAATCCAGTAACAGCATTTATATTCTTTACCCTTTCCATAAGTATGGACAGGAACAGGGTTTTTTTATATGATTAAATTTGCTCTGTGTGTGTGTTTGTCCCTCTTTTTACTTCTTCTTTATCTGTATCTCGCTATTTCTCTTATTCTCTCTCCATAGCTATTTCATTGTTTTTCTTTTTCTCTGTTTCTTGCTTGTTATCCCTTCTCTCTGTCGTTTTAACACACATATACTTTGAAGTATTCTCCAAATGTCGACAACATAAAAAGAAAGACACAAAGAAACACCATCTCAACAAGATCTCCAATGACAGTGTCTTATTAAATGTTTTATATTGCAGGAACATTGTAAATAATCAGAGTAGGAACCTTTCGAAATCCTCTGTGAAAATGGATGAATTCCTCTCTTTACAAGTTTATTTTACTAATGTATACATATGTGTGTCTGTGTGTCTATGAGTATATGTGTGTGTTTGTATATATGTGTGTATGTATATATGTGTATAGGCCGAAACAAATGAGATCGTGTAGGTGTCACGACAAAAAAAACACACAGTCCACGCTGTAATGTGGCCGTGTAGGCAACATGGTAAAAACCTCCCAGACCCACACTGTAAATGTGGTTGGTGTTAGGAAGGGCATCCAACTGTAGAAAACCTGCCAGACAGTCCTATGCGAGCAAGACAATCACGCTTGCCTCAAGTGGGAAAACCCCCGTCCAAACCCATGCAAGCGTGGAATACAGACGTTAAACGTTGATGATGATGATGTAGATATATGGTTATGTATATATATTTATATGTGAACTAGTACAAAATGTAGTACAAATTTTCTAAATTACCAAGTTTTAAGAAAATATTAGTCAGAGAAATTGTTCTACCATGGGCCATAGAAAAGTAGTTTGTGGGCCATGTGTTGAGAAAAAACATTGAGTAAACTAACAAATGGTTGCAAGGTTTTCATTTTTACACATATGATTTGCTCTTGAAATGCCATAATACCATGAAATACAATAGTTTATCATCAATGTTATAGCCACAGTATTGTGTGTTGTACCATTTTAGACTCTTCAATTCTTAAAGTCTGCTCACTTTTAGTCGTTCATCATGTTTCCTTGGTTTGGCATATTGTATTGATGTTGTTGTTGGCATGTTTTATTGCTGATGTTGTTGGTGACATGTTGTATTGCAGCTATGATTGTATTGTATAGCTGCTGTTGTATTATTATTTTTGTTGTTGAGCATTGAATATAAAAAAAGGTGAGCCCTTGTAGTGGATGGAACTTGTGGAAGAGGGAAACCAAGGAAGACATGGGGCAAAGTGTGGGGAATGACCTAAAAAAAATGGACTTCACAAATGAGATGATACAGGACTGGGTTGACTGGCAATCTACCTTAATACAACAGAGACATCTGTTAGTGGAAGCACTGTAATACTAAAAGTAGACATGGTGAGAGACCAGAGCCTACAGTCCTTGGCAATTGAATAGAAACAATATAGGGTTTGAGAAGAGTCTTCAGTCTGGCTTAACATGTGATAATCTCTCTAGTGCTGATGCCAATTCTGGCTTGAACAGTGCATTGTGTTTTTGAGCAAAACACTTTATTTCATATTGCTTTTCATAACAGGCCTGGATTTCTTATCATTAAAACACCACAGAAATCTCCTATGAGATACAACCCTGTAGGAGGCCAGATAAACTTACAGAGGTGTGAATTGTAACATAATAGAACATGGGCCCCCTATCATTAGAACATCCAAGAATCCTCCTATGAGATTGTATCTCATAGGAGGTCAGCTATACCGACATAGTTGTGAGCTGTAACAACAACAACAGCATCATCTGACTGGAGCTCTTATCATTAAAACACCCCAGAAACCTCCTGAGATATAACATCATAGGAAACCAGCTAAATGTGAGCTGTAACAAGATAAACAGTTATTTTTTTATCTCTCAATTTTGGAGAGATTCAAGTGAAGTTCTGGAATGGTGGGGTGGGGTATAAACTAACAATTATTATTATTATTATAAGGAATGTGAGATGTTACCAAATACTGAATCTCTTCTGACATTGAAGTCTGCCGATACATAATTATAAACAACAACAATAATGTCATAGCTTTAATCCATTTATTGCTTTATTATTAATTGCAGATATAATTGCATTATCTCATTGTTCTCTGTGTTGGCAGCCTGTCTTCATGTTTATGGCACTTCATTATTATTGTTATTTGTGATCACTTGTCTGTTAGCAGGGGAAACATCCAGCTGTTAAATGATGCAGATAGTTATATATATATATATATATATATATATATATATATATATATATATATGTATCTATATATATATATATATGTGTGTGTGTGTGTAATCATCAGCCATTTTTCTATTCTTGCATGGGTTGGACAGGTCATTCTCGACATGGCATCCTTCCATTTGTTGCGATGCTTTGTTATCTCCTCTGTGACGCAGTGCCTGCCTTGCCTTTAGCTCCATTTTTGTTACAGCTGCTCATAAACTCCACTGTTATAGCCTGGAGAACTATAATGAACAGTATTGGGCTATGAACCCTGATGAACCTGTATCTTGAATTCCACACTAAATTCATTTCTTACTCTCACTTCGCTGATAGCTCCTCTGTACATGGCTTGCACTGCTCTCACCAACCATTCTTCTACACTTAATTTCCTTAAGGACCACTGTCAAACGCTTTTTCTATATCAATGAAAGCTAGGTATTGTGGCTTATTTTTGGCTAAGAATTTCACTTGCAGCTGCATCACTAAAAAGAGGGCATCTATAGTACTTTTCCTAGGCATGAAACCGTCTATGATTATATATATATATATATGAAAACGGGGAGAAAGACGATTAGTAGGAAGAAAAATATTTTTTTTTCCCTTTTTGTTTCTCTCTCTCTCTTTTCTGGGTTAGAAAATGATTAAAACGAAATGTTTTACTTTGTGTGAAGTGTTAAGGTATTAGTTGATTTATTTATTATTTAACAATGGCATTTATTTATCTATTTATCTATTTAATTATTGTCTATTACCGGTTTCAGCATTTATATGCATTATCAAATGATAGTGAAATGTAAATGTTTGATTGTTTGTTGCAGTTTTAGATTGGTCCAATTTTTAGAGCATTAAGTAGAGGTTGGAATTTGTTAATGAAATATGTTTCCTTATTGGTACGTTGGATGAAAGTAGCGTTGTCTATGAATTTGTAAATGGGGAAAATTTTAAAGTTTGGATGTTGGTTGTGAGCACAATTGGCGATATGTTCACTAAATGCAATCTTTCTGTATTCCTGTATTTTATGGACGGTCATACGTTGACGGAGGCTGTCTTTTGTCTGTCCTATGTAATGCTCTTGACAACCTGAGCAGGTCAAAACATAGATAGGTTTTCAGATGCACATGTAAAGTTGTTTAACTGTGAATCGCTGTCCTTGTTTAAAATGGAATGTTGAACCTTCTATTAGATTTATGCATATGCCATAGGTAGGCCTTCCGCATTTTGTTACTGTAGGGTTCATTGTGAGGGTTTGTTGGATTTTGGTTTGTGTGAGGATGTTTTTTATGGATTTAGGTTGTCTTTTGCTCTTTATGATGTTGTGTGTTTGGAGGATTTTGTTCATTCTTGGGTCTCTTTTTAGTAAAGGAATGTTCTGGAGGATGGTGTCGAATGCCTCATAAGAGAGAGAGAAACAAAAAGGGAAAAAAATATATTTTTCTTCCTAATAATCGTCTCTTTCTCCCTGTTTTTATATATATATATATATATCCGAACTCGTGTGCTTCCTCTCCACATTTTATTATTATATATATATATATATATATATATGGAGGCACATGGCTTAGTGGTTAGAGCATTGGGCTTGCAATCGAAAGGTTGTGAGTTCAATTCTCAGACCGGGTGATGTTGTTTCCATGAGCAAGACATTTTATTTCACATTGCTCCAGTTTACTCAGCTGTAGAAATGTAAAGTGGACGTATAGGCGCCACAGAAAAAAAAGCACCCAGCACTCACTGTAAATGAGGTTGGTGTTAGGAAGGTCATCCAGCTGTAGAAATCAAGCCAGAATCAGTTCCCGTCCCACCCTTGCAAGCAGGGAAAAGCGGACGTATGATGACGATGATGATAATGATATATATATATATATATAATTTTCCCTGCTAACAAGAGCTGTCCCAGGTTATCACAGAACAATTCAGTACTTAATTGGGAGGCAATGATCTCTCAACTCCCCTCCCCTCCTTCCTCGGGACCTTATCACTGTTTAACAGCTATTTTCTATATTGGTATGGTTTCTATGGATGGATGTCTTTCCTAATGCCAATCACATCACTGTGTACAAGGTTGTTTTTACATATCACCACTACCTCTTGACACATTTTTATAACATGGCTAGTTTTCTCTATGATCTTATCACAAAGCACTGAACAGCAATGCATAAAACATTCAATAAATCTAAGATGTGGTAAGTGAAGTCATCAGTTTTTTATTATTTTTTTGTTAGTTCATATACTTGATTGCCAGTTCATAGCTGTTAGGAAATATTAAGCACAAAAAATGTTTGTCTGCCATCTGTTTGATAAGTTTGTATAGCTAGGACAAATAGTACTGTTCAAATAATGGTTTCTAATTAGCCACAAGTTCAGCAATTTTGTGGGGTGGGAAAAGTTGCTCATATCAACCCCAGTACTTAGCTGATACTTTATTTTATCCGCCTTGGCAGGATGGAATGGAAAGTTGACCACAGTGGGATTTGATCTCAGAAAGTAAAGAGCATGAAGTGCTCAGCATTTGTTCAATGCTCTAATGATTTTGCAAATCACCCACCCTAGTAATGATGAAATAATTATTTTTACAAGGCCAGCAATTTGAAGGGAAGTAGAAAGTCGATTAAATTGACCCCAGTGCATTACTGCTACTATTTTCATTGACCCTGTCAGAATGAAAGACAAAGCAGGCTTTAAACTAAGAAGGTAAAAGGTCACAACTAAGTACTGCAAAGCATTTTTGTCTGACGCTCTACCGAAACTGACATTTTTAACGTCTTGTACCACATGAAATATTCTGGAAAAGTACTAAACAGGTTGTCACACAACTATGCTGGAAAGTTTTTAGATAAATATAGACACTTTAAATCAAGCAGTTTTGTATCCTAGCACCAGGGGTGATTTCAGGCATGTTGGTATCAAAATGGTTAACATGAGTTTTCATTTGAGGTAGTTGTCAAACCTTACAGGACAACCAGGACTAAAGCAAGTTTTTTCAGGACCTAAGCATTTAAAAGATTATGATGTCTCCATATATAAAATCGGCAAAAATATATTTCTTTTGGAATGACAAATGCATATAATTTTAATAAAATGGTGGCCCCTTTTCCTTGATGCCCTAAGCATAAAGATATATAAGTGTGTCTTTTGTGCAGAATTAATGTGGGAAAATGATCATTCAGTAAGAATTCTAAAGAGTTTGGCAATATTTATATTAATCTTTTTGTGTCCTATGATACTGGTAGTTTTCTTTTGTCCTGAATCTAGTTTGTTAATATACTATATATACTAATGAATCTAAATTGTTAATACTTTGTGTATATATTTCCCTTTAGTGAATCTAGTTTGTTTATATTCTGTATATATGTATATGTGAATCTAGTTTAATACGCTGTGTATATATACATATTAGTGAATCTAATTTGTTTATACTCTGTATATATATATTAGTTTAATACTCTCTCTCTCTCTCTCTCTTTCTCTCTCTCTCTCTCTCTCTCTCTCTCTCTCTCTCTCTCTCTCTATTAGTGAATCTAGTTTAATACTCTGTATGTATATTACAAATCTAGTTTAATATTCTGTATAATATGTAATGGGGATTTTGTTTTTTGATGAGGTTCAAAGCCAAATTTTTTAAATGTTGATGGCTGTGGTATATCATGAAATGAATCAATATCAGTATATTACTGATAATTATTTTTTATTGACCTCAGAGAGACAATAGCCAAAGGCAACGTTGGTGTTTAAATTAATAATAATAATTGTTTCTACTTTAGGCACAAGGCCAACAATTTGAAGAGGAGTTGAAAGTCAATTAAATCAACTCCAGTGTATTACTGGTACTTTATTTTATTGGCCCCATAAGGATGAAAGGCAAAGCATGGTGGCTGATGCTCTACAGATACTGCCAAATAATTATAATAATAATTGTTTCTACTTTTGGCACAATGCCAGAAATTACCCCAGTGTATCACTGGTGCTTTATTTTATTGATCCAGGACGGAAGCTCTCTCTGCTAATTTGGACAATCTACCACTCTCATGAAATTTGTTTATTTTGATTAAAACACAAGGCCATGTGGCTGTGTAAGTGATTGAACTAACATTGATGATGGTGGTAGGGTGGTGATGGTGGATCCTCTGTTGTCAGCAATGATCATTCAGTTGTTTCATCAACTGAACATCCAACTCATGAATTAATATGTAAGTGGTTGAATATTCCACAGACACATGTACTTTTAACAATTCCCAAGCCATTTCAGCATGACACAGTATGTAACAAAGCTAGACCTTTCAATTACAGATACAGTCCATCTCATAGGCTTTTAAATAGTTTCTGTCTATCAAATTTCTCTCACATGGTTTTTCTTGACCAAAGGCTATGGTAAAGACACTTGCTCATGATACCATACAATAGGATTGAACTCAGGATCTGATGATTCCCTGCTTAACATTAATCTATTACTGATACTTATGTTATTGTTTCTCGCAGGTGGAGGAACCGACATTAGAATTTGAGCTAAGACCACTGAGGCAGTGAACTAGATACTGTGAAGCATTTGTCATCCTCATCACCATTTAACATCTATTTTTCCATGTTTGCATGGGTTAGATGGGTTATCATGTTATGAGACAATTCAGGTCATGTGGCCACGTCTTGCTCATATGGATCTGTATTTTGGCTTAGTTCCTATGCTTGGATGCCCTTAAAACCATGTGTTGTTCATAGAGATGTGTATTTTGGCTTGGTTTCTATGCCTGGATACCCGTCTCCATGTCAACCACATTACAGTGTGGACTGGGTGCTTTTTATTGTGGCATCAAAATAGCTGATAGGGTGCTTTTTTGTCGTGTCACCAGAATGACCATGTTACAGAGTGGACTAGGGTTTGTTTTTTTCGTGACACCAGCATGATTCCCTTTCAGGATGGACTCTGCTATATGGGCCATTCTAATAATATTGATCCCCCCCCCTTTTACAAGACATAAGATCAATTTTTATAGGGGTGTTTGAATTGATTCCATTTTATTTCCGGAAATTATTTTTATTAAACTCAGAGGATCAAAAAGTAGAATTAATCCTTTTGTAACCAGATTTCCAACAATGGAATACTATTTTGGTTCCTGATTTATCAAAATAATCAGGAATTATGAAAGGTTTAATAAAATTTTAAACTTTAAATTTTCTATCATAAGCACAGGGCCATCAATTTATAGGTAAGGGGAATGTCGATTACATTGGCCCCTAGTACTTGACCCTGAAAGGATGAAAGGTTAACTTGCAGCTTAATAATAATAAAAAACAAAGAAACAAATATCTATCTATTGAAATCTAATATTCTTCTTTGTTCACTCGATAGTGAAGGGATGGGATTGTCACTGAGCAGTGGCTCATTTATTTGAAATCTAATATCTTTCATATAATAGAGATATCAATACAAGGTTTGAATTTAAATTTGAACACTTTAATGTTCCATGGCACAAAACTTAAGATGTGTAAGAAGTATGTAGTTAATTAAATCAACCTTAGTATATGACAGGTAGGATTTTAATCGACCACTGAGCTGTGAAAGGAAAGCATTGGGAATTTGAACTCAAAACGTTGAAATAAGTACCACAAGGCACCTTGTAGATTTTCTATCATCTTCATTTAAGCTATTTGGCTTTATGATACAGAACTGTTTGTTTTAAAGTGTTTATCATCACCATCATTTTTATGTCGACTTTTCCATGCTGGCATGGGTTAGACAGGACTTTTCAAGGTAATGTTTTAGTCAGATGCTTTTCCTGACATCAACCCTTTTAGTCACCTCATGCATGCAGGGATATAGTGTATTTATTCTAAAACCTTCCATCATAATTTCATGTAAGAACCTTTAAATTATGTTTTAAATACCTGCTTGATAACAAGAAAGTTCATTATATTTCATAAATCTTTCTATATTATTGATTATTCAAGAAATTATTTGAAAATCATAGGCAGTGTCTTTGCTTAGAAATATGGTAATGAAGAAGGATTAGTTATTAACCTTGACTTTTATGAGCTATCTTCTTAATTCAGTAGCCTTGCTGTATTTTCTAGTTTCTCACATATAAAACCTACCAGTCTCATTGTATGTCTATTAATATATTCGTGACAAATAAATCAATCCAGTGTTTTAGACTGAACACAGCAATTTATTCCATGTGATGCCTGCTTTTGTTTCTGAAAAACAAAGCAGTTTGTTTAGATGGTGTAAGAACTTTGTTATAATAATACTGTTTGATTCAGAAATGAAACAGTAGTATGGAGATAAACTATTCTAAAAACAGACTAGAAAGAAACATTCTTTTTTTAACTTGAAATAGTGTTGACAAACATTTATGAGTAAATTTGGTCCAAAAACATTACTAGTTCTTGAAATTGGTAGATTTCCTATAATATAGTGAAGTAATTTTACTGATTTTTGCATACTAGTATAGAATAAAAAATGTGACAAAGTATTTAGAATGTCATATAGACTCTTGCTGCATTTGTTCTGGCTCTCTACGATCTGAGTTCAATCCTGCTGTGTGAAAATGGGTAGATGGAAACTGTTTTGAAACCTGTCAGATGTACTGTACAATTCAAATAACCAGCCTTGTCACACTGAATCTCCCTGAGAATTACGTTAAAGGTACACATGTTTGTAGAATGCTCAGCCACTTATATGTTAATTTCACAAGCAGACTGTTCCATTCATTGTTGAAACTGATCAAACTCCATGACAGTTGTGTGGTTATATATGTCTGTCACAGTTTTGTTACATCTGTAGGAGAGCTTTGTAAGAAATTAACTGAAGCTTGCTGAAAGTATCTGATAAATATTCCTTTGAGATAGAATATATTTAGTAGTCTATAAATCAGAAATAGGTGAATGGCTATTAGTAAAGTGTGTAGGGGGAGTTTGGAGTGAAGTAGAAAACAAGGTAAGAAGTTAATGATTTGAGGGTATTTCTTGTCGTTTCTGTTTGAGCTGGTCTATTGAACAATAGTCGTTAATTGAATGAACCATCTGAATGCCATTCCTTGTTACAGTAATGTGGGAGTTACTGCCCTAATAGTTAGAAACTGATATATCTAGTCTCTATTTCACAGGTAATAGTTCCTATTTAAAAGATAATTATGTTGAAGAAGACTCCAGGGAGATTTTTGTTTGGTGTAGTGATTGCCTGTGTAGTAACCTTTGTTAGATAAATAATAGAAAGTTGAATCTCTAAATTTACATTAAATATATTGATCAGTTTTAATTTTCTGAATGTACATATGTGTGTGTGTGTGTGTGTGGGTGGGTGTATATATATGATGATTTCCTTTGAATGAAACACTTCTAGTCTTGTAGAAGCCATTTCTATATTAAATTTATTGTTTACACTCCACTAATGTATTTAGTACCTTACTTACTGTGATTATCCCCCGATTGAACCCGGGACTCTCTCTCTCTCTCTCTCTCTCTCTCTCTCTCTCTCTCTCTCTCTCTCTCTCTCTCTCTCTCTCTCTCTCTCTCTCGAGAGAGAGAGAGAGAGAGAGAGAGAGAGAGAGAGAGAGAGAGAGAGAGTGAGAGAGAGTATATGGTGGGAAGACCCCAAAACCAGGGTAGGATTCGATGAATGATGTTATGTAGAGTGTGTATAGGGAAGAGGCAGAATTCCAGCAGCTAGTCCAGCTGTTTCAACTTGTGTTCCACAAGTATTTTGGAAGCAACGATTCCTTTGAAAAACTTTATTTCTTGTTGCACCAGTTCACTCAACTGGAGAAGTGAGTTGCGATGTCACTAGTACCAAGCTGTATCGATCTTTACCATTCATTTGGACAACATTGGTGGCATGGATAAGGGACACTGGCATGTATGGGCGACTGATGGTCTTCCACAAAAGCATCTTCCGTGGGCTTGTGCCATGGAGGGGAACTTTCTAGATGCAAAACCCATGGTTATTTGTGATTGAGAGGGCTCTTTACCCTTTACCTCATATCAGTGAGCAATTCTTCATTCTCAAGAAAATTGGAAAATATGTAGTATTATATATTTGTAGTGTTTATTTCACTCTTAATGTCCTGCACCACATGGGACTACATTAGCAACACATTCTTGGAAAAGTACAAAACAGCACTGAGACTATGTCACATTAAAAAAAATTCAAGTCGTTAATACTTATAATAATTTCCACAATGATGTGTTCACTAGTAAAGATACTATAAATATTTGAATTAACAAACCTATTTTTAGATATTTCTGCTAAATCATTAAAAGAAAAGAAATATGTAACGATTCACGGTTTTATAAGAGAAAATTTACAAGTGTAAATTAATAGGAGTTATAGGCATGGCTGTGAAGGCGCGTGGCTTAGTGATTAGAGAGTTGGATTCACAATCGTGAGATTGAGAGTTCAATTCTTGAACCAGGTGATGCGTTGTGTCCTTGAGCAAGACACTTTATTTCATGTTGCGACTGGTAGATAGTATCAGCAATGGAAACATTGTTTCCTTGGTCTGATTTGATGAGGTTTACCCCACTCGACATGTGATTAGGCATGGCTGAGTTGTTAAGTTTATTTCACAATTATGTGATCCCAGGTTCAATCTTATTGCTACACATTTTAGGTAAATATTATTTACCAATGTCTTGGATTGATCTAAGTCATATGAGGAAAACTGGGGAGAGAGAAACTGTGTAGAAGCTCATCAGATGCATTATTACTGTACCTGTAAGACAAAAGTCCAGCAGTGTCACATTGATTTGGCTTGAGAATTATGTTAATGATACATGTTAAAACGAAAAATACTGAGCTACTTAAAATTTAACCATTTTGATATCACCCTGGTTTTATGATAAATAGCTGACTATTTCAAAATGTTCATATTCTATTAACCTTTTAGCATTTAACCTGGCCATATCCAGCCAAAATTCTCTCATCTCTCTCTGTTCAACTGGTCCCTCATATTGATGTTAAGGTATTGTTCTCAAAATAAATAATATCAATCTCATAGATTCAATATTATGAAAAATAATTATGTGAGATAAAGCCTGTACTGCAAAAATACAATAGTAAATATAGAGTAATGTAAATACTAAATTTACTTAAGAAATTTTTGTTAAATACTGTTTCAAACATTAGCTTACTAATGAAAAGGTTAGTTATCTCATAAAATTCTTAAAATTAGTTGGTACATATATTTCACTAGAAATAGGGTAACAAAAGAGTTAATACAAGATGGATTGTGTCTGTAATTCAAAGGTTCATCCTTGTTACATATTGTGTCACACTAATTTGATTTCAGAATGGCATTTAGGGTACATGTCTCCTTACATATTCACAAGTTGGATGTTCAGTTGATTCAAGAAACGAATTCTCTTCGTTGAAATTGATGGAGCCTCTATGGTAATTTGACATAATCAGTCAAGCAAAACATGGCTGACACTGGTAAAAGATTGTGATCTGCCGTGAGAAATTATTATGAATTCAGAACCTGATCTTTATTGGTTGAAAGAGGGAGTTGTAATAATATGTAATAACCAAAGCTTAAGGGGTTCAAAGGTCAGTTTGCTTTTGTTATTGTTTATAATAAAGTTGCTTTCTTTAAAGATGAAAGATAGGGATGGGACTTAATGATAGAATGTAAATTGAATGAAACAAAATAGGTCATGGGATATACAATTGTTGTCTGAAAGAAATTGATTTGCCTATCTGATGAAAAACAGATAGCAAGACATTGATTATCATAATATAGACATTACTCTAGGATCCTGGGCACCGAGACAATAATAATAATAATGATAATAATAGTAATAATAATGGAAGAGTAAAACAAAATAACTCTCCTGATGTTTTCATGAACAATCATATTTACAGCATAAAAACTTTGCATAATGGGAAATTAGTGAATCATCTATTTTGGGGAATAGAATGAAAATATCTCGCATGTAACAGTTATACTTATATGTGTGCATGTATGTGTCTCTACATTAGCTAGGTTGTTAACACTTAACATCCTATACCATAACACATGCAGTCCCATTAGCAAAATATTCTCAAAAACTACAAAACAGCTCTATGACTGCATTATATTAAAAATGAAAGTGTTCACCCTAATACTGCAAATTTTCACAATGATCTGTCCACTAGTAAAGATATAAGCATTTGAATAAACAAACTTGTTTCAAAATATTTTCTGCTAAACCATTACAGGATGTTTAGAGTAAATCTTATCTTTAGACTTTTTATATTTTCTGATGATCTTTGGAGCCTATATTTCTACACATATAAATAACATGTTTAAGCTTTAACCCTCTCGATACCAAAGTGTCTGAGACTGTTCCTGGTTCTACAATACTAAGCTGTTTGTTTTAAAGTGTTTACTATTTATATAGAATTTTCATACATAATTTTATGTAAGAATTTTTATGTTCTAAACACTAGCTTAATAATGGGAAAGATAATTATTTTAGTAAATCCTTCCATATTCTTAAATATTTTTCCAAATTATTTGAAAATCATAGGCAGTATCTTTCATTGTATGTAAGAACTGTTATGTTCAAAACACCAGCTTAATGAGAAAGTTGGTTATGTTACTAAATCTCTCTAAATTCTTGGTTATTTTCAGAATTATTTGAAAATCATTGGCAGTGTCTTTCATTAGAGATATGGTAACAAAAGAGTTAACATCACTCTTTAATAGTATACTTGACAACCCGAGAAAACAACAATAGCGAGTTGTTTTGTTGAGGGAAATGAATAAGATGAACTTTGCAGTGTTAACAACTTAACAATGTATATTGTCCCAACATTAACACTAATTTCTGAAACACAGACATAATTAGTTTTTATACACTGCCTAGCTATTTACATTTCAGCATATTCCTTACAACCATATTAATACAGTCAGTCTAGGTATTTATAATTTTAGTAATGGAATTTCTCTCACATTCATATCATCATCATCATCATCGTCTAATGACCACTTTCCCTGCTAGCAAGAGTTGGACGGGTATACATAGATAAAGCGGGGTTACTGATCTCAGGGACAGGCTGGGGGTTTGTATCTCGATTATTTACGGTCTCTCTCTGAATATATATATATATATATATATATATATATATATATATATATATATATATATATATATACACACACTGTCCTACACCATCTTATTTTTGTGAGCTGTACACAGCTTACAAGAACACAATGGTGTAGAACAGAACAAAGGAAAGATACAAAATAACTACAAAAGTAGTCATTGAGGAGGTCACAGAATGTGATGAAAGAGTTTTGACAATCAACAAAAACTAGACAACCATCTAGTTATTAAACTAACCAACTGAGGAGGTCACAGAATATGACGTAAGAGTTTTGACAATCAACAACTAGACAACCATCTAGTTATTAAACTAACCAACTGGGAGTTTATAATAAATTGAAGTGAGATTTAACAGGTGTGTGTTTTTATTGACAGCATGACCCTCCCAAAGTATAACAATATATATATATATATATATATGCATACACACACGGGGTGTCCCCCAAAAATGTATACACACTTCACTAGCATTCTAACAAAAATATGTATACATTTTTTGGGACACACTGTATATGTCCAGCCCATGCAAGCATGTGACAATGGACCTAAAATGATGAATGATGATGCTGATAAGTGGTTATGTCTAGGTAGCTACTACAATGCAGGTGGGGTTGTAAATATTAAGGCAATAAAATCGGCATGAAAATAATTAAGAATTTTAAAGGATTTAGAACATAACTTAATAAAGGTTTGTTTTTAGATGAATATAAACATTTAAACATAAATGATTTTAAAATCATTTTGAAAATAAAGAATTTGAAAGGTTTTAGTAATATAACTGACTTTCTCAATTTATCTTGTGTTTGAAAAATAACTTAGTAAATGTTCATACATAAAATGATGATAGAAAGTTTTCAGATGAAAATAAACATTTTAAAACAAGCAATTTCATTTCATAGATCTGAGGGGGTGAGGATCAAAAGAGTTAAGTGAATATGATAATCTTTCTCTCAGTATTGGGGTCTGTTTTCATTATTCAGATATTTAAATCATCTGAATCCTGAAGCTATTCTAAATCTTTACTACTTTCTCCATCCTTACTATATTCAGGAATTTCATATACTTTTCTACTGTTTAGTATTGTTTTCCTCTTTTCCTCTCCTTATGTTTAATCTCCAAGCCCACCTTTCTGTTCCTCCCTACTTTCAACATTTTCCTGTTCTCCTTTACTGTTGACTCGATCTTAGCATTCCACCATTTGCTCCCAATCATGACCCCAAAACTTGGTTTTGTTTTAAAGATGATCAGAGGAGAGAGAGGGAAGTACCTATGATATTTGCAGGGTCTCAAAGACTGGTAAGATTGATGTAGTTAATGTCCAGGCATGAACATTTGTAGGAGAAATTTTGGTAGTGGAAGATTTGCTGCTGCTGTCCTAGGTTGTTGTCGTTTTTGTCTGATCAGTTATCAGTTTCCAGGGCCCACCATGAGGAGGTTGAAAAACATGGGCCCTAGGTTAGGGTAAAATATTTAATGAAGGGCCTGGCAGGGTGTCAGACACTCTTCTACATTGTTAAAATATTCAGTTTCTTTCATGTATTTGACTTGTGCAGAATCCTTTACAAAGTACTGCTCCACAGTCACAAATTTCTTAACTGTTCTTCTTTAATCTTTTCATTACCATACTTCATGATTTTCAAATAATTTTGAATATAGAGAATTTGGATAGATTGTGTAATAACTAAATTTCTCATTATTAAGCTGGTGTCCGGAGCACAAATTAACCCTTTAGCATTTACATTACTCTATATTTACTATTGTATTTTCACAGTAAAGGCTTTATCTTACATAATTATCTCACATAATATCGAATCTACGAGATTTTGATGTTATTTATTTTGAGAACAACACTTTAATATAGGTATGAGCAGTCAGTTACAGCCGGTTTGAACAGAAAGAGGTGAGAGAATTCTGGCCGGATATGGCCGGTTTAAATGCTAAAGGGTTAATGAAGATTCTTACATAATATTACTATAGAAAGTTTTTTTTAGATAGATGTAAACATGTTAATCCTTTTGTTACTATATTTTTAATGAAGGACACTGTATAGAATTTTCAAATAATTTTGAAAGTAATTAAGAATTGAAAGAGGGTTAGAATATAACTAAATTTCTTGTTTGAAACATAACTTAAAATAGGTTCTTACATAAAATTATGATGGAAGGTTTTTAGATATAACCACTTTAACCCTATAGCATTTAAACCAGCTGTATCTGGCCAGAATTCTCTCACCCCTTTCTGTTCTGTCCAGCTGTAACTGGCCACTCATACCAACATTAAGGTATTGTTCTCAAAATAAATAATATCAAAATATCATAGATTCGATATTATGTGAGATAATTATGTGAGGTAAAGCCTTTACCATGAAAATACAATAGTATATATAGAGTAATGTAAATGTTAAAAGGTTAAGATAGTTTTGTATCATAGAACCAGAAACGGTTTCAGGAAGTTTGGTATGAAAGGGGTTAAGGTTTAGCTGACATTCCACACCTGAAATATTTTTGTTTACTACCACTGTCTTCTTTCTGGTTACTCTATTATTGTAGCTGAATATTAGGCAACTAATTGGCTAGTTGGTTTTCTAAAGGTAGTGATATACATATCTATATTAGTCATGTCACATAATCACTGAACTTGATCAGTTGAATACTTCTCTCATATACACTTGCATGCACTCATCTAACTATCTGAGTGTTCATAGCTTAACCCTTTAGCATTCACATTACTCTATATATATTATTATATTTTCATGGTAAAGGCTTTACCTTGTACAATTATCTCACATAATATCGAATCTATGAGATTTTGGAAATATTTATTTTGAGAACAATACCTTAACATCAGTTTGAGTGACCAGTTACAGCCAGTTTCAACAGAAAAAGGTAGAGAATTCTGGCCGGTTTGAACATTAAAGGGTTTACCAAATTTTTCATTGTGAATGTTGTTCCAATCTCTCTGTCAATTAGCTCTCAATAATAACTATAGAATAATCTTTTAAAGTTAACCCTTTCATTACCATATTTTTAATGAAAGTAATCAAGAATTTGGAGACATTTAGTAATATAAGGTTCTTGCCATTAAGTTAGTATTTGGAAAATGACTTAAAGGTTCTTATCTAAAGTTATGATGGAAGGTTTCTAGATAAATATAAATACTAATTCCTTTATTACCATATTTCAAATGAAAGTCGGTATACATTTTTCAAAATCAAGAATTTGGAATGATTTAGTAATATAATTAATTTTCTCATTGGAACACAACTTAACAAATGTTTTTACATAAAATTATGATGGAAGTTCTTAGATAATTATGAACTCTTTAAAATAAACAGCAGTATCATAGAACCAGGGGTGATTTGAGGCGGTTTGGTATTAAAAGGGTTAAGTTATTTTGAAATATATGTTCTGCTACTTGTTTTGTTTCAGGTTTTGTCATTGTAAAAAGGTTAAAGACCTCTTTCGGTCATGAATGACAACAGGTTTTGCACCTAGAAAGTTCCCCTTTGAGTCACATGCCCGAGCAAAGTTGTTTATGGAAGACCAGCAGTCGCTTATGCATACTAGTCTCCCCTCTCCACCGATGTTGTCCAAGAGAAAGACAATGGCTGATACAGCTTGACATCAGTGATATCGCAACTCATTTCTGGAGCTGTGTGAACTGGAGCAATGTGAAATAAAATGTCTCACTCAAGGACACAGCACATTGCCCTCTCCGGGAACTAAACTCAGTGTATTGCCAGTGTTGTCAGAGCATTGGACAAATACTTAATATTTCTTCCAGTTCTTTATGTTCTGAGTTCAAATTTCGCCAAGATCAACTTTGCCTTTCATCCTTCCAAGGTCAATAACATAAAGTACCAGTCAAACACTGGGGCTGGTGTGTTCAACTTTCCTCCTCCTCAAGGATGAGGAGATAGAGTTCTCAAGTATGCCTCTCAGCAGGTCCTGTTGGAAACAAATATTTCCAACTGATCTCGCTGAATCCCCAAGTGAGACCAGCCGAGATCAAGGATGTTATCCAACCATCTTGCTTGGGGTCGACACCTGGGTCTCCTGCTAGTTGGTTTTGCTTGCAAAATCTGTCCACCGATTCTTTCCTGAGACATTCTAAACACAAGTCTTTAGCTTGGAGATTAGAGTGGCTCTATCTGGAGTGTCTCTTTTTTCTAGCCTATCCACTCTATTGAGTAACATTACTCCAAAGACCCCTCGGAGAAACCCCATTTCGGTTGCTTGTATTTATGATCAACTTTCCCATCTCCTAAATTAGAAATAATATGAAACCGCGGAGTGGGGAGACCCAAGATGACTTGGGATGAGGTGATAAAAGCCGACCTTACCCAACTACACCTCTCAAAGTCAATGACACACGACCGTGACTTCTGGCGTCACGCAGTAATACAGGGTACCCGACCTCCCATGGGTACATGCTGAAGCATATAAACAATATGCCCCCACTCCCCCCACCGCAAGGTGGTAGTGGAGGTGCCACGGCAAAAAAGCACCCAGCCCACACTGCAAAGTGGACGTGTAGGCGCCACGAAAAAGCACCCAGCACTCACTGTAAATGAGGTTGGTGTTAGGAAGGGCATCCAGCTGTAGAAATCAAGCCAGATCAGTTCCTGTATGAGCAAGGCATGGTCAGCTGACCAGACACTGCCCACAACAGGACAACCCGTCTAACCCATGCTAGCGTGGAAGAACGGACGTAAAACGGTGATGATGATGAAAATAACTTTTTTTTTTTTTTAATTTTTACTATTTTAAAAATATTTTTCATAAGTTTGAAATAAATTATATTTACTTTTTAGATTTATACAAGTAGAACTAGTAGAATCACATTCTTCAATAGCTATTACTGGCTGACATTTCTGCTTTTCCAGTTCATTTAGACAAACTATAGCTTGAAGTAATGTTGTACACTGTCAGGCCCAGCTGACATCACTGTGTCTCTTAATGATGCTAACATTAATATTGCATACAAAACTCACTTTGTATAATATATATATGTGTATGTGTATGCGTGTGTGTGTGTGTGTGTGTGTGTGTGTGTGTGTGTGTATACATATATATACATACACTGTGGAGGAGTATTCTTTTCCTGTTGCTTCACATGATACACTTGACATATTTCTAATTAATCACACACATACACACAGGCTCTCTTTCATATAGTCACGTACATATGCAGACACACACACAACCACATACATATATGCTCATACACATACTGACTTCCCTGCACACACACCCACACATGTACACTTCCCTTCAAACAATCACACACACACACAAAGGCTCTTGTTGCTCAAGCTGATATTTACATATATTTATGATTTATTACAAGAAATTTGAGCCATAATCTTATTACAATAATCTTCATATCTCAGAGTTGGCTTTTTAAGTCCTGTATTTTTTAAGAACTTTCTGTATCAACAGAAAAATGAAAGCATTTGTAGAATTTTTATTTCAATCTCAACATGGAAAGAAATCTGCTACATTTAAAGGATCTTCAACATGTTTTTACCCTCTTGTCATGCTGTTCTGTTTTTCTGTTAAAGATGGGAAACTTGGATTGAAAAAAAAAAAGCATTTCCAGCCAAAGATGGCACCGTTATGTGGTCAGTTGGTTACTAGAAATACTAGTAAAATCATGCACCTATGCAGTATAGCATGCTTATAAAAGGTTGGGATAGTCATGGCTGGAACACTTTTGGTTTTAAATCTGGACGACCAAACATATAATAGGATTGGATTGAGCTGAAATTAAACAGCATTTTAGAGTTTGTTGGGCAGAGTATTTCAGATTGTAGATCATTATCAAATATTTACATCTCTTTTATGTTGACATGGGCTGGACGGTACTTTTTGAGGCATTGATTTATAGTGGAATACCCTTACTGATGCCAACTCAGTTGTTTGTTTCTTACATCCTGCTGGGATGCAGTGTACTTATTCTAAAACCTAGTCTACAGATGACTGCCCTATTTTCTTTAGTTCCTTTTGCTTCCTATGGAGCATTGAGAGATGAGAGATCTTCATTTTTCATTGCATAGTTGAAAACCTTACCATTCTCTGAGGGAAAGAATATATCTGCCAGGTCTTCTGCAGATCTTGATGGGTCCTCTTTGCTTCCTACGCCCTTCATTTCTAGCTTCTATTTGAGGTCGTGGTGGTGCTGGACTCGCTGGTCTCTTGTTAACATGTGTGCCACATGGTCAAACATCTGCCATTATATGGTGATGGTATCATGTAGATTACTCAGTCGGATCCATTCCATTACCTCCATATTTATGGTGTGGTCACTCCAAGAAATCTTATGTATAGTCCTAAGGTAATTTACATATAAGATATTCACAGTTGTGTAGATTCCATCTATAGATCTTTTTCCATGTCTCTCATGCATAAGTTGCTATTGGCTCAACGATTGATGTATACAGGTGGAGCTTTGTGTCTTGGGTAATGTATTTGGATTACACACACACAAGATTAAAGATGGTTTTCCGAAAGGGATAAGAACAAAGCCACACTTAAATAAGGTACTCAATATGTTAGTAGAGAAGAAGCCTATTTACTTTATATAGAAATGACTTCTACAGGACTGTTTTTCATATGAAATCATCAAGTATCTCACTGACATCCACAGACACAGGCTATATATATATATATATATATATATATATATATATATATATATAGGAGGTGAGTTTTATTGTAGAACAATAAAGCAATGCAAATATCGGATAAGTAGCACTCAACAGTTTATAGGACTGGAGTAAAAATAATATAAAATCAAAAGATGGTTAAGAGTTCCATGTATTTTATTATGCGCATTTCAAAAACAAATATCATCATGAGATGTTATTTGCGTTCTCATCAGATAAAATAGGGAGACATGATATGAAGCTTAAAAAACACTTGTGAGCAGTGAAGTGTTAAATCAACATGAAAAATAAAATAAGATGGATATATAAGATTAGAAAAAAGGAAAGGAAGGGGGGAAGGAAAAGGTGAGGAAGAAAGAATATAGATAGAAGAAAAAAAAAATAATAAGGAAAGGATGATAGAGGAGGAGTATAAGAGAGGAGGAGAAAATGAGTGAGAGAGAGATAACCTTTAATACTGAGAAACTCTGTCTCACAGAGAAAAATAATAAAAAAACCGTTGTAAGATAATACATAATTTAAAAATTAAGAAATTAAAAGTTAATGAGGTTTATGAATGGTGATGCTTATGATTAAAGAGAAAGGAATTAAGAATACTATTTATGTGCGAAAAGGCATTTATTAAAATGTATTATTCAAATAAAATATATTAAGAAGATAAGGTTAAATGAATTATGAACTTAGAGAAATTAATTAGGGTCCAAGTTTGTTTCTATATATTGTAATAGGAAAAAGTAAATAATAGATTTAATAGGAGCACGGAAGGAGAGAAGAAAGAAAAAATTCAAGGAAGAAAAAATATATAGCGTCAAAAAAATATGTTTACAAAATTTCTCTAATGGTAATATTAGTATATATTAAAAATAAAAATGGGTATGGCCGAGAATATAAGGAAAATGCTATAGTGAGTTATAAGGTGAATTAAGAAGTAATTGAGAAGTAAAAGTTGCAGATTAAAGATTAGAAATTAAAAAAGAAGAAAATTAGGGGACCGCTAACGACATAGTATGAGTAATATTGTATAATATACTGAAATAAGGTAGAAAGATGGGTATATTTATAAAATATATAAAAGTGTTTCAGAAAAAAAGATTTTAAACTAATTAGGTAGTAAGATATTAGCTGTATACTTTATGGAAAGTTCTATGGGATTTATGCAAGCAGAGCGAAAATAAATCCGTACGTCTATTTATTATAGAATTAAAATTAGAGATAATGGTAAATTTCTCCGCTAGGCAGAGATTACATGTTCAAGATAGGGAAGAATTAAGGTAAGGAGAGGCGTTGCAAACCTTCCTCCAAGAAATGTTGTAGTTAATATTTTTGTCCTTTAAGGACCATATGAGTTCTGAGAGTGCTGTGTTAGTTCTTTTAAGTTGGTATTTAAAAGAGGAATTGTGATTATAAAATCTTGCTTTAAAGTAAGTGGAAGTGGAACCAAAATAGGTAAAAGAATTGGTACCAGTTATAACCTTACATTCATACACTAAATTTTTATCAAGCAATTGACAGACTTGATTGGAATCTTTATTTTGAATTCTTTAAATCGGAAAATTCCTCAACTTCGCGGTGGAATATATCGTGACGATGCCCTTTTTGCTGTCTTAAACTGTAACTTAGTTAACCTTAATATTATTAAGAATAATATACTTGATCTATTTAAGCAACATAACCTAAAAATTGAATTTGAAAACAACGTCAAACTAGCTAACTTCCTGGATATATCCCTTAATCTTGACACCGGCCTATACTATCCTTACCATAAAGACAATGAGAATCTAAATTATGTTAATTTTAAATCTAACCACCCTATTAACGTTAAAAATGCTACAGTTAGTAATGTTGAAAAAAGAATCTCAAATCTATCTTCTAATAAACTTATCTTTGACGCTAAAGCCAATTATTACAACAATGCGTTTTCCAGAGCCGGTTATCCTGACAAAATTAAATACAGTAAAGAAACCAATCATCGAGGAACTTATAGTAATATAGTTACTTATAAGCATTCCAATAACATAAAGAAAAGACCTAGATATAAAAATATGATTTGGTACAACGCTCCTTTTTCTCTATTATTAATATTCCTAAACTATTTTTTAGGGCCTTAGATAAATGCTTCCCTCCTTCACATATTTATAGTAAGATCTTTAATAAGCAACTTTTTTTAATTTTTTATTTTTTTTATTTCTTATCTTTAATCTGCAACTTTTACTTCTCAATTACTTCTTAATTCATCTTATAACTCACTATAGCATTTTCCTTATTCTCGGCCATACAAATCTTTATTTTTAATATATACTAATATTACCATTAGAGAAATTTTGTAAACATATTTTTTTGACGTTATATATTTTTTCTTTCTTCTCTCTTTCCGTGCTCCTATTAAATCTATTATTTACTTTTTCCTATTACAATATATAGAAACAAACTTAGACCCTAATTAATTCCTCTAAGTTCATAATTCATTCACCTTATCTTCATTCACCTTATCTTAATATATTTTATTTTAATAATACATTTTAATAAATGCCTTTTCGCACATCTTATTAAACCCTTCAATATATAAACCTTAAATAAATAGTATTCTTAATTCCTTTCTCTTTAATCATAAGCATCACCATTCATAAACCTCATTAACTTTTAATTTTTAAATTATGTATTATCTTACAACGGTTTTTAAAAATATTTTTTCTTCTATCTATATTCTTTCTTCCTCACCTTTTCCTTCCCCCCTTCCTTTCCTTTTTTCCAATCTCATATATCCATCTTATTTTATTTTTCATATGTTGATTTAACACTTCACTGCTCGCAAGTGTTTTTTAAGCTTCATATCACGTTTCCCTATTTTATCTGATGAGAACGCAAATATCATCCCATGATGATATTTGTTTTTGAAATGCGCATAATAAAATGCATGGAACTCTTTTAACCATCTTTTGATTTTATATATATATATATATATATATATATATATTATTATGCTTTGGGAGGGTCATGTTGCCAATAAGAAACACACGCACCAGTCGCTTTCACTCCAAATTATTGTAAATTAAATTTATAAATTTAAGAATTTATAAATTTCCGATTGGTTGGTTGGTTCCATAACCGGACGGTTGTTCATATATTGTCAAAGTTCTTTCGTCACACATTCTGTGACCTCTTCAGTGACTGGGGATTCTTTTCTATGTTTCGAGCCTCTCCATTGTTCTGTCCTACGCCATCTTGTTTTTGTGACCCCATTGAAGAGGTCACAGAATGTGTGACGAAAGAACTTTGTCAATATATGAACAACCGTCCGGTTATGGAACCAACCTATCAACCGGAAATTTATAAATTCTTAATTTTATAAATTTTATTTATAATAATTTGGAGTGAAAGCGCTGGTGCGTGTGTTTCTTATTGGTAACATGACCCTCCCAAAGCATAACAATATCGGTTTCAACACACGTTTTCAGATAAAGAATCTTGCTAAACAAATTCAGAAACGAAATATATATATATATATATATATATATATATATATATATATATATATATATATATATATATATATATACACACACACGATATTAACAAATGGAAACTATATTTATAAAACTATATTTATTTCATTATACATATTTCAAGTATAAATATAGTTTCCATTTGTTAATATCGTATTTTTACTCCAAATATTTGTTGAGTGCTTTATATCAGTTATAAAAATATTTCCTTGTTGTATCCCAACAATTTAAATAGAACTTTTACATATATATATATATATATATTCGCATGCCAACATAAGAGCAAGAATGAAGTGTTCATTCTACTGACATGGCTATAAAATTGAGACTTATTTGCAAAATTGCAAACGAATCGAATGCTATTATTAATATTCGAGGTTAACTTTGCCTTTCATCCTTACGGGGTCGATAAAATAAAGTACCAGTAATGTCCTGGATAATTGATGGCCTTGTGCCTAATGTAGAAACAATTATTAATATTCGAAAAGCTCAGATTACATTTATTATATATATATATATATATATATATATATACGTATGTTTTGTCTCCAACATTCCGCTCACGAGTTTATAGTAGAAGACCCCCCCCCCCCAGGTGCAACACAACTGAATCCAGAAAGCACGTGGTTGCGAATCGAACTTCTAAACGTTCCTCATGCTCTGCATCTATATCCTATCATTCGCTAAACAAAACCTATCTTGAATGCTCTCTCTCACATCCTATCATTGTGTGTATATCTTTTACAAACTGATTCCTTCTTCCCCCAATCGTAAGCAACCCTACCGTGATGCATACACAGACACTCACTCCCTGTCCCGTTTAATGCTGATTCAGTGGCTATCAAACATTTAAAAAACCTTTATTACTAGAAATTTCAGTGTAAAGAAATGCACCGTCACATTTCTGATGTCACCCAATTAAAGAAGTAACATATTTAACAAAATGTTATTAATTCATCTTCTCCCACCCTCTAACTCGTAATTCTGAGATGTTCTTCCTTATTGAGACTGCTTTATATTCGACTCCTCTACAATGAAACTGTAAACATTTTTTTCTTTCATATATTCAAAATGAGTTCATTTCCTGGCCAGCCCAGCTGAACAATGAATGAATATATATATATATTCATTTTATTAACGCTAGATAGTGAGTCTAGCTACTCTAGAGTAACAAGATTTTATTAAGGGTAAATAGCCTTAATAAAATGAATATTTAAACTCTACTTCAGTATCGAGTACTCTTTTCTCACACACACACACACACACACACACACACACACACACACACCACACACCACACAAAAAAAAAAAAAAAAAAAAAAAAAAAAATTATTTCAATCATATATTTCTTATTGATACTCGTTACTTACACACACGACGAAATCCTGTAAAATACCCCCCATGAGACAGAAAGTAGAAAGTAAGTGCATCCGAGAGTGCGAGGTTCGTGTCTCCGTAGCGACTACTATACCCGTCCCTACAGATATGTTGCCCGGTTTTCTAAGCTATTATTTATAGTGTTTGTTTTAGCGCGTACGTGCGTGTGCAGACATAACACATTCCCATAGACAAGTACCAAGATTTGTTACTGTCTCAGCGTAATAGTTATTTCCCCCCCCACTTCGGAACGTTTCCTTATAAACTGTTCTGTGTGAAAATAAATAAATAAATAAAAGAAACTACACATGATTTAGTCAATGTTTTAGATTATTTTGGCAAAGAACTATCTTCAATATTCAGTCTATTATTAGCATGACAACCGTACCTATCCTGTCCTTATCTCACTTTCTCACCCGCTACATCCCGCAGATTTCTTCATTCAAAAGCCCCGTTGCTGCTCAATGCATACATACTTCCACGGTGAAGAGTGAGGAATATGTCTGCCCCCTAAACTATTGCTTACATTTTATTTTCCTCACATAGCAGATAATATATACGTATATATATATATTTATTTATTTCTGTTCTTCTCTCAACCCTACCCTCTGCGTTCTGTCATATATATAAATACACAGACATTGATGCAAGTACATTATTTAGTAGTACACCCCTCCCCCTTCAGTGGGTTGGGATAACACAAATTTCGAGTTGTTTTTTTTAAAAGTTATACGTATATATTTCAAATGTCGGTACATCTGTTAAAAAGTTAGTCTAGCTACTTCAGTATTTTTCTGGCTATGAGTTTATGTGGTCAATAAAAGAAATCATTATCAACTTTGCCTTTCATCCTTCCGGAGTCGAAAAAAATAATGTACCAGTCAAATACTTTACTCTTCACCCACAAAAGTGGTGGTCTTGTGCCAAAATTAGAAACAATTATTAGAGCGTCGTTCGGCCCTCGTGGCCAATAAAGAAAGAATTATTAGAGCGTCGGACATGCTTTGCAACCTATAGTTACGGCCCTTTACATTCTGAGTTCAAATCCAGCCTACATCAACTTCATCCTTCCTGAGTCGATAAAATAAAGTACCAGTCGTGTACAGGAGTCGATATAATCAACTTTCCCCTCCCCAAATTGCTGGCCTTGTGCTAGTGTTAGAAAGAATTATTATTTCTTTCATTTTTCCAGGGGTCAATAAATAAGGTACCAGCCAAATACTGGTTATATATTTAATCTACTTTCCCCGATTCCCCATAAATTGCTGGCCTTGTGCCTAAATTAAATACCATCATTATTTTCTTCTCCTTCCCCGCCTTCTATTCCTTTCCCTTTCGTTTGTTCCTTCTTCCCGCCGTCGCCGTTGTCAGCCTCACCCCTACTTGTTGTGTGACCGTTCTCAGCGCGCATCTGCCATCATTAATGCCGCGCCGTTCCCCCCTCGCTCGCTGGAGTCGCAGCTGCGGCACTACATACAGCAGTGGTAGTAGTAGTAGTACTTACAACTAGAGACAGACACTGTAAACAACATTGTGTTGCTACTGACAGATAAGTGAGCACTTCCAACTAACACCACGCCATCAGGCCGCTTATACTTGACACCACACAACAACCACGACGACCTGTGGAAGGAAGGAAGCCAGGACATATTCCCCCTTGCTTCTAAATCAGCCATTTACCTTATATTTAAACTGAGCTGCTACCATGGCGAATATCCTCTCATCTGCTTATAGTATAGTTTGAACGTCCCGTTTGATTTTTTTTTAAACTCTCCAGTTGAAGGAATATTTACCTGGAAATATTACTTTGCTGTGACGTCTGGTTGCTTTACCCGTTGCATGTCATCATGGCTTGGTTCAAGAAGGTATGTATCTATGTATACACCACATTCATCCATGGTCAGTGGGTTCCATTCTCCGGACATATATACCACAAATAATTCTGCATTTCATCTGATACCACACACACACACACACACACACACAGATGTATGTACAAATACATGAATGTATTTTGCACATACACACATAGATGTACAAATATATTAACGTATTTTGCACACAGTTACAGCAACATACACGCATAAATGAATGTGTAAATACAGACACATACACAGCAACACAATACACACGTGAGTGTATGAATATTTTAATGTATTTTGTACACGCTCACACATACACATAGATATATGAATGTATTTTTCCATATACACAAATGACTATAAATATATTAGTGTAAATGTGAATATATTTTACTCACACACAAATGACTATAAATATATTTTCTTTCTAAGTACGTTTATTTAGTAAAATGGTGCTGTAAATATATCGATGAGTGAGTCGTTGGTAGATATCTTGTTTTTGATAATTAAAGTCGCTATTTTTTTAATATAAAGCATGTAGTAAGCTAAAGGCTTTGTAAGTTAGTAAGACATTGGTCGTAGTAGCTGATGTGTTTTATTAATTCCCTTTTTGCCGTGAATGAGGAGGAAATATGAAACATTTGAAATACTCATGACTATTGTCAGTTAGTCAGTAGTCGGCTTTTATATAAATATATATATATATAAAGTGTGTTTAGTTCGAGATTAAAAAAGACAAAACACTGTTACAAATCTTATTAGTTTCACGCTTGTAAAAGGAAATACACACACATACAAATGAAGTGACTAAGCTGATCCTTCGAAGTCACTGCTACTATTCTACTTATTAAATGCTTGAATGTTCTAAGCACTAGTGTATTTTAAACACTCATTCATTCATATAGATATGTATTGTAACCTTATGTTCTTAGATATATGTAGTGTGTATATACACACACATATATACATACACACACAAGTATGTCTATATGTTATGCGTCTTAAAAATTTTATTTCGATATCTTGGATGTGGATTTCCGGTCTGTTTCCATACATGCCAGCTGTATATCTTTGTCATTTCATATTTTACTCACTGCACTTAACTACTACCACTAAATATCGCTGAATGTACTCTCAAGATGTCAAATCTTGTATACAATCTACATGCATATACATACATATATGCACATGCGTACATATATACACATACGTATACACGTGCATGCATATACATACTTATTACTTATATACATACATATCCATATGTACATACGTACACACATATCCTGCTCTCATCTTCATGTGGCCAAAGCAGCAATAGAATGGCGTGTTTTATTTGAAGCAGTTTTGCAATGCTTAGCTTTCTCTCTTTTGGTGGCTTCTAGAAATTGACTAACATATACATTATTATTAAAGTACTATTAACCTACTTCCATTATGTATATCTTACATCCCTACCATACAGCCAACATATCATTGTCGGAAAATTAATGGACGTGTAATGGAAACACTGGAATTCTCCTCTCTCATCTTGTCACGGTATTCCCGACAGTTCTTTGGTATAATTTCGTCCACATTTTCAAGAGTGGCTGCCATTCTTTTAAATATTTTAATACCTTAAAAGCAAAATCTTGGTCTAATCTCCAGTGACGTAACTTGCTTCTCTTCTAGGTGCTTCTTCCACTACAATGGCAGTCAGTCTCTCTTTCCCTGTGTCCTTTATCTATTAGAGTGTGTTATATATCTAGCATGACATCTTTACTAACTGGATTTTTAGTAAATATGAAAGGGGTGAATGTTTGATAGCTGCAGTTGAACCTAAAACAGTCACCTGTGTGTTGCATTCAGTGTGCATGAAGCTAGCAACATCCACAACATTCACCTTTCTCTCTCTCTCTCTCTCTCACTATTAGACATGGCAACTGCTCGCAGAAATATTTATTACTACTGCAGTTGTCATTCTGACTTACCAGTCTGCCTTGCATTTGGCAAGAATTACAGTTGCTCACACTCAGTCATAATTACCCATTTATAATTACGTTTATTATTACTATTATTATCATCCTATGGGATTTTTAGAGTCTCTTTGTTCCGCCGCTTCATCCCCATCCTTTTCTATATATCTTGTTCCAGATCTTTTGTTTTTGCGCTCCTGTCATGCAGAGAAAGATTTCATCTCGTATTAAAATGTCCCACTACACTAAGCATCACACAAACACTACCGGCTGGAATGTTTCAAATGGAAGAATCTAATACTATATTAACCACTAATACACTACAGTACATATATATATATGTGTGTGTATATATATATATATAGGTAATTCCTCGTTATAATGTATAGTAACTAACCCGCCTCCCACTACCTATTCATTTTTTCCTAGGAATTAACGAGAGTAGAGCCTCTACATGGTCGTTAGACCTGTTAGAAATAACAGCAAAATCTACTTTAAATCATACATTCTCCCTCTCTACACACAAATGTATTGAATAATGCAATCCTACACACTGTCTGAAAAAAGACTGGATGGTCATGGCCGAAACGCATCCGATTATAGGTCTTCTCAATCAGTAGTGCCTACATAGGGAAGGAACAACCACTCGTTCATTTTGCTTATCAGTGTGGGCCGATATATTATTGATTTTGTTAATCACCCCACTAGAATAAGGATTGATCAATGTAACCGATTACTCATTTCTACAATCATAGGAAATTATTCGTTTTTATTCAATAAGCCACATCTTTATTTTATTTTGTAAACCGGGGTATATTCGCGCGTACGTGATTAAGCTTTGTTTTAACGTGTGTGACTCCTAGCATGTGGTTATTCTCGCGTGTATATAATTATAATTGTGTGTGCGCGTGTGTATATATATGTATTCATCTGTACACACACACACCTCGCTCGCTCTCTCTCTGCAGATGTTATATTTAATTTAAAAAATGTCATAACTGATATAAAGCACTCAACAGGAGGCTCCAACCGTTAAGGTTGTCTTTTTTTCCGGGTATGTCAATATTTATTTATAAAACAAATCTGTATTTTATCTGATGAAAGCGCACCATAATATGCCTTGGCCCTTGAAGTATATGTATAATAAAATAAATATAGTTTCCATTTATTAATATATTGTATATATATATATATATATATATATATAAGCTTGTATATGTCCCGATATATAGATATATATATATATAAGCTTGTATATGTCCCGATATATATATATATATATATATATATATATATATATATATAAGCTTGTGTATGTCCCGAGATATATATATATATATATATATATATATGTGTGTGTATATATGCTGATGTATATATGCTTATATACATACACATAAATATATACATTTTTGCGCGCGTGCGTGTGTGTGCGTATGTATATATCAGCTTGTATGTGTTGGTGTATAAAGTATTTGTTGGTTGAGGCACATCACTTCCGGTTGACTTTTAACAATTAAACATGCCGTTGGTTTCAGATACATTTTGACGTCCAGCTGTCGCTGCATTACTCCAGCCAGCGAGGAAACTTCTATGTGGTCAACCCATCTGTTAGAAATAGAAGTTGGACTCCCACTGACATCAGATAATGCAGTCCCCATTACCTGAAAAAAAAAAAAAAAAAAAATAGTGATCATGGCTGACCTAAGGCTAAATAACAACTAAGATGATCTTATGGAAGAGCCTCTGGTCGCTCGACCTGCTAAAAATAGCAGCAAACTCTCTCTTAAACCACACCCTACTGCCTGTCTTAAATAAGGAAAAGGCATATTGTCATTTCTACATACTCCTTAAGCGGGATAGTCATGACTGGAATGACTCATATCTATGCTCTATTAGACATCAACGCTGGTCTAGTTACTCCTTTGAAATATGATTCTTGTATGGTATTTGTGCGTAAAGCATTATACACCTAGAGTGGTATGGATGTATGGTGTGACCTAAAGAAATGTAGATAAACTGAGAGTATGTTTCCTCTATTTTAGAGCTGGGACATTGATTTATCTTTTGTTGCTTACCAGCAATATTAAGTGTATTTATTTAAATATATTATTTACAGTAACGACAATAATAATAATAATGACAACTATAATAACGGCAATAGTAAAAAAACAAAACAAAGGGAAAGAAAGAATAGGGAAATATAGAAAAAAAAAAGAAAAAGAAAGACTGGGAAGCGGGGACGGCAAGAGCTCTGGTGTCGCAGAGGGGAGGGTGATTGGGCCTGGGGCAAGGGAACAGATGTGCTCCCCCCCCCCCCACACACACACACACCCCGCGGACTATGGCCAGTGAGACCCGCTGCAACAGCCATCCAACCTTGCGGGGCTCCCTCCTCAGATGATCCACCGACGTTCCGATCTTGAGTATTATCTTGATCAGATTCCAGTTCTTAATTTTTAGATGTAAACACAATATAGGTTCAGTTTAGTATATTTAGGAGGCTGTAAGTTGTACTTGCTTACAATATATATTTTAACTGAATATTGTACAACAAAAAGTAAGCTCCTTGTTTTGTTCAGCGTGTAAAGTGGTTTTTCCTTACAAACAATTGTTAGATCACCAGTCACATTCTTGCTTCTCTTATGTGTTCCTATGGTAGCTTTATTTAGAATTCAGGTCTTTGGTCAAAAGTTGGATTAGTCTGTAGTTAAATATAGTGGAACTTTGGTTAGTTATTGCCCAGTTGATATTTATGCTTCGGTTTCCTCTTAGTGGTTTTGGGTTGTTTGCCTGATCTAGATCAGTGATCAGTTTCTAGGGCTCACTGCAAGGTGGTTGACACACTTGGGCCTCTTATACTTCAGTGATTTTCTCTCTAAAGGGTGTGTATATGTATCTATATATGTCCACGTACCATGTTGGCATGGGTTTGTCAGGCTGTTTACAATCTAAATTCAAATTCTTCCATGGTCAAATATTATTATTCAGAGTGGTGGATTGGCAGTATCGATAGAGCATCAGACATGCTTTGCGGCATATAGTTATGTCCCTTTACGTTCTGCATTCAATCTCATCAAGGTTAGCTTATGGGGGCGATACAATAAAGTACCAGTAAAGGAAAATTGACTTTCCTCTTCCCTCAAAATTGTTGGCCTTGAGCCTAAATCAGAAACCATTATTATTATGTTGTTTGAATTTTGCTGTGTTTGCATGAGCTGACTTCAAGTCTCACCCAGAGACCCTAAAAAGAACCCAGCAAGTAATAAGTTCAAGTGGTGTTTGATAACTGACATCTTTTGAAGGAAGAATATAGTTTGGTGATATGGTTTTGTGTTTTGTTGTATGCCTTGGGTTTGAAAGAAGTGTTCTAGAAAATGTCTGTCAAAACATAAGAAAATAAAGTTTGTTGAAAAGTTTGGTGCGAAAATGATGGTATGACAGTAAAACAAATAATTGTTTTAGGGTTGCATAGATAATATTTTTCATAGGATACGAGCAATCTCCATGAGTACTATTTTCTGAGTTTCTTCCATTTTGGGATTTCCTTGGATTTGGGATAGGTAATAATCAGTCCCTTTTGCTATATTCCTAAAGCATTAATATTGTAGGCATGGCAGTATCGGTAGAGTGCCGGACAATATGCTTTGCAACATATAGTTACTGCCCTTTACGTTCTGAGTTGAAATCCCGCTGAGGTGAGCTTTGCCTTTCATACTTATGGGGTTGATAAAATAAAGCACCAGTAGTGTACTGGGGTCAATTTAATTGACTTCCCTCTACCCCCAAAAATTGTTGGCTTTGTGGCTAAATTAGAAGTAATTATTGTAGCAATTTATTCCAAGTTCTTTGTTTTCATATTTGCATTAGAATAAATTTGATCTGTATTTATTGTATCTGATTTAGAATAGCTACATCCTATCTCTGCATATTGTAACTGTAAAATATTGTGACTGTAAAACCTTGCCTAAAAAAAGGACCCTATGTCATGGAACCTGCAAAGTTAACTTCTGCTTTGGTGAAAGGAAGTTTTAAAATGCTTGTATTTCTAAAAAGAGTACACTTAGTACCATCCAATATATCAACTAGTGTTAAATGGGACAGGTATAACTTCTGGCATAAGTAGTTTGAGTTTTACTAAATATATCTTCTATTCCAAAGGGAACAGTCAAATATATTTGGCAGGAATGGAACATCTAACCAATTCAGTTTATTTCAGTTGAGTGTAAGATCTTGATTTATCTTTGCATATCATTGAGGTGCCTGCTTGATAAGCCATATTGTTGCCTAGTTTTTCCACTTATATACATGTTTTATGTGAAAACTGTTGTGAAATTTAGCCCTGTTGAGTGTAAAGGTTCTGGAAAATCAATTAAATGAGCCACCCTACTTGTAAAACTTACTAACCAGATATACATACTACAGTGGGATATAATTTAAACCTTTTGATACCAAACCACCTGAAATCAGCCCTGGTTCTATCTGCAGTACAGAGTTGTTTTAAAATGTTTATATTTGTCTAAAAACCTTCTATCATAATTTTATGTAACAACCTTTAAGTTATGTTCCGAACACAAGATAATGATTTCTAATTTAGTCACAAGCTCAGCAATTTGGGGGAAGGGGAAAGTCGATTATATTGACCCCAGTACTTGACTGGTACTTTTTATTGACCTCCCCAGGAGGATGAAAGGCAAAGTTGACTGTGACAGATTTTGAACTCAGACCAAGACCATAAAGAGCTGTCATTAAATCCTGCAAAGCATTCTATCTGACGTTGTCATGACCAATTTATTGCCTATTTATGACAAATTTGATCTCAGCAGAAGCTACTCCAGTACAATCCAAAGAGATATGATGGGGTTAAGGTAGAAAACACTTGGCCAACATATAACACTGTAAGATTGAACCTAGAACCACATGATTGCAATGTGAAATTTTTAACCACATGGCTGAGAGTTAGGTCTGTCCTGACATTTTCAGTGTTTGCTTTCATTGGACAGTTGAATTCCTTGGAGTTCCTATGAGAGGGCAATGCCTTAATAACTTTAACACCTATTAACTGTAGGTAGAGACTTGATATATTTGTGTGTGTGCCAAGCCTTTTCCAAGCCACAGCAAATTTGCTAAAACTATTGTCTGTAACTCACCCTTAATTAAAGGAGTGACTCCTTTCTTTAATGTGGCAGCTCTCAACTATTGCTGACTAACACTGAATGTCAGAGGTGATCTTGAAAAAGTAAACCTGTTGGATTTCATGACATAAGACTACCTTTTGAATAGAATGATATAGAATAATAGTAAGGTGTGTTAAGATGATATGATACTAACCTCAATGTTAACGGATCTTTTCATTTGTGTGGGAGGCTACTGGAGTGGTAGCAATTGTAGAGTTAAGTTAATTTTTTTAAAAAGTTTTTCTTTTATCTCTCTTGGGAGTGGAAATTGGTTAGTTATTTAAACCATTCTCCTACAAATTAGTGGCCTTATGCCAATGTGAGAAATTATAGCTACTAATACCACCAGTATCATCATCATCTAGATTATCATAATTGCTAGCTAGCTGCGGATGTGATTGTGTTTAAGAACTCAGGAACAACATGGTTTTGGGTTCAGTCCCTCAATTACAACTATTGTGAGTGAATTTGGTAAACAGAAACTGTAACAAAACTTGTGTGTGTCTATATATATAAAGTTCACTTCAGCGAGATTTAAATACACACACACACACTCTTTCTCTCTCTGATGTGAACTTTACTTTTCATGCTTTTGAGGTCAATAAAAACAAAAAGTACCAGTCCAGTATTGGTGTTGACTCTTCCTATTTATCTCCCTCTCTTTCTCCCCCTCCATCTCTCTCCCTCCTCTGGAAGAAGTAGACTATGTTCAGACCTGGAGATAGAATGGGTTCTGCCAGGTTTAAAATGTGTAAGACATGCTGTATGTCACTATGGCATCTCTACAACTCCATCAGTAATTATGGGTCCATGCATTACATATCTGTGGTGTTGAAGTAATTCTGTAGTACTCTCTGATCTTGTAATTGTGACCAGGTCGCTGAGGGTGCCATGAAAAAAATGAAAATTTTGGCATCTACCACAAGAGAAAGAAATGAAAAGTGAATCTAAAGTTATCATTTTGTAATTGTCATCAGTTGCTGTTGTCATCATTTTAACACAGTCTTGTGCTCAATTAAAATAAAGATGTTACAGCTAGATACCATTTCTATTCGAAAACATCAACCCAAATGTGTGTACAAGATTTGAAATGACAATTTTAGAAAAACCTTAACATTTAGCTGCACAGTTGATAATATGATGGATTATCAAAGAACATTATATTACATTCCTGATGACTCAACTAATATTGTCAGCCCTCTGTTCATAAATCAACTTTCTCAGAAGCCAATTTCTGGTAGATTTCTTTTTCTTCTTCATTGGTTTTGAAATAGAAATATATAACAAATATGACTGACTCGTGTTTTAAAACTCCCGTGTTGTAGCTATCTAATGTGAATAATCTTAACACTTTGATTACCATATTTTTAATGAAGAATTTGGGAAGGATTTATCAAAATTATTATGTAAGATGGTATTTGTAACATAACAAAATGTTCTTATATAAAATTATGTTGGAAAGTTTTTAATTTAAGTAAGGAGCTTTTAAAATGGATGGCTTTGTTTCTTTGAAACTGGGTGCAGTTTTGAGTGGGTTGGTATCAAAAGGCTTAACTAATTATTAGTTATCTCCAGTCAATGTAATTATGTGTTTCTGAAGAGGAAGATGGCGTAAATTCTTTTTAAAGTGTTTGCACTGGATTATTGATGCATGACTCAAAAGATGCAAGAAAAAGACACAAATTTTTGGAACTTCATAATCAGCTTAACTTTTAAAATTTCTTCAAGTGCTTGCTTTATTGGATAAAGTTAGGTCACCCTTTTCAAACAGAGTGGAGTAGGAGAAGTATCCACTAGAGGTTATAACATTTCTCACTTTCTCTTGCTACGAAGAAGGCTTCTTTCTTTCTTTCTTTTTTTTCACTTTTATTTTTGGTTTTGTCATCTTAGAATCTGTCCCTATTTTTTAAAAGCAGGTACAAGCACTGCAACACAAATACGTAAATGTAGCGAGATCCTGGAGGCTACAATATTTGGCAATTGAATAGAAACAATGTAGTGTCTGAGTAGTCCCTTTACTCTGGCCGAGCGTGTAACAACTCCTCTTGAGCTAGTACCATGATAAACTGCACCCAGTACACTTTGTAAGGTGGCTGGTGAGTATCCAACCATGGAAACCACACCAAATATGGAACATACAAGCTTACTCCAGCTTGTTTGATCTCAGACCATGACAGTCTTGCCAATCCATGCCATCATGGAACGTAGACATAAAATGATAATGATGTCCTACTAAAATATGGTCCTTTTAGTTTGTTGTTCTATTTAATTTGATAACAATGTAGTAGTTGTTGCTGTTCTATGTTGCGCCTGAGACAGCTCATCCATCATCCACTGGCGCTCCTTGCGACTCTAAACTAGCAGAATCATAACAACCTGACTACTCCTTCACCGTGTAGTTAATGACTCGAACCCAAGTGCTGTTAATTATACTCTCCATGGTTCTTTTCAATGGTTGATAATACCTTACTGGCACCACTTGTTAGTTGACATTTGTTGAACCAGTTGATTGATATAGTAAGGACATTAGTTAACTTTTTTGTAACCATATTTCTAATGAAATAAATGCTGTCAATGTTTCTATTTATGTTGACAATAATACAAATTTGGAGAAATTTCATAAAATAACTTTTTCTTCAGTAAGCTGATGCTTGGAACGTTACTTAACAAAGGTTTGGAAACATTGCATAAGAAAATTATGCTGTAAGGTTTTAATATATGTATGAACACTTTCATATGAGCAGTTTTGTATTGTAGAACCAGACCCTGTTTTAAGTAATTTGGTATGAAAATGGTTAAGCCAGTTGATTGACACATAACTTGACAAATACAGACATTAGCCAAACTAGTGGTTTGACAGCAAAAACTTTAAAAGGTTATATAGGATACTGAGTTGGTCTAATTTTAATTATGTTTCGTCAAATTATTTGTTGAAACTTAACATGAAATATTGTATCATCATGTGATATGTATAACTTTAGTATTAACTGTCAGGATTTACTAAGTTAGCTATCAGTCTTCATGTATGTTTTTAATAATAGGTCAGTGATCAGTGATATAGATTTGTTAACTGAAAATGGGGTCTGTTAATTCAATTATTTATAGTATATTTACTAATGGACAGATCATTGTGAAGTTTTGCAGTATTAGTGAATACTGCAATAGTTAATGTGATGCAATAACGATGTTTTGTACTTTTTAAGAATGCCTTGCTAATGTGGTACAGGACGTTGAGTTAATGAAGTGTATCTTGGAATTTGACACTTGAGTTTTCTGTTTGCTACTGATGAGTTGTACTGTTATTGTTATAATCATTGATCTAAGGCCATGCTGGGGTACCACCTTGAAGGGTTAACTATATCAATCACAGTAAGTCACCATATATAAGCACTAAACACATACACTTGTATGTGTGTGGCATGAAATGTAAACAAATATAACTGCCTGTGGTGTTGAATTCTAAGAAGAGAGACAGATTATTTCTTCAACCTGAAAACCTATTTCATATAACTGCCCATGGTTCTATAATACAAAAGTGTTTATTTTTTATCTAAAACCCTTCCATCATAATTTTATATAAGAATTTTAAACACCAACACTTAATAATAGCAAGTTATTTGACTAAATCATTTGAAATTCTTTATTATTTGAAAATCATAGGCAGTGTTCTTCATTAGAAATTTGGTAATGAAAGAGTTAAGTAGAATTGTGACATTTGTATTGTAACTCATCAATCATTGTGGTAAAAGTTGTGTAGACCAACCTCTAAAAGTCTAAAGTCTGTCTTAAGCCAGAAGGCTCGTTAGGCCGGTGCTTTATCCTGGTTTCATGGTGTGAAGCGACTGACAATACAAGACTTCCCCCTGGACAGGGTGCCAGTCCATTGTAAGGTTTAACCCTCAGCTATTGCTGGTACTCATTTTCAGCTGAGTGAACTGGAACAATGTGAAATAAAGCGTTTTGCTCAAGAACACAACACACAACTCAGTCCAGGAATCGAACCCACAACATTATGATCGTAAGTCCAACACACTTACCACTAGGCCTTGCACCTTCACATGTAGACAACCTACTACAGTAATTTACATGGCACAATTCTAAACTATAAATGACTATCTTTACAACTATATATAAATAAATAAATGGAACTATTACCAACACCATTTTCACGAACACAATATAATTTTGATATTAGTACAACAAACATTTTAAGTCCATCGCATTTACAAGTTCAGCTGGTCTCCTATGAGGTTGTATCTCATAGGTTTCTAGGGTGTTTTAATGATAGGACACCAGTCTTATGTTCACACACATATGCAAGTTTAGCTAACCTCCTTTGAGGTTGTACCTAATAGAAGTTTTCTGAGGCATTTTAATTATAGGTTTCCTACAAGATTGTATCTCATAGGAGGCTTCTTGGGTGTTGTAATGATGGGGGCATCAGTCCTTTCAAGTTGTTGTTAGAGCTCACACTTGTGCAGATTTAGCTGGCCTCTTATGAGGTTGTATCTCAGAAATTTTCTTGGGTGTTTTTAATAGTAGGCACTCTAGTCCTATCATGAAAAATAATTTGAAATGAAGTGTCTTGTTCAAGAACACAATTTTCTGCCTTGTCTATGAATTAAACCCATGAGTTTATAATCATGCGACCAACATGCTAACCACTAGGCTATGCGCTTTCAGACAAACCTTCAATGAAAACATTTCAGTTATGGCTCTGCCATTTTTTTTTTATCAGTCATAGGTTGTCTATGGTTACACAATCCAATATATACTTCCTTTTTCTAAGATTGTAGGGTGTGATATAAGGTGATAAAATGGCAAAGTTGTTAGGACGTGGGATTAATAAAATACCTCCAAATTTGTCCTGGTTTACTGCACTCAAGTCACATGAGATTAACTTTATCTTTCATTCTTTTGAGGTTCATAAAATACCAGTCAAGCTACTGGGGAGAAGGAATCAGGCAGTTGATTCTTCCTCTTTACCATTCTCTCTCTCTGTTCAAACCTGGAGAGGGATGGGCTCTGCTAGGTTGAACATTCTCAAGACACTGTGTGTGTGTGTCATGATAGTGCTCCTATGACTCTATGAAGAGTTGAGAGTCCATTATCTTTTTTTGTTCTTTATCTTTTATAGTCTGATATGTGCAGCATGTTTTTAGCAGTCTTAATGACCACCTAGATGTGCTCTCATTTAGCTGAAAGCGTCTGTTTGGATTTTTGGTTAGGTACTACACTTAGATCATAGCCACAAGACTGACAAGTGGCTTTCTGGCTCAGAATGAGTAGACTTAAGATCAAAAGAATTCCAGCCATGACGATCCTGACTTTTAGTATATTCATAACTACATTTGCCCAATGTGTCCTTTATTTTTTTAATGGTGACAGTTTGATTCGAGGGAGATTTGGCTGCTATTTTTAGCAGGATGAGTGACCACAGAGGCTCACTTGTTCATTTAGATTTAGTATTACTTAAGTATGTGTGTGTGTATATGGTTGTATGTAATAGTGTGTGGTAAATGTGAATGATTGAAACTTGTGAGACTGATATAACATTCTTGGTAAGTGAGGCTCTTCAACTGGTTACATTAGCAGCATGACTGCTCTCCCCACCCCTCACACTGTTACTTTCTCCACCCTCCCTCTCTCTCATTCACTCTCTTCCACTCCTCTCTTACACTCCACTCCACTGTTACTTGTGCTATTTCATATATTTCTGCACATTGAATATAACCAGTGTTTTTCATGTCAAAGTAGGTGACTGACAGGAAATTCCATTAACTTCCTCCTCTCAAAAGCTAAACGGGTGGGTTGGCTGGCTGTGTTGTGGGAGCCAGGCTGTGTTATGGGGGCTAGGTTGTGTTGCGGGGCCCCCATGGCTAAGCTATGCTGGGCGGGTGTGGATGGTGGCTGGCTATGATGTGGGAGCCAGGCTATGTGTTGTGTGTGCTCCCTCGGCAAGGCTATGCTGGGTGGGTTTGAGGGAGGGATTGCCAGGCTAGATTGTAGAGGCACATTCTATGTTGTGGGGCCCTTTGAGTTATGTTATGGTGGTGCTGGGAAAGTAGACTTGGGGCCAGGGTGTACCCTGATGTTTTCCTTTTTTTCTCATCTAGTTAATTACACAATTTTAAAGGCAGATCAACAAATTAAGATAAGAAACATTAGATAATTATTTTTCTTGTCTCATTTTACATTTACAAGCACCTCCTTTTTTTCATTTACTATATATATATATATATATATATATATATAATAAGGGTTGACGGACCCAGCATATTTATCAATGCCAGTACCGGTTATATCTCAGCGCACTCAATGGGCAATGTAAGATACATTACCAGAGTATACATATAGTTATTTGCCTCAACACAACACACGTAAATCGGGTGCCTATATATATATATATATATATATATATATACATACATACATATATATTGTGTGTATATGTGTGCATATATACAGATGTAAATATGTGTGTATATACAGATGTAAATATAAATATATATATATTTATATATATAATTTTTAAATATAGAAATATGATAGTGAAATATTCAATTCCATGCCTATCTTCGTTTAGGCATGGAAAATAAAAATAATAATTTTTTTTTTTCGAATATTTATTTAAACAAATTATTAAGTGTGTGTGTGTGCTGTTTATACAGCTGGCTGCTTTTCTTCTGCCAATTATTATTGTGGAATATGATTGGTTGGACATAGAATCTTTAATTGGGCGCGGTTGAGGGTCAACTGGCTACATAATTGGGGTAGGTCGCTGTCTCTCACTACATATATATGTTATAACTGGGGTAGATATCTACCCCTCACTACATATTTTGTGTTCTAGCTAGGGTAGATATCTACCTCTTACTACATATGTTATTATATCTGGGGTAGATGTCTACTTTTCACTACATATATTGTGTTATAGCTGGGGTACATGTCTACTTCTCACTACACATACTGTGTTATAACTGGGGTAGATATCGTAGATATCGCCCTCACACTATATTGTTATAGCTAGGGTAGATATCTACCTCTCACTATATATATTGTGTTATAGCTAGGGTAGATATCTACCACTCACTACATATATTAAGCTGGGGTAGATATCTACCTCTCAGTACATATGTTGTTAAAGCTGGGGTAGATATCTACCTCTCACTAGATATATTGTTATAGCTAGGGTAGATATTTACCTCTCACTACATATTTTGTTATAAATGGGGTAGATATCTTTCTCTCACCACATATATTGTGTTATAGCTGGAGTACATATTTACCTCTCACTATATATATATATATATATATATATATATATATATTATTAGCAGTGGTACCCGGCGTTGCACGGGATAAGGTATTTTGAAACGTGGGCCGCCAACAGACCTAATCGTGGAAAAACTGCATGCCTGGACAATATGTAAAGAAAATAAACTGAATACTGTGATGGCTGGATAATCTTTAAGATTTTCCTCGATGAAGCAGGAAAAATGCAGGTTTTCACCTAATGTGGGCCCTAGGGATCAAGAAAATGAATTTTTTTTATATGCATAATATGCCTTGAAATTTCGGGAAAATCGGCTAGACGTAACGCCTCAAAAAAGCCCTAAAAAGCTGGAAAAAATGAAGATTTTCACCTAATGCAGGCCCTAGGCCATAAAAAAGTTGGATTTTCTTTGCTCACGGTATGAAGAGACTGACTAATACATAGTTACAATTTCAAGGAAATTGGTCTGACGTAACACCTCAAAAAACCCTAAAAGCTGAAAAAACACAGTTTTTTACCTAATGCGGGCCCTAAGGGATCAAAAAGTTGAATTTTTTATGTGCATAACACTCCCTGAAACAAGTAATACACAAGTAAAGTTTGAATAAAGTCGTTTGGGTACTTCTCGAGTTTTAGGGATTCAAACTCTCTCTCACACACACACATCCTCAGTTTTATATTTATAGATGTTGTATCATATTTTCTTAAAGGTGGGATTAATGAAAATTATGTTTTTAGCTTTTAAAAGTGTTCCTATGTCACACAAAAATCCGTCACATTCTACCACTATTATTGTTTCTGTTGCTGTTATTGTTGTTAGTGTAGTTGTAGTTGTTTTTGCTGCTGCTGTTATTGATGTGGTTGTTGCTGCTGCTGTTGTTGTTGGTGTTTTCTGTCTCTGAACAGCTGATCATTCTGCCAAACCAAAAGATCTGCTTGTCTTACATATCTTGTTTCTAATCAGGACTATTTTTTTTTTATTACATTTTGAAACACACAGGGACTGACAGATTAACTAACAATGATAATAGTCTTTTCATAGTCATCATCATCATAGTCTGTCACTGTAATTGTTGATGTTTATACATCAGCTTTCTACACTTTCATGGGTTAGATGGGTTGTCACCTACTGAGGCTAGACTTGTCAGATGGCCATGTCTTGTTCATACATTCCATATTTGGCCTAATTCCTATGGTTGGATGCCCTTCCTAATACCAACTACCTTACATGTTGTACTTTGTGTGTTTTATCATGACAACAACTTTACAGAGTAGACTCGGTGCATTTTATTGTGGCACCAGCACTATCACTTTACAGAGTAGACTGGGTACATTTTATTGTGGCACCAGCACTATCACTTTAGAGTAGACTGGGTGCATTTTGTGGTACCAGCACTACTACTTTACAAGGTGAACTTGGTGCATTTTATTGTGGTACTAGCACTACCACTTTACAGGGTGAACTAAGTGTGCTTTATCATAGCACCAGCACTGCCACTTTACAGGGGGGATTAGGTGATTTATCATGGCACTAGCACTACCGCTTTACAGGGTACATTTTATTGTAACACCAGCACTACCACTTTACAGGGTAGACTAGGTATATTTTGTGACACCAGCACTACCACTTTACAGGGTGAACTAGTTGTGTTTTGTGACCCCAACACTACCACTTTACAGGGTGGACTAGCTGTGTTTTATCATGGCACCAGTACAAAATTGTTAGAACATTGGTCAAATTGCTGTGGGATATTTGTTTCTGCCCTGTTCTGAGTTCAAATGCTGTCCATGTTAAATCAACTCTCTTGCTCCCAATTTTTTCAGTAGGCATGTGTCTGTATCTGTGTAAGTCCAAGCAATGGCTGCCAGATTCATTAATTGCTTACCAACATTTTATTTTAACATATGTTTGGATTCTAAATTAGCAGATATTCAAATTTTTGTAATTCATTATCATACATTCTTTTTCTCTAGTAGCATGGGTTTGACTAGGGTTGATAAACTGATTTTCTTTAATATTAACTCTTAACATCTTGTAAGGATTTAGCAGGTTTGTTAATTCAAATGTTTATAGTATCTTTATTAGTAGGCAGATCTTTGTGAAATTTTCAGACTTTAATTTTTAATGTGGTGCAGTCATAGTGCTGTTTTGTACTAAATGTTTATAGTATCTTTGCTGTTGGACAGATTCTTGAGGAAATGGTGTAGCCATAATGTTGCATTGTACTTTTCAAGAATGTCTAACTAATGTGGTTTTCAATTAGTTAATTCAAACGTTTAACTCTTTAGCATTTACATTACTCTATATTTACTATTGTATTTTCACGGTAAACACTTTATCTAGCATAATATCAAATCTACAAGATTTTGATATTTATTTTGAGGACCTACCATAATATAAGTATGAGCAGCGAGTTACGGCTGGTTTGAACAGAAAGAGGTGAGAGAATTCTGGCTGAATACGGCTAGTTTAAATGCTAAAGGGTTAACTAGTGGGCAGTTCATTGTGGAAATGTGCAGTATTAGAATAAAGGCTATAATGTTTAATGTGATGCAGTCATAGTGTTGTTTTGTTCTTTTCAAGAATGCTTTGCTAATGTTGGTCTCGTGAAGCAGAGGATGTTAAGAGTTAATAATCTTGAACAGATCTTGTGGCAACATCTTCAACAGCGCAGCACAAAAACTTATTTTTAGCCTGTTCTGGTTTATGGCTTTTTTGCAGGCTAGTTTATTTATCTTTGGTTTGTTGATATCAATCTTTTTAAGACACAAATATCTTGCAATATGGAACATTTCTTGTTAAAGAAAATAAATGTTTTTAGTAAGACATCTACCACTACTACTACTACTACTGCAGCTCCTACTACTACTAATACCACAACTAACACTGCCATGACCAATACTACTACTTCTGCCATCCCCACCACTACTATTATTACCACTACTAGCACTGCCACTACCAATACTACTACTTCTACTACAACTCTTGCTACCACCACCACTACTACAACTACTACTAATACCACAACTAGCACTGCCATCACCAATACTACTACTACCATCCCCAATACTACTACTTCTATCATCCCCACCACTACTACGACCATTAATACAACAACTAGCACTGCAACCACTAATAACACTACTACTGCTACTACCGATACAAGCACCACCACTATCACTATTATAGTCTATTTGACTTTTTCTTTTTAATTCTCTAAATATTGGTCAGTTAAAATAAACAAACTCCATATCTTGCTATCCTTGTTTGTTATTTGATATGGAATTAAAAATAAGGAACCCTTAACAGCTGATGTTTTTTTTTTGTTTGTTTTATCTTATTTTTTGGATTGGCAGTATCGGTAGAGAGTCGGAGGCCATGCTTTCTAGCATAGTTACGCCCCTTTATGTTCTGAGTTCAAATCCTGCCACGGCTAACTTTGCATTTCATCCTTACTGGATTGATAAATTAAAGTACCAGTAATGCACTGAGATAATTGCTGGCCTTGTGCCAAAAGTAGAAATAATTGTTTCTACTTTTTGGCACAAGGCCAGCAATTAACCAGTGCATTACTGGTACTTTATTTTATCGACCCCGTAAGGATGAAAGGCAAAGTTAACCTCGGCGGGATTCGAACTCAAAATGGCAAGAGCCGTAACTCTATGCGTCAAGGCATAGTGTCCAACCCTCTACCGATACTGCCAATCCACCACCCAAAAGTAGAAATAATAATAATTATTATTATTTTGGCAGTATTGGTAGAGGTTTGGGCGCCATGCTTTGCAACATAGTTATGGCACTTTATGATCGGAGTTCAAATCCCACCGAGGTTAACTTTGTCTTTCATCCTTACCAAGTCGATAAAATAAAGTACCAGTCACGCACTGGGGTCGATTTAATTGACTTTCCCCTCCCCCAAAATTGCTGGCCTTGTGCCTATATAAGAAATCGTTATTATTATTATTATTAAGGGCAGTGGATTGGCAGTATTGGTAGAGCGTCGGACACCATGCTTTGCAGCATAGTTATGGCCCTTTGCATTAAGTTCAAATCCCACCGAGGTTAACTTTGCCTTTCATCCTTACCAAGTCGATAAAATAAAGTAGCTGTAATGAGCTGGGGTTGATTTAATCGGTTTTCCCTTCCCCAGAATTGTTGGCCTTGTGCCTAAATCAGAAATAATTATTATTGTTATTAGGGCGGTGGATTGGCAGTATTGGTAGAGTGTTGGGCAACGTGCTTTGCGGTATATAGTTATGGCCGTTTACGTTCTGAGTTCAAATTCTGCTGATGTTAGCTTTGCCTTTCATCCTTATGAGCTTGATAAAATAAAGCACCAGTAATGCACTAGGGTCGGTTTAATTGACTTTCTCCTCATCTTCAAACTGCTGGCCTTGTGCCTAAAGTAGAAAGAATTATTAATATTTAATTATAAGTATTTTGAAATAGTAGTTTTGTAGGTTTCTTTCTTAAAACATATCTGCAGTGCTGAGCTAGAGGTCTATAAATGGATCAGCTGTCATCATCATCATCATCATCATCATCATCATCATCATATGACTGTTTTCCTTTCTGAAATGGGTTCAATAGATTGTTGGCTGTAACTAGATGGGTCAGATAATACATTTGATTTTTGCATGGTTTCTATGATTGTGACTTGTGATTTTGTCTCATAAGATTCATTATAAAGACCTGACCTACATTCATTTGATATTTTCATCAATATTGCTTGTGTCAACATCCCCTTTGTCATCATCACCTGTCATCATCATCACCTGTGCTCTCATCGCCTGCATTATCATCACTTGTTATCATTATCTTATGGCTGTTTCTCACACTGGCATCAGTTTGACAGGTTGTCACCACCAGGTACTAGACTGGTCAGATGACCACATCTTGCTCATATATTCTATTTTAGTCAGTTTCTATGGCTAGATACCCTTCCTAATACTCACACACTTTACAGTGTGTACTGGGTGCATTTTATCGTGGCACCAACACTACCACTTAGTGGGTACTAGGTGTATTTCGTTGTTACCAACATTACTTACCACTTATAGAGTGTCCTGGACATATTTTATTGTATCACCTAGTGTTCTGGGAGTATTTTATTGTTACCAGCACTAGAGCAATTGTCATGTCATCAGCAAAGCAGAGATGCAGCGAGTGTATGATGGCTGTGGCAGTGTGGATGGAGGAGAGTATGTGTTGCTTAGCAATGTGTCAGTTTTGATTAAGCGAATCTATAACCAACTACACTCCAACCATGACCATCCTGTCGTTTTCTCAGGCATAGTTTATATATGACATTATCCAATGTGGCCTTTTTCTTTAGATGGTAGGGTATTGTTTGAGGGTGATTTGGCCCTTGTTTCTTGCAGTTTGTTCCCGTGGAAAGGTTCCTTCGTTTGGTTGTGGACTTGATCCTTTACTAGAAGGTTCATCATCATCATTTAACGTCTATCTTCCACGCTAGCATGGTTACAGAGGGAAATCTTGATCATGGGCAATTCTATTTATGGTCAATTTAGCCCTTTCATTGCCAAATTTTTAATGAAAGATGCTGCCAATGATTTTCAAATAATTTTGAAAGTAATCAAACATTTTGAGAGGTTTTAAGCTGGTCTTTCATAAAATTATGATGGAAGGTTTAAATTTATATATGAACATAAATACTTTAAAAACAAAACAAGCAGTATAATAGAACCAAGGGCAATTTCAGGCAGTTACAGCTTACTATTTCAAGTTTTTGTGCTTCATTATTCTCGTCATTCTGAGGTGAAGAACAAGGCCTAAAATGTTAGATTTTTCACCCTTCATCAAAATTGGATTTACCAAACATTCCTATGGACTAATTTTTGCTGACACAAACCTTCTTCAGATACCTGAGATTCTGGATTTTACCATGAAGTATTAACCCTTTTCACACCTGGAACCACCTCTGGTTCTTCAAGACAAAACTGCTTGTTTTGAAGTGTTCATAATTATCTAATAACTCTCCTTCATATCTTAATGTGGGGAACCTTTGTTAATCCTTTTGATACCAAACTGCCTGAAACAGTCCCTGGTACAAAACTGATTGTATGTTTGTATTTATTTTAATAGCTTTCTATCAGAATTTTATGTAAGAACCTTTCTTAAGTTATGTTCCAAACACCAGCTTAATAATGAGATAGGTTAAATCCCACCAGATTCTATATTTTCAAAATATGTAATGTCTTTCATTAGAAATATGGTAATGAAAAAGTTCTTGAAGTTGAAGTTGACCACAGGTGGCTGCTGGAATTTGTGACTTAATTCTAGGATTTGGTAACTGCAAGTCCTTGTACTATTGAGTTCTGCATGCTCTTCTGGTAAATGGTCTTTACCTGCCCCCTTTAAGTGCACAAGGAGGACATTGCAAAAAAAAAAAAAAAACTTTTTCTTGTACAGGCAGCAGGGTTATTCCACAACAGTTGTTGCAGTCACCATTCGCTGAGGTTAACTTTGCCTTTCATCCTTACGGGGTCGATAAAATAAAGTACCAGTAATGCACTGGGTAATTGCTGGCCTTGTGCCAAAAGTAGAAACAATTATTACCCCATCATCCCAGACCTTTACAACTTGCTCTTCATGCCATATTAACCCTTTTGTTACCATATTTCTAATGAAATATAATGGATCAGAGTTCATTTATGAAGAATTTAGAGGGATTTACTTGAATTATTAGTTATTTCATCATTAAAATGCTTTAATATTTGTAACATAACGAGGTGTTTATATCAAATTATGTGAAAGATTTAAGTTCAAATAGGAAACCCTTTAAAATGGGTGGTCTTGTTTTATAGAATAACATGTGGTTTTAAGTGGGTTGGTATCAAGAGTTAAGTTGTAAAGATGTCCCAACTCTTCTAACATGGGCCTAGCCTGGGAGCAGGTCACAGGGTTTGCAATCATGGAGATCTCTCATTACCCATTGCTCCATAGAGAACTAAAGAAGAAGAAGAATAACATGTTTAAAGAAGTTCAGTTAATCTTTGCTGAGGGTAGTTACCACAGGTTTTGTAGTGAATAAAATTTGTAATGTTTACAGTAGTTTAAAGACCAGAAGTAGTAATAAAAATTAATCAAACAGTTAACCTCATTTATTTTCATCTCAATAAAGACATTATGATAGTTGATTGACATAATTGGATCAATAAATCATTCATCTCTCCAATAGAAGTAAATAATGTATATTAATGCAATGATAAACTATTATTAAGCACAGTAACAAAACTACATATATATTCAAAATAGTATTGTCACTATAACTTTTGTCATTTAAAGATCTTTTTGTGATGGTGTGCTTCCTGGGTATCACACTTACTTTTCATTGAGCTAGATGGCAGTAAATTGACAGTCATTCCAGCTCTATACTCTCTCTGGGTTCAGATCCTGCTGAGGTCAATTCTGCATTTCATTCTTTCGAGGTCGATAAAAATAGGACCAGTTCAGTACTGGGGGTCGATGCTTCTCCCTCTCTTCCTATATTTCCATCCCCCCACAACCCCCTCCATCTACCTCACACACACCCTCCACCTATTCTCCTCCAAGAACAAGAAGAAATCTGCTGTCTTCCAGCATGGTCACAGTCAAATGACTAAAACCAGTAAAAGAATATATTATATGGTTGCTCTATTTCAGAGAGAGAGAGAGAGAGAGAAAATGTTATATAAGAATATGAGAAGTAAATGCAGCATACAACTGCATAAAACATGTTTACTTAGATAAGTTCTTAAGTATATTCTCCCTACTTTAATGACTTGCAAGCCACAGGAATAAATTGACAGTAAAATATCATTCGAGTTTTTATTGAAAAAGGTATTGAAGCTCGTTCGGATTGAATGATAACTAGACTTAACCCATTCATTACCATATTTCTGATGAAATATATTGCTATGATATTCAATTAATTTAGTAATATAACTAACTTCTCATTAATCTTTTCGTTATATTTCTAATGAAAGACACTGCCTATGATTTTCATAATGAGGTAGTTCAATATATTTCATCCAATACACCAACTATTAAAAAAATAATGAAATTATTGTGTAAAGTGCTCAGGTGCACTACAACTCGTCAAAGGTGCATGTATAGTACATAGAATAATACACAAATGTCAGGGAAGTGAATAGTGTATGAGTCATAATATACATGTGTGTATGTGTATGGAGGGGGAACATTAGGTGTAGTGTTGGCGAATCTCGGGAAGCATGGAGGCCTTAAAGGATGCAGTGTCTCGACAGCTAACAACCGATGCAGGTAGTTTGTTCCATGCTTCAGCAACTCTGAGCGTGAAAAAATGTTTCCGAAAGTCATGGGAACTGTACTGTTTTCTGACTTTGTGGGCATGCCCACGTGTGTTAGACACATGGAAATCAAAAAGGTACTCAGGGTTGTTGTTGGCAAGATAGTTAACAATTTTGTGGGTGTATACCAAGTCAGTTGCCAGGCGTCGGAGCTTCAATGTATCCATGCCCAGGGAAGCAAGGCGGTCAGAGTATGGTAGATGCCTGATGGAGGGTATTTGCTTGGTTGCACGTCTCTGAACAGTTTCCAGGCGGTCAATGTTCTGAGCAAGCTAGGGGTTCCAGACTGGTGATGCAAATTCTAAGTGTGGCCGCACCATAGCCATGTACAGCCTTAAATAGATAGCTGGAGAGCGGCTGACAAAGGTCTTGCTGAGTGATGCTAAGACACCCTCAGCCCTCTTGACAATTTTAGAGACGTGCTTCGACCAACGCAAATCGCTGCTGACCGTAATGCCCAGGTCACGTTCACAAGACTTCTTGATATTAGTGCTGTGGAGGGAGTATGTGGATGCTGGGTTTTTACTCCCAAAATGCATGGTGGTGCACTTGTCCACAGCTAGCTTGAGTTGCCAGTCTGAGATCCATTGTTGCATTGTGTCCAGGTCAGACTGCATGCAAGATCTATAGTGTTCAGGATCTGTCCTTTTTATCTCAAGGTACAGCTTGATGTCATCTGCGTACTTTATTACTGTGGCATTCTTTAAGTTGCCAATCCACCACCATAGATGGTCTTCTTCTTCACCCATGTATTCCTGAGAGGGTCGTGGGGGCAGAGTCCTCAAAGACTCCTTTCGGTGGGTCCTGTCAGAAGCAGCTATCTCCAACTGATCCAGCTGGATCCCCAAGCAAGACAAGCCAAGCTCATGGATGTTATCCAACCATCTTGCTTGGGAATCTTCCTCTGGTTGGTTTTTGCCTTTAAAATCTGTCCAGCAATTCTTTCCTGAGACATTCTAATCACATGCCCATAGATGGTGATAATAATAAGTTTTTGATTTAGAGACAAGGCCAACAATTTTTGGGGGCTGGGGAAAGTCGATTAAATTGACCTCAGTGTGATACTGGTACTTTATTTTATTGCTCTATTAAGGATGAAAGGCAAAACTAACATCGGCAGGATTTGAACTCGGAATGTAAAGGACCATAACTATATACTGCAGAGCATGGCGTACAACACTGACTCTGCCAATTCATCCCCATAATAATAATAATAATAATAATAATAACATAGAAGTGACTAAATAACTAACAATTGATGTGTTTATTAATTGGCAAAAATACACAAGAAGGGAACATGATAGCATAGTTTGTGTCTACAGATGATTCCCAACCTTCTTGATTCACGTTACTAATGAAAGCCACTGCTTTGATTTTCAATTGATTTTGAAAATAATAGAAAATTTAAAGGAATTTACTAATATAACTTAAATGTTCTTACATTAAAATTTCAAATCCCGCCGAGGTCAACTTTGCCTTTCATCCTTACAGGGTCGATAAAATAAAGTACCAGTAATGTACTGGGTAATTTGCTGGCCTTGTGCCAAAAGTAGAAACAATTAAAATTATAATGAAATGTTTAAATTTAAACATGAACATTTTAAAACAAATAAATCAGGAAAGTTTCAGGTGGAGTGGGGTATGAAGAGGGGTAAAAACTATCTTATTTCCTGTACAGTAGAGTATGGAGTAGGTTTAGTGTCAGCTATTGGATTATCCTATAAAAAGAATTGCTGTTATGGGTAAATATTTCTCTGATTGACAGGTTTATTTAAGCTGTTTATATAGTAGCATTTATACTTGGAACTGTTTATTATATTCAATGTAAACAAATTGATCTATCTTGTGTATAACATACACATACATACATACAAATTACACATACATATATACATACACACGTTCTATCTAAATCTTTTAAGGTTTTCTTAATGATGTTTTGTTTAGACTTCCATGTTACTGACCTTTGTGTCAAATTAAATGTCTCTGTATTTTGTTGTGCTGTGTTCAAATTCACCAAGGCCAACTTTGTCTTTGATTCTTTCAAGGTTATTAAAGTACCAGTCCTCTACTGGGGGTTGATCTCTCTCTAAGAAATTGTCTGTTCCAACCTAGAGAGGTAGGGTGTCCACCATGTTTAAATACCAAAGATACATCATGTACCCTCAGCAGCACCATCAGGAGTTAAGAACCCTTTCCTGACCTTTGTCATGAATCTGCTTACTAACTAGTTGCACAACTCGTGCTGAATACAATTTCCTATTATTTCAAAGTAGATGATTTTTCTCTGCCGACCATTGTGAAATTTTGCAGTATCAGAGTAATGACATTCATTTTTAATGTGGTGCAGTCATAGTGCTGTTTTATACTTTTCAAAATTGTCTTGCTAATGTGGTTTCATGTGGTTTGTTAATTCAAATGCTTATAGTATCTTTACTAGTGGACATATCATTTTAAAATTTTGTAATATCAGAGTAAATACTTTAATTTCTAATGTGATGCAGTCATAGTGCTGTTTTATACTTTCCAAGAATGTCTTGTTAATGTGGGTTCATGTGGTACAGGATATTAAGAGTTAATTAACTGACTTTGTAGAGAAGACTGTTTTGTTATGAGAACTTTTGTGTTTGATGTCATAAACTGAAATCTTTGGAAGTCAAAGAATAGCCAACCAGTTAGAAAGGAAGTTTATTGCTATACACCAAGGTACTCAATACAAATTAGGATGTTTCCGTCTTAATTTCTTGTTCTATATTTTAAACTCTGTCAGTTTAACTAAAATAGTTCTGTATCTTATTCAGTGATTTTATGATTCAGTTACCCTGTGTTTGTTGCTACTGTTTTTGTTACTCTTGCCGCCAGTGACACATTTTAAGACCAACATACAGATTTTTTTTTTTGATTTTTTTTTTATATAAAACTTCTTGATTTACTATAAAAACAAACCTTATGGTTACAAAATAAAAACTAAACTAAATCAAATATTTTTATGTAGATTACTGGATTAATTTTACTATTAACTCTTTTGTTAGCATATTTCTAATGACTGTTGAGGTATATAGATGTAAATGAAATGACTTGTGGTATACAGATGTAAATAGAATGACTGCTGTGGTAAATAGATGTAAATGGAATGACTGCAGTGGTATATAGATGTAAATGTAATTACCTCAGTGGTATCATCATCATCGTTACCGTTTAACATCCATTTTTCCATGCTTGGGTAGTCAGATGGGTAGTCTGCATCGAGAGACAAGTCTGGCCAGGACTGGCCACACTGTACCTTGCTCTGATGGGTTTTTACAGCTGGATGCTCTTCAAATCTATTTATAGATATATAAACAAATATTAACAAAGCAGCCATTCCATTTATATTCACTCAAATACTGACAATCATTCAATTTAGACCCATTTGATCTAATAATCCCTTTGCTTTTTTTAAATTGTCTTTAGCCAGTTTTTCATGTCTCAACTTCCACACTCCATAGTTCATATTTCTTTGTCTGTCAATTATTGCTACATATTTTTGGATTTAATCTGGTGTCTGGTTTAACATTGGCACCACCTAGTTCTTGGCTATCTTTAGCAAAGACCTTCATCTGGTTTAACATCAGCACTACCTAGCTCTTGGGTACCATTAGCAAAGTCTTTCATCTGGTTTAACACCAGTTCTTGCTGACCTTTCCCTTTCTTTCTCTTTCCCACTTTCTCTTATACCTCCTCTTTTTCCTCTTTCCCCTATCTTTCTCCTCTCTTTCCCTCTTTCCCCCCTATCTTTCTCCTCTTTCCTCCTTTCATTCTCACTTTACCTTGTCTTTATCTCTCTATCACTGCTGGTTTAAACAGTTAATTATGAGGTGGTTGTCAATAGAAATGGTAAGTTTAAGACTGACTTAGTGAAGGCGATGAAAAGGAATGATTCAACTACATATATAATACATCACACATTATCAGAAGATTGCAAATTATCATCAACATCGCTATCTTCCATCATCATCACCACCATCATCTTCGTCATCACTATTATCATCATCATTTTGAAATAACTTTACTATGTAGGCATTATCTATAACCCCCCCCCCCCCAAATCCTCAAAATACTCTTTTGTGAGGTGTCTTCACTGTGAGTTTTTGTTTTGGTGGAATGTAAAGTTTGAGATTGCATGGTTATGGAATTGGAACATGGAAATACAGACCTGAATAACATTTTATTGAGGTAATAGCTCCTCTGTTGCATTCCTTATTTTCTTTCAATGCTCTCTTCAGTTTGATAGTTGATAATGAGACCAGCTATAGAGTGGCTTTTGAAATTCTTCAGATACTATCAATTAAACAAATACAAATAGCTATTTAGTTTTGAAGTTAGTAGAAGCTGAAGATAAAAAAAAAAATCAAAAAAAAAATCTAATCTAACAACAGTGTTTACTTTATATTTCTGAATTGGTTCTTTTTTGAAAAAGAATTAGAATTCCAGTAATCTGTAACTTAACTAGCCAGAAGGGTTTATTGTAGATATGTATTAAAAATAAAAATATTAAAGATAAAGAATTTCTTTTCACATAAACAAGAAAGAATTTGATAAGTTTAATACATACTTGTTGAGATAGATAATGTCATTTAAGTATAAATTTTACTAAAATTAAACTTTTGATTGGAGAGATGTAAATTTAAAGTTATTTTATTGGGGCTGATCTCAGTTTCGCCTTTTGATACAAAACCACCCGAGACTGCCTAGTATTTATGATAGAAAACTGATTATTTAAAAAAAGTTTCTTTCCCCTCATCTTAGTTTCTAATATAAGCATAAGGTCAGCAAATTTGGGGGAAGGGAAAAGTTGATTAAATTAACCCCAGTACTAAACTGGCACTTTATTTATTGACCTAGGTAGGGTGAAAGGCAAAGTTGATCTCAGCAGTATTTGAACTCAGAGAGAGTGTTTTTGATGATTCATCTGAACATTGATTGCTGACATTTTTGGCTTATCTATCCAGGTTTAGTGCCACTCACTCATACAGTCCATGATATTTCATGCATGGTTGAACACATCCATCCATATTTAAAACTTTTGTTATTACAAATATGGCTTTACTTCTGTCATGTTAGTGTTTATATTCAAACCTTTCATCATTATTTTATTTTATATGGGGTCGATAAAATAAAGTACCAGTAATGCACTGGGTAATTGCTGGCCTTGTGCCAAAAGTAGAAACAATTATTTTATTTTAAAAAGTTTCCTTAATGTTCTAGAATACCAGATATTTATGAAAAAGTTTATTTTATTAAATTTCTCCAAATGTTTGGTTATTTTCAAAATAAATTGAAGCACACAGACAGTGTATTTAATTAGAAATACAGTAATGAAAGGGTTAAAATAAACAAACAAAACTCCTATGTCTACTTAATTTATCTTAACAAAATTAATCTGACTCCATGGAACTAGATAAGGCTTGTTGTTCTTCTCTTCTGACATAGAGTAACAAGTAATATATTTGTCACAGATATACTGATGTTAAAATGATGATGATACAGTGAGGAATATGTGTTCATTCAATATTTTACTTGATAGGAATAATCCTATTACATTCCTGAAATGATTTAAATCATTGTTTTCAAAGTATGTCATGAATGCCTTGATCTAATGCTCACAATTTTTCATGACTACTACAGCAGAGCAAATAGTGTTTTCCTTGTCTCAGTTGGTCAAAGATTTGTTCTGTTGTGACTATATGTCTAATTAATCAATTACAGTGTATTACTGCGTATTCGTGGCTCGGCATTCACAGTCCCGGTTATTAGTGGAATTTTCCGTAAAACCTAACTAATAATTATTCGTGGAAACCACCATATATTCGCGGGATCGTAAATATCTTCTGCAATTTTCTCATGGCTTTTTCGTGGCAATCATCATCATCATTTTACGTCCGCTTTTCCCTGCTTGCAAGGGTGGGACGGGTCTTATTCAGCACAGCATCTCTCCACTTGTCACGGTCCTTCGTCATCTCCTCCGTGAGTTTCAGCGATCTGAGGTCTACTCTGACCACCTCCGCCCATGTTTTTTGTGATCTTCCTCTACTGCGTCTTCTTTCACCACCTCCGCCCATGTTTTTTGTGATCTTCCTCTACTGCGTCTTCTTTCTACTGGGATTTCTTGGCACTTCTTTACCCAGCGGTCATCTTCCATGCGTATCACATGTTCATACAATCTCAGTCTTCTCTCCTGCACACCACAACTTATCCCTCTTATACCCAGTTTCTTTCTCAACTCATCTATTCTTCGTCGTTCCCGCACATTGACATTGCACATCCAATGGAGCATGCTTGCCTCATTTCTCTCCAGCTGTCGCATATCCTCTGCAGTTTCTGCCCATGTCTTACTCCCATGCAGCATCGCGCATCTCACACAGGCATCATATAACCGGCCTTTCGTATGCAGGGAGAAACCCTTCTTTGTCAACAGAGGAAGCAGCTCCCTAAACTTCTTCCAACCTGTCTTTATTCTAGATACTATGGCCTCGGAACCTTTCCCCCCTCCCATGCTAATCTGATCACCTAGGTACTGGAAGCTATCAACCACTTCTATAGAACCCACTTGCATTGGAAAAATATGTCTATCACTGCGGTTACTACTGCCAACTTTCCCTGTACGTCTACTGCATACATAGTTTTCCCTACCTGTTAGTTTGCCTGCTATCCTACTACATCTCTTGTGTACCTAAGATCTGCATTGCATACATTTTATGGAATTTATGCCAGTTTCTTTTCTACATATCGAACATGACCATTTCCCAGATGGAATCGGAGTATTGTTCTCTCTTCTACTTATCAACACTTTTGTCTTAGCTATGTTCACTCTCGGTCCTCTTGATTCCAACTGCTGTTTCCATAGCCAGAATTTATTCTCTAGTTCCTCTACTGATTCTGCTATAAGAACCAGATCATCAGCATAGAGAAGTTCCCATGGGCATCCAGTCTTAAACTTCTTTGTTATGGCTTGGAGGACTATAATGAACAAGAGCGGGCTGAAGACCGAACCCTGATGTACACCTACTTGTATCTGGAATTCACTAAACTCCATTCTGCACAAAACCAAACTGCATCTCATCTAATTTGACCCTTTCTCTAATCAGTTACACTAATATTATCTCTGCCACTTTCATAACCTGATCCATCAGCTTTATACCCCTATAATTTCTCCTCTCCAGAGCATCCCCTTTACTTTTGTAGCAATTTATGAGAATACTGCTGCACCAGTCTTTGGGTATGCTGGCCTATATTTTACGTTATATTTTGACATTTATAGGCATTTTTATAGACCACATCGAATATTCGCAGTTTTTCACTCATCATATCATGGGTGCTCTAGGAACATAACCCCTGCAAATACCATACCGGGAAACAACTGTATTTCAACTAATTAACACAAATTTTTGAGAGATTTACTAAAATTATTTTGTCACTAAGATAACTTAATGTGATTCTTATATAAAATTATATTGGAATATTTCAATTTAAATGGGAAGTCTTTAAAATAGATGGTCTTATTTCATAGAACCACAGATGGTTTTGAGTGGGTTGGTATCAAAAGGGTTAATGTCAAGTTAAAATTTTTTTTCTAAACTCATGTATAGCTATTTTATGGTTGTGGTATACACTTGTTTAAAAGTCACACTGGTTGATAAGTCAGACCTCCATTTTTATATACAACACTCAAAATGTACCATATATTTTGAATTGAAGTTTTATTGGTTCACTGGGTAAGTCACATACATGCTGGTTTTTCATGATGAATATTCATGGAAATGGTCTAACTTATACACAAATATATCATAATTGGACTTTGTGTAGCTTTGTTACTATGTTATAAAAAAATAGGAAAGGGGCTAATTTGATAATCAGACCGAGGGAACTACTTCCATTGGTCTTTCCATTGCTAATATGATCTCTCGGTTACAACTCCTGGCAGAATAAAGGAGCTGATCAAGGAAACTACATTTCCAATGCTGATAATCTGCTGGTCTCAACTCCTGGCAGAAGAGTCACCATTTTTCAGCAACATGATGTGGGATTCGATCTCAACATGTCTAACCCTTTAGCATTTACATTCCTCTATATTTACTATTGTATTTTTGCGATAAAGGCTTTATTTCACATAATATCGAATTTATGAGATTTTGATATTATTTATTATATACAGCTGGTTTGAGCAGAAAGAGGTGAGTGAATTCTGGCCAGATACAGCCAGTTTAAATACTAAAGGGTTAAAACTGGATCAGATACTGCAAAGTATGTTGTCTGATTCTTTAATAATTTTGCCAAGCTATGAACTGGTGGTTCATTTATCTAACTTGAAAAGATAAAAAGGCAAAATTGACCATAGGTGGATTTGAACTTAGAATGCAGAGATCTGGAACAAATACCAACACTAACAACTGAGAATTTGTTGCCTGTTAAAAAGATTTAAAGTTATTTGGAATAAAACTGCAACCTGCACAATACAAATAACTAAAACATACTATAGAGTATTCTGTTAGCAGTGGTATACTTATTGCTAATAAATTGTAGTTAATGGTTAGTAATGTATTTTTTAATGAATTAGTCTGTAGTTGTGGCTGTATGTAAGTGGATGTCAGCAGGTTTAATACATGGAGCAATAAAAAGCTAAAGTAGAATAAAATATGCAAGAGGGGTGGAGTGGAGGGGAAGCTGGGGCTATTAGTGAGTGACTAATAATATTTTTTTCATTTTCCTGGCCAGACACTTAGCTTTTGTAAATAGGTAGTGTATAGTATTAGCACACAGTTCATTACTGTAGGGATGTTGTATTATAATTGGCTAGTGTTGAGCTCTAATTCAACCATGGGCTACTTGAAATGAGATGGATATCACATACAGTAATAGGATCTTAGATGGTAGGGATTTTGACTAGTGATTAGGGTATTAGATTCAGGATTACAAGGTTGTGGGTATGATTTTGAACTGCATGATATGTTGTGTTATTGAGCAAGGCACTTTATTTCAGTTTGATTTTCATGATTGGACTGGTGCTCCATATTAAAACACCTGAGAAACCTATGAAATACAACTTTGTAGGTTGTCAGTTAAACTTGCATTGGTGTGAGCTGTAACATGTGTATGTATGTATGTGTGTGTGTGTGTGTGTGTGTGTGTGTGTGTGTGTGTGTATATATATATAATCGTTTAACGTCCATTTTCCACGCTAGCATGGGTTAGACAAGCTGTCTTGTGAGACAATTCAGGTCAGATGACTATGGCTTGCTCATACAGAACTGATTTTGGCTTGGCTTCTAAGGCTTGATGCCCTTCCTAACATCAACCTCATTTACAGGGTGCAGGAGAGGTTGTCATGCCATTGACACAGCTGAGGGTCCTCCCAACCCTTTGTTTAGCAAAATTTCTATGACTGGATGCCCTTTCTATCACCAACCACTTCAGTGTGTACTGAGTGCATTTATCATGTGTAGATCACCAACACTAGGGAGGTTGTCATGCCCTTGACATGACTGGAGGGTCCTCCCAACCCTTTGTCTGGCAAGTTTTCTATGGCTGGAGTTTTCATATTTATATAATCGAGGGAATTGAAGATACAATTTCTCACAATGACACTGATCAGTTGGATTTGCAACTGAGATGAAACTGGCCGGTCACTGTGAGTAATTATACTTTCACGTCCCTCAATCTATACATATATACTCTTTATTAAAGCCAAGGTAGATTACTCATTCTCTCAAACATCAATATTTAGCGCACGCGCGCGCGTGTATATATATATATATATATATATATAATGATTTCTAAGTTTGGCACAAGGCCTACACATTTGTAGAGAAAGAGGATAATCATTGAATGAGCCTCTTTAAATTATGTATATATTGTTAGAAGAGACTGCAGGAGACATAATATCAATGGCCAATTGTAGGCCATAAAGATTTTCACTTCTGATGAATGGACTTTTCATATATATTTTATTCTGGGTGCAGTCTGGAGAGAGTGAGCTTGCTTGTAATTGTGTGGAGGGTGGGAAGCAGGGAACCTCTGTTGTGTGAGTTATATTATAGTGTAAATTTGGACCTGTGAGAGCTATGTTATAAAAGTAGTGTGCACAGGTGGCAAATTGGCAGAGTTGTTAAAAGGTTAGAGGTTTTTGCAGTATTTGTGTTGACGCCATGCTCTCTGAGTTCAAATCCTACTGAGGTCATCTTTGTCTTTCATCTATTTAAGGTCTATAAAAAAGAAATTACCAATCTGTTATTGGAGTCAGTTTGTCTTTTGTATCTTTTTCTCACTTCCATTCTCTCTATCTTTCTCTGGAAGAAATCTGCTGTGTTCAGACCTGGAGAGATGTGCTCTGCCAGGTTACCCCCCCCCCCAAAAAAAAATCCCTTAGAAGTGCTGTATGTCAATATGGTGCCCCTATGACTCCCCCTAGGAGTTACAGGTCTATACATAGATGTGTGCCTATATGAGCTATATTATAAAGTAGTGTACATATGTGCCTGTATGATCTATATTATAAAGTAGTATATGTGCTTGTGTGAACTATTTTATAAAGTAATTTATATCTGTGCCTGTGTGATCTATATCATAAAGTAGTACTAGTGTGTGTGCCTGTGAGGTATATTATATGTGTGCCTATGTGAGCTGCATTATAAAGTAGTGCAGATCTGCGTAACTGTGTGAGCTATATTATAAGATAGTGTGTATCTATAGCTTGTAGTGGTTGAGACATTTTCAGGATTGACGTATTTGCTGTCCCTAGAAATTGAACTCACTTTTTGTGTGTGTGTGTGTGTGTGTGTCCCCCCCCCCCCCCCAAAAAAAAAAGATTTAACTGTGTAGAATTATATTGTCTAGGGAGTCTTTTCTGTAACTTGGTACCCTGTATTTTGATAACTATTGTAAAAGACATGCTAAAGATCCCATGCAGTAACATCCTGTAATGATTGTGTGTTTTGTCTAAAACCAGTTTCTTTTTAAAGCAGTGAAATTCAAGTAGTTCTTGTTTAAGACCTTCTCCCCCTCTCCCCAAAAAAGCTAGACAAAATAGTAAAATGGACCAGATATGTTTTTTTCATCTAAAGACAAAATAAAACAAAAGTAACTGAGTGTTGATAGTATCTTTACTGGTGGGAAGATTGTGAAAATTTAAAGTATTAAAGACTTCAATTTTTATTGATGCAGTCACAGTGCTGTTTTACACTTATCAAAAATATCTTGCTAATGTTGTTTCATGCAGCACAATATGTTAAGAATTAAGCATACAGTTATGTTGCATCAAATATATAAAATGAATATTGAATAAATTAGAACTAACTAGCAGATATTATAAAACAAAACTATTGTTGTTTGTAGAAATGCCATCATCCATACTGCTACGATATCAGAAATACGTCTATAATACCCTAGAAATACGTCTTCATTGGTCTGTGGATAATGAGATTTGGTTTATAAATATATCCAAGACATTGCAGTATAATTTCAGCAATCAGAACATCTATCCTGACTGGTATAGATCTTGGAATCAGAAAATAGGATCTAATTTATGTACAAGTATAAGATATCAATATTCCAATGATAGAATGTCAAATTTGGTTCATTTTAAACTATAGTAATTATTGTGGAAGGCAGTGAATTGGCAGAACAGTTGGGACTTTGAGTTCAAAACCTGCTGAGGCCAATTTTGCCTTTCATCCTTTCAAGGTTAATAAAAATGTACCAGTCCAATACAGGATTCTGTAGATTCTTCCTCTCCTGTCTCTTCTCTTACCCCTCCCTGTCTTTTCTCTTTCCCCTCTCTGTCTTTTCTCTTTCCCCTCTCTGTCTTTTCTCTTTCCCCTCTCTGTCTTTTCTCTTTCCCCTCTCTGTCTTTTCTCTTTCCCCTCTCTGTCTTTTCTCTTTCCCCTCTCTGTCTTTTCTCTTTCCCCTCCCTGTCTTTTCTCTTTCCCCTCCCTGTCTTTTCTCTTTCCCCTCTCTGTCTTTTCTCTTTCCCCTCTCTGTCTTTTCTCTTTCCCCTCTGTCTTTTCTCTTTCCCCTCTCTGTCTTTTCTCTTTCCCCTCTCTGTCTTTTCTCTTTCCCCTCCCTGTCTTTTCTCTTTCCCCTCTCTGTCTTTTCTCTTTCCCCTCTCTGTCTTTTCTCTTTCCCCTCTCTGTCTTTTCTCTTTCCCCTCTCTGTCTTTTCTCTTTCCCCTCCCTGTCTTTTCTCTTTCCCCTCTCTGTCTTTTCTCTTTCCCCTCTCCCACAAAGAAATCCGCTGTGTTCAGACCTGGAGAGGGATGGTCTCCACCAAGTTTAAAATGCCCTAGACACACTACATGCCACTATGGCTCCTCTATGACTCCATCAGGAGTTACTGGTCCATACATACAATTATTGTGGTAATCAACATAATCAATAAATCAATATTTCTGAAGATAGCCTTTTCAGACATTAGTGTTGAAATTACTGGTACTTGTTTGAAAATTCCTGCTGCTTGTGTTTATTTATAATTGATTCTAACTTTGAATTATTTACATTGTGTTTCCAAATATAAAACAATTGTGTGTGTCTATTTTTTTTGTCATTAAAGAAATTGTTACTTGACTGCTGCCAAAATCTTGAATATGGTAAAACTGAAAAGTTAATGTCTATTTTAAGCTCTGGAGGGATTTTTGTTGATAGATTTTTACATTTTAGAATATTTAGTATAATTCTTATGAATTAGCAAGTATTGATCTCTTGTATAATTGGATGACTGAGTTTCTACTAGATGATTGCATATTGATTGGGTTTGGTTTTCAATGTCAGTCATGACTTTTGTTTCTATATTTGAATGTTACTATAGCAAATAGACGCTGGGTGAGGGTGACTATAGCCAATAGATTCTGGGTGGAGGTGACTATAGCAAATAGATGCTGGGTGGGGGTGACTATAGCAAATAGATGCTGGGTGGGGGTGACTATAGCAAATAGATGCTGGGTGGGAGTGACTATAGCAAATAGATGCTGGGTGGGGGTGACTATAGCAAATAGAAGCTGGTGTCTGTGGGTGGTGAGGTGATTATAGCAAATAGACATTGGTGTATGTGTAAGGGTATGTATGTATGACTAGGTAGTAGATGCTGGTGTGCGTGTGTGTGTGGGGGGGGGGGTAACTACAGTAGATAAGTTGGTGTGTTTGTTAAGGTGGGGTGACTATAACAAATAGAAACAGATGTGTATGTAGGTGTGTGTGTATGTAAAAATATAGCACCTGATGATGGTGGGAGAATATACTGATCTGTTCTTTGTGAAGATAAAATCTTGAGATTAATTTAATCTAATCAATGTCAACTGCTCTACTAATTGTTTTTTGCCTGCTGTAGACAATTCTTCTCAATGACATTCTGTATTGAGAAAGGCCTAATTTCAACTTGATATATCTGCTAATCACATTACGAGTTCCTTTCTCAACCACTGTTTTCTCATGCTTATCAAATCTACATCTTGTAAGAAACTTGAAACTTGTTCTCATTTTAGTGTGAACAATTTGTTCTATTCACCTCTCACTGTAAATTAATACGTCAATGGATAGAAACTATGCATTTCTCTCCCACACCCAACAAAGCTTTGTCAAATTTCTATTACATACATGTATATATATGAGATAGTTTCTATCATTTGCAGTGGTTTCAGAATAATGCCTCTTAAAGTTACAACTCTTCCTTCCTCTGCCTTTGTTGTCTCTAGCAAATTGTTTTTGTCACGTGCACTCTTATCATTTTCCAGCCCACATGTGCACATAGACGTCTGGTGACAATGGTTATTATCTAAACACCTGAATTATTTTAATTTCTCTTCATTGTGATCTTAGGTTCTCTCTCTCAATTATAATTTTGTGGTTGTATTGAAAAAGAAAAATGAAATTTACAGCTTTGACCTATGCAAGTTTAGCTGACCTAATGCATGTGAGGTTGTATTGAAAAAGAGATTTCTTAGTTGTTTTAATAATAGGGGTCAAAATTCTATGTCGTTACAGTCCACACGCATGTAGGTTTAGCTGACTTATGAGGTTGCACCGCATAAGTGATTTCTCGGTTATTTTAATAATAGGGTTCCAGTCCTTTCATGCTGTTACAGCTTACACCTATATAGATCAGCAAATAGGGCCATGAAACACCTAAATCTGAATGTAGATACCTAGAATAAATGCAAAGTAATCACTGAATGTCCCAATACTTAAATAATACACTCCAAATAAAAAGCCAACAAACAAAAGACCTAGGGGATAAAACCATCGGATGCCAAATCAGGACTCCGTACAGGCGAGCCACTCCGCAAGATCGGAGCGTCGGCGACCTGTCTGAGGAGGGAGCCGTGCAAGATTAGGTGGCTGTTGCAGCGGGTGTCACTGGCCATTGTCCTCGGGAATGCTTTTGCGGTCTTGTTCGTGGGGTGCAGTCCTGCCTCCGTGCCCTAGGCCTTAAGCCCAATGATCCTCTCCCTTCACCCTTCCCTCCCCTTCCTGTTTTTTCTTTTATATCCATAAAATCATTAAAACAAAGCCAAATGTTCATATTAGAACCAAGACATCCATATTCCCTGACTCATACTCTGTAAACCACCAACTCATTCTAAATATCACTATGAGGGAGACATTTTCAAGCTGCAGCTGTCATATTATGCAGTTTCTGGTGTCGTATAAGGTTTCATAAGTAGTTTCTCAGGTGTTTTAACCCTTTAACATTTACATTATTCTATATTATTGTATTTTCACGGTAAAGACTTTATCTCCCATTAAATCCATAGATTTTGATATTATTTATTTTGAGAACAATACCTTAACATCAGTATGAGTAGCTGGTTACAGCCAGTTTGAACAGAAAGAGGTGAGAGAATTCTGACCGAATACGGCCGATTTAAATGCTAAATGGTTAATGTAGAGTCCCATTCCTATCATGTTATGTCTCACACCTATGCAGGTTTAGCTGGTCGCCTATAAGATATCTTGTAACTGGTTTCTCATCTTTTTTAATGATAAGAACCTCAATTTTATCATGAAAAGCAACTTGAAATGTAGAGTCGTTCTCCAGAACAACAAATACCACCCAGTCCAGGAATCAAAACCTACAAACTTGCAGTTTCTTAAGACTCCAAATTAATGGTTTCATTTTTACTGGAGCAGCAAAACAAAACCTATGAATCACCTCCACCATCATTGTTATTATCATGTCCACTTATTCATGCTGGCTTTGGTTGGATGGGGTGGTTTGAAACAGTTTTACTGTTAGATACCCTTCCTGACTCGAAACATTTTAGTTGCTTCTTGCAAATCTTGATACACACGGAATGTAGAATGGAAATTTGAATTGTGACATTTTAGGAAGTGTGAATATTACATTTGTCTTAGTTTAAGGTGATTGTTGTTACTTTGGTTGAAATTATATCAGTCAACCGTTTGCTTTTTATCCTATTAACTTATGCTGTATAACTCTTCTCTAATTAGAACTCTGTTACTTAACAGATCAAACACTTAAGAGAAATATGTAATGTTTTCATACAGATATATTATTTACTATTACACCTAATCTGTTGCTTGGTTTAACACCACCATCTGGCTCTTGGGTACCTTTAGCAGAGTATATTTTGTTGTAAATCATCAAATACCTGGGTTAGCACCACCACTAGGCTCTTTGATACCTTTAGTAGAGTTTGCTCTGTCGTAAGCCATCAAATACCTGGTTTAACACTACCACTAGGCTCATTGGTGTCTTTAGTGGAGTCCACTCTGTTGTAAGCATCTGGGAGCCCTGTTTAACACCACTAGCTGACTCTTGGATATATTTAGCATTGGCTACCTGTTGTAAGCATTTGAATCATGTCTCCAGTCAGAGGTTATCTTCCCACCAACCATAGAAATCTTGGAAAGGCTTTGGCTGATGCCCTTCTTCCACTTATTAATCTTTATAATACCAAACCACCTGAAACTACTCCTAGTTCTACAATACTAAGCTGCTTATTTTAATGTATTTTATATTATGTTTATCTAAATCCATCATAATTTTATGTAAGAACCTCAGTTAAGTTATGCTCCAAACACCAGATTAATAATGAGAAAGTCAGTTATATTATTAAATGTGTGCAAAATTTTAATTATTTGAAAATATGTGTTTTTCATTAAAAATATAATGAACAGGTTATGATGATGATAATGATGATGATGATGAAATAGAAAAAAAATCCTAATCTATTTCTGTTGTTTATTTTATTGGCAAAGCCTACCAAAGCAGTATTCTCTGTCTGGGTAAATAAACTAATTATCCAGTCAGGTTACTTGTTGCTTGTCTTACCATTTAGCTAATTGATAAGGTCAATGGAAAACTGAAACAAATGAAGCGTGTCTTACCATTTAGCTAATCAAGTGCTATTTGAAGTAAAATGTACTAGAAGAGTTGTAATGCAGGATGATACAGAAGATTGATAAGGCAAATGGAAAACTGAGACTAATATGTTGGTAGTGATGAGGGGATAAAAGCTGTGAAAATATACCAGTTGGAAAAGATATCATCACCCGTTATTTCTGATTAATGTTGGAATAGATGGAGAACGATTTACAATTGCTCTACAGTTAAAAACATGCTCACAATCTTTTTGGTATTTTTGTTACCTTTTCTTCTTTTTGCTTATGAGACTGTTATTGTCTCAGGTTGTTGTCGGTTACCTGATCGAGATCAGTGGAGGCACATGGCTTAGTGGTTAGAGCATTGGCTTTGCAATCGAAAGGTTGTGAGTTCAATTCTCAGACCGGGTGATGTGTTGTTTCCTTGAGCAAGACACTTTATTTCACATTGCTCCAGTTTACTCAGCTGTAGAAATGAGATGATAGGAACTGGGGTCCATATCATTCCACTACAAAGTGGTCGTGGAGGTGCCACGGCAAAAAAAAGCACCCAGCACTCACTGTAAATGAGGTTGGTGTTAGGAAGGGCATCCAGCTGTAGAAATCAAGCCAGCATCAGTTTCCGCCCCACCCTTGCAAGCAGGGAAAAAGCGGACGTAAAATGAAATGATGATGATGAATGATGATGATCAATTTCTAGGGCCAATCACAAGGAGATCGAAAACTTGAAGCCCCATTTTTGTTCATTATCAGATCAAATTACTCTGTTTACTTCAGGCTGCTCATATTTAACCTTATATAATGAAATACTCAATATTTGAATGAATTAATGACGAATTTGGAGAGATTTACTGAATTTATTTAAGATGGTCTGTGTAGAATACTTTAAAATGCTCTAATATAAAATTGTTGGGAACTCTTTAAAATGAGTGGTTCTGTTTCATAGAACCACTGGTTGTTTTCGGTGGGTTGGTGTCATATTTGTGAAAAAATAAGTACTCGGTTCAACATGATTGACAAAATCATGGTGGTGACATAGCATGGTAGCTGTCTAATGACAGAAACCTGTAAAAGAACAAAGGATTAAGTTACTAGCTTAGTAATGAAATAATAATTTTAGTAAATCATTCCAAACTTTTCATTAATTAATTGAAATAGAATGCATGAAACTGCTCTTGATTCTAGGATACAACATGTAACAACCTTTGTTGCATTCTAAGCACCAGCTAAATAATGATAAAGTTAAATTATATTACTATAAACCCCCTCCAAATATTTAATTATTTTAAAATTTGTTTGAAAATTATAGGCAGTATCTTTCATTAGAAATATAGTAACAATATAGTTAAAATGTATATGGTTATGTGAAAACCTTCCATAATTCTTTTTACATAAGAACTTTTAAGTTATGTTCTAAACACCAGCTTAATAATGAGAAAATTAGTTACATTGTTAAATTGAAAATCATTGGCAGTATCCTTCATGAAAAATATGAGAGCAAAAGGGTTAATATTTACTCTCACACTTATAATTCTTACCCCAATAGCATTTGGGTATACACCAGTGCTCAATACTAATATTATCTAGTAATAACAATTAAGTGACAAACACCAGATGTTTCAGTAGTTTTCTTCCAGATGCTTTTGCTTTGATCTGTATAGTTATTCCTCCTGTTGACTTAGTACAGTCTCTATGTTGGTCTCATTTATCTTTAACAACCGCTGTAGCAAACTTCCATTTGCTAGTTATTATTACTCTACTAACATGCCTGTTTGTAGGAGATGAATTATATATGCAGTCAGTCCCTTCACTATATTTTTGAAGAGATCCTTGTCAGTTTTACTGACTTTGTACTTCAGTTATCCCTTCTACTGCACTGAATAAATCTCATCTGCTAAGTTATCTGGTGAGGATGAGTCCCATTATCCATTGGGTTGTAGTCAAAACAGACATCACAGGAACTTGACCTGCTAGAAATAGTTTCCTTAAATTTTAATGTCCTGTTCCACATGAAACCACATTAGCAAAACATTCTTTAATAGTACAGAACAGCACAATGATTGCATCACAAAGTGTTTACCCTAATGCTTCAAATTTTCACAACATTAATTCATGTTCACTAGTAAAGATATTATAAATATTTGAATTATCAAATCTGTTTTTACATATTTTCTGCTAAATTGTTACAGGATGTTTCGTTAAATCTTACCATCTTAAAAATGATATCTATGACTAACTTGGATGGTGTAATATTAGATACATGATGCTTGGTGGGAAAAAGAAAGACACTGGTTGGTCATGACTGGAACACTTGATCATGTCTGTTGAATTAGTTCCAAATGAGCTAAACTAATATTTTCATGCATTGTTACTTTGGTGTAATCCACTCCTAACCAAATTACTACAGGAGTAATTGAACTCAGCATATATATACCGTCTCTACTTCCTCCTTAGTGTGATACTAATAAGACTTTGTATTTTTATATCTCTGTTTGTGTTGTCATTTCTTTAACTATATATATATATATATGGTTGGTGTATAACATAGAATTTCTGATGGTAACCTGTTTGAGCACTCGATGTTGTTACCAATGTAGAATTCATCTGTTATATCATCACTGGTTATTAGTAGCCGTAGTATGCAGGGTGTCAATAATAAGCAAGCAGGAATGAAATATCAATTTAACATCTTGTGACATGCGGTTCACAATCTATCACAGTCGGGCCTGACGAATCATTTGCTACTCAGGCACAATACTCTTATACGATGTTAAATTGATACTTTCCCATCTGCTTATATATAGTGAAACTAGTAATAATTCTTCCTTGGGCTACTGTTTTCCTCTGCAAAATTGGTAGGAATGCAGCCTGCCTGAGTGTCAAATGACTGAGACAACAGGTGTTGCTGGCTGTTCTCTGTGGCAATGCTTTCTCTATTTTGTCTACACGACACAGCTGAGATATACTGCCTAGCGAAGGCTGGAGAGTTCACCCACTCCCTGTTTTTAAATTATTTAACACCCCTTCCCTTTTTGTCTTTTTCTGTTTATTATTTTAACCTTTTAAAAAATAATACAATATTGCATACTTTTGTTCATCAATAAAGTTGCATTTCACCTTTCTAGTTAGCCTGTTGTGAAATGCATTTCAAAATTGAATATTTAAATTTACAGAATTTAATTGAGTAAGCTTCACACCAACTGAAGAAATGAAATTTATTTCTCACACTTTAACAAGTTTAGTTGGTCTACTACGAGGTGGTATCTCATAGATATTTTAATGTTCGGGGCTCTGGTTTTATCATGTGAGGCAGTGTAAATTGAAGAGTTTAACAGACTTACTATGAGGTGGTATCTTATAGATGTTTTAATGTTAGGGGCTCAGCTCCTATCATGTAAAGCAGTGTGAGTTCAAGAGTCTTATTCAAGAAGGCAACATTCTACCTTGTCCTGGAATTGAACCCACTATCTTATGATTGTGAAACCCTAAAGGGGCCATGCAATTTTACATACCACTCGATCATTAATTTTCAGAGAAGCCTTTGTTTGGTAGATGTTGATCTGCAAAAATTTAAAATGGTTAATTTGATTATTAGCACACTATCCAGAGCAGGGGTCTGAAATACATGGCATGCAAAATACTTTTCTGTGGCTGTGGTAGAACAATTCTTGTGACTAATATTTTCCTATAACTTGGTTATTAGGTTCTTGTATATGTATGTAGGTGTGCATATATGTGAAAACGGGTTTTTAAAGAAAATGTATCCCCTTACATTCTGTACTAACTCACATATCCTACTATTATATGAATATTCATTTTTGTTGGGGACAGGAAGAAGCAGCCTATCAGTTGTAGTGCAGATTAGCATTATAACAGGTGGAATCATGCCCCTTCCTCTCCTCTCACTTTTGGTCTGCTGTGCCTCTCTCAGGATGTAATGAGTTTTTGAGTTTGAGAACACTGATCCAGAGAAAACGTTGCTTCATTTGCTTAGTGTATATATATTATATATATATCGGGGAAAGAGGATGTTAAACAACCTCCTATGAGATCCTACCTTGTAGGAGGCCATCTAAACTTGAGTAGTTGTGAACTGTAAATTTAAGTGCATTTCAAATTCATCTGTTTAGTGTTAAAGAAGTAAATCTATGGATGTCTGAAGTTCATGAAAAGATTTACTTATTGCATCACTAGTATTGAACGTTTCATTAATTGCATGCTTTATATGTAAATTTTTGTCTGCTCTTTCAGAATATTTTTTGTAAATCTACTGAACACATATCAGTTTGATTGATCTAACTATTGTTATAATTTTTTAATAGCTTGTCCAGTCTGCCAACATTCATTAAAATTTGAAAAGTTTCAATCATATTTTATGATTACAAAATTCTTCCATAACAGAGAGAGAGAGGGTGGTTGTATAACTGTTTGCTAACCAATATTTTCCTTTTCATAATTAAACAAGTTTTTATGCCAGCAAAATTCAGCTATGTTTCATAATTATTGATTTACAATTGTTTTATTTAGAAAAGAAGTTATCTATCATAAAAACCTTCAGTGAAATATTGATTTAATAAAACTAATCCAAATATAATAGCTGAAATCAATAATGTGTAATATCATTTTAAATTTACTTTTTTTTTCTTTTTAAATTTCAGGCCATATTACGGGCCAGTGATTCTACAATGGGCCGTTCTCTGAGCCCTTCTCCTCCTGAACAGCGAATGCCCCGTCCAGTGTCATATATTCGACCACTCGGGAAACAGATAATACCTCCAGAATCCATTTCCTGTAATAAAACACTGGGAGAAGGGGAATTTGGGATTGTTCAGCAGGGAATATGGACCACAGAGAACAATGAAAAGGTAAGTCAACATTTATCTTGAAAGCCTTCTTTTGAATCACATTTACTTGTAGTGAATATGTATGAGAAAAAAAAACTTAACGTGAGAAAAAAATTAGAAAGCCCGAAACAAAGTGTATTAAATAACAAGCAACTGCAAACTGTGTACAAATTAAAATCTATTTTTATTTACACAACATAAGGTTAACGTAACATTACATAGAAAGATTAATATACACAATAAATCCAACATTGATTACAATAAAAATGTAGTGTGGTGTAAAGATTTGTTTTGATGTAAGTTTTAATGAGTGCTAAATACCCTGTGAAAGCATAATACTGCTGTATCTAAAGAACAGACAGTAATTTGTGTCTTGAAGAGAAATCATGGCACAAGAAATTGTTGGCAGGAAAGACTTGCAAAAATGCGAATGTAACTGACATACATTTAGGAAGGATTTAGAACATCCTTTTATCTTCTAAGATTTTATAACTTGACAGTAAAGTTCTATGAGAGAAGTATTTTTATTACAGTTTCAGATATCAAGAAAATTTAAACTGTGCATTGTGAACTAATGATCAACAATTTTACTGTTCTTTAGTTGTGTGAATCCTCACAGCCTATGTTACTTTGTATTGAGCAGACCTTTAATAAGTCCTAGCTACACCTAATCCTGTCTGATTAGGTGTAGCTAGGACTTCTACTTTAACCCTCTTGATATCAATCTGATCAAAATCAACTCTGGTTCAATGAAACAAAACTACACACTTTAAAGGGTTCCTATTTAAATCAAAACCTTTGAATGTGAATGTAATTTTATATAAGAACTATATATTAAGTTATTTTAGTATGTTTTGTAAATCTGTCAAAATGCTTCATTAATTACCATATATACTCGTATATAAGCCAAGAAATATGTGACAAAAAACAAATTTATGATAAAATGGGGGTTAGTTTATATTCAAGTATATATGGTAATTATAAGTATCATTAGAAATCCTATCATGAGAGAGTTAATGTTCTTTCTTTTTTTACGATGGTAAGGTTCAATTTAACCCTTTAGCATTTACATTACTCTATATTTACTATTGTATTTTCACAGTAAAGGTTTTACCTCACATAACATTTAATCTGAGATTTTGTTATTTATTTTGAGAACAATACATTAACATCAGTATGAGCAGCTGGTTGCAACTGGTTTGAATAGAAAAAGGTGAGAGAATTCTGGCCGGATACAGCTGATTTAAATGCTAAAGGGTTAAGGTAAACTAGACTGGCCAGTGCTGGTGTTGTCCTTTCATTTTTAAAGTCAGTAGCGTGTGTGTGATTGGAGGAAGATTTGGTTGCCATTGGAGATAGTTCTTTTGTGTCTATTGATAGAAAATCTACTCAGATGTTGTGGTTGTGAATGTTTTTAATGTGTTTTCTGTGGCAGTTGTATGGGAACCAGGTCTGAGTAGAAAATGAATTAATATTGTTAATCTTTTGTTTTCTTTTATTGCTATTTTTAGTGAAGTGTCATGTTGCCATTCCTGTAATTCATAGCTCTTTGACAAAACATTTATCTCTCTATGTGAATAAATGTTTGTTCATTGTCTTAGAGCTGAGAATTTCTTTTTATTTGGTAATTTGAGGAGGCGTTGATGTGTCCATAGACCCTTTTGGTCCTCCAAGGCTAGTTTTAAGCATTGTCACAAACTTAATGCTGTTAGTGTTCAATTTGCATTGCTGCATAGTTAGTGACTGCAGAAAAAATTATGAACAGGAAGTGTCTGAGTGGGGCTGTTCTAGGGGCGTGGTGGAAATTATATTATCAAGATTGCATATTTTATTTAAATTTCAAATAGTCATTTGTTCTATTGTTGTGTACACACTTTGCTCTTTGTTGAATTAACATGAATACATTGTCATGTAGTGTGACCTTTTGTTTTAAGAAAATAATATATTTTATTCCCAAATTATACTGTTTGTGTTTCCTCTTGTCTGTCGTTATAAATATATATATATATTATTGAATTATGAGTTTAAGGTGAATATTTCCCCAATAGTAAATGATTATAGCTATAGTTTGTGACTTTTTGATTCAACTTTATATATTGCTCTTCATACATTAGTATTTTAAGCATTAATTTTGTATCTAGTAAATGTACATAAAATGATAGTGTCCTTTTAAGTTGACAATTACTCTGTATGTTGTAGACATACTGCTGTACCACTGAATGTCAATGTAATTCATTTTTTAGTGAATTAGTCGTATCTGAGGAAATTTGTGATGATCTGTATTAGCAAATAACAGGCAGAGAATTGGCAGCCATTAGAACATTGGATAGAATGCCATTGTGGTATTCATTCTGGCTCTCTGCTTTGAGTTCAAATCCTGCCAGAGTTAACTTTGGCTTTTAAACCTTTCGAGGTTGATAAAAAAAAAAGTACCAGTCTAACACTGGGGGTAAATTCTTTCTCTATATCTTTTTATCAATTCCTCTCTCCCACTCTCTGTTAGAAATTGGCTGTGTTCTGACATGGAGAGGAGATGGGCTCCACTAGGTTTAGAATGCCCAAGTATTTATCATGGTGGCACTGCTATGACTCCATCAAGAGTTATAGGAACATACATACACTGGCAAATAGTTTTTAGTATTGTCTGTCAACTACATGTCAGTAAACTTTATTAACAGCTTTTTCATTTTAGGTTAAAGTATTAAAATATACTGAAGGCAAACAAAATTTTAAAAATATTTTTTTTAATGTTAGTTCATCATCATTTAATATCTGCCTTTCCTGTTAACCAAGGTTCGACAGGTTACAGACTGAGTCAGTACTCAAACTGGAGCTACTGACCTCACAGATGTTAGTTCTTGATTTATAGTTTGTTTATGGTAAGAGCAGATTCTAATTTTTGTATATTTCCTCTAATTTATAGAATGTTGGTTTCTTTTTTTTCTTCATCCTGTGGAAATATATTTTGAGTTGTTGACATATGAAGTAGTCTTTTAACTACTTCTATTCAACCATCAACACTCTTACATATACATGTGGACAAACATCTATTGCATGTGGATATATGCACATTTTCACTCTTACACACATGTAGATTTACTTTCACACAATATTTACGTAAACAAGACCATTATTGTTCCAATAATGGTCTTATTTAGGGTGGTGGATTGGCATAATCGGTAGTGTCAGACACCATGATTTGCAGCTTAGTTAGGTTTTTTTTATATTCTGAGTTCAAATTCCGTCGAGGTTACCGTTGCTTTTCATCCTTACTGGGTCGATGAAATAAAGTACCAGTAACACACTAGGTCGATTTAATCCCCCCCCCTCCAATTGCTGGCCTTGTGCCTATAGTAGAATCCCCTCCAATTGCTGCCCTTGTGCCTATAGTAGAAATCATTATTGCTTCAATCAGTCGACAAACTGGCTTGGTTTCTACAGCTGGATGCTCTTCCACTGTCAAACTGATTTACAGCCTGTGCTGGGAGCATTTTCTTGTAACTCCAGCACTATCATCTTGCAGATAGATTGTAGGCTTATAGACATGAATCTATGTGTCTATATATATGTACATTAACATGTATTTTCATGTATGTATATAAACATATCCATCTATGTATATAAACATGCATCTCCATGCCATCGTCATCATCATCATCATCATTTTACGTTCGCTTTTCTCTGCTTGCAAGGGTTGGACGGGTCCTATTCAGCACAGCATCTCTCCACTTGTCATGGTCCTTCATCATCTCCGTGAGTTTCAGTGATCTAAGGTCTGCTCTCACCACCTCCTCCTATGTTTTTCGTGGTCTTCCTCCCTCTACTGCGTCTTCCTTCTACTGGGATTTCTTGGCACTTCTTTACCCAACGGTCATCCTCCATGCGCATCACATGTTCAGTCTTCTCTCACGCACACCACAACTTATCCCTTATACACAGTTTCTCTCTCAACTCATCTATGCTTGGTCGTTCACACACACATTGACATTGCACATCCAACGGAGCATGCTTGCTTCATTTCTCCCCAGCCGTCGCATATTCTCTGTAGTTGCTGCCCATGTCTCACTACCATGCAGCATCGCGCATCTCACACAGTCATCATATAACCGTCCATTCATATGCAGGGAGAAACCCTTCTTTGTCAACAGAGGAAGCAGCTCCCTAAACTTCTTCCAACCCGTCCTTATTCTAGATACAATGGCCTCAGAACACCCCCCTCCCATGCTAATCTGATCACCTAGGTACCGGAAGCTATCAACCACTTCTATAGAACCCACCCTGCATTGTAAAAATGTGTCTATCACTGACTCTTCTACTGTCAAATTTCCCTATACATCTACTGCATACATAGTTTTCCCTACCTGTTATTTTGCCTGCTATCCCGCTACATCTCTTGTCTACACAAGATCTGCATTGTGTACATTTTATAGAATTTATGCCAGTTCCTTTTCTGCATATCGAACATGGCCATTTCCCTGACAGAATCAGAGTTTTGTCCTCTTTTCTACTCAACACTTTTGTCTTAGCTAGGTTCACTTAATTACAACTGCTGTTTCCATAGCCAGAATTTATTCTCTAGTTCCTCTACTGATTCTGCTATAAGAACCAGATCGTCAGCATAGAGAAGTTCCCATGGGCAGCCAGTCTTAAACTCCTCTGTAATGGCTTGGAGGACTATAATGAACAAGAGCAGACTGAGGACCGAACCTGGAATTCCTCACTAAACTCCATTCCTACTCTCACTTTACTGACAGCATCGCTGTACATAGCTTGCACTGTCCTCACAAGCCATTCCTCTACACCTAGTTTCCTTAGGGACCACCACATGACAGATCGGGGTACCCTATGAAAGGCCTTCTCTAGGTCCATAAAAGCTAAATATAATGGCTTATTCTTCTCTAAGAACCTTTCTTGTAGTTGTCTCACTATGAAGAGGGCATCTGTTGAACTTTTCCCAGGCGCAAAACCAAACTGCATCTCATCTAGTTGGACCCTTTCTCTAATTAGTTGCGCTAATATTCTTTCTACCACTTTCATAACCTGATCCATCAGTTTTATTTTCCCCTTTACTTTTGTAGCAATTTATGAGAATACTGCTGCACCAGTCTTTGGGTATGACTCCGCCATATATAGCTTGATTGACGATGTGTGCAACCAGTTTAGTACCTACTTCTCCTGATGCCTTCAGCATCTCAGCGGCCTTACCATCTTCCATTTCCTTAATTGCTTCTTGGACCCTATATTCGTCAATCTCAATAGTTGGTCCCCCTGTCAGGTCTACTGAGAGTAATTTCTCTCTCTCCCATTCGTTCTCCACATTCATCAGTCTCTCATAATGACATTTCCAGGCCTCCTTTTTCTGATTATTCGTGAAACTAAGTACACCAGCATCATTCCTGACACACTTATCTCCAACAACATCCTGATTTATGCTGACACACTGCACGTCTCTGATCTTCCCGTCGCAGAACATTGGCAAACCTTCTACTCTCAGCCTCCCTGCGTGCTAAGTACACCTGACATCTAGCTTCTCTCTTAGCGGCTGTGTATCTGTCTCTACTCCCACCATTTTTCCAAGTCTTCCATGATAGTCTTTTGTCTCTAATGGCCCTATCTACCGTGCTGTTCCACCACCAGGTCACTCTCTGTCTGGTCGGAGCTCTGCTCCATCCACAAGTTTCTTCAGTAGCCTGCAGTAAGTTGTCATGTAAGAAATTACAGTTATCATCTATGTCATACGATTCTAAATCGTCTACTTTTTCGTCATACACATCTTGAAGGGCTTTCCTAAATTTATATTATAGTGAAAGGTCTTTTAGCTTCCAGACCTTTCTTTTCCACACCTTCCTGTATGTCTCATTTTGTCTCTTACTGAGATGTCACTAACAACTAACCTATGCTGTGGGGTACATTCTTCCTCAGAGTATGCCTTAGTATTTGACACCATCTGTCTGTCCCTCTGCCTAACTAACAAGAAGTCAATCTGGCTTATGTGCTCGCCTGATTTGTAGGTTTTTAGGTGGCTGGTAGGTTTCTTGAAGTTAGTGTTGCAAATGGATAGTACACTTGCATCACAAAATTCAAGAAGCCTCACTCCTTCTTCATTTCTTGAGCCATAACCATGCCCACCATGTACCCCAGTGTATCCATTCGGGAGCTGTCCAACATGACTATGAAGTTTCCTGCTAGCATAACAATATGTCTGTTCTCTGTCATTGTGGCTGTTTCTAAAAATTGCTCGTAAAAGCAGTCTTTCTCTTCTTTATCTAAGCCTGCTTGGGGAGCATAGGCAGAGATGATTGTCAACAGTCTCTTGCCTACAACTAATCCAAGCTTAATTATTCTATTACTAACGCTAACTACCTCTATTGTGTGTATATAAACATGTTTCTCCATCTATGTATATAAACATGTATCTCCATACGTATATATAAATGTTTCTCCATAAACATGTAACTACATAAGTATATATAAACATGTATCTATTTTGTGTGTGTAAGCACCCTTTAGGATCACATTCTATACATAAGAAATAAGATTGCAAGCAAGGAAAAGACCAAATGATAAGGTTGGATCCCATGCTAGCGTGGATAGACGTTAAACGATGATGATGTATGATAACATTGGATGTATGTTGGGCGTATGATGTTGTTTTTGGTAATGATAATGTTGGTTGTAAAATGTTGGTAAAATGATGTGGACGTATGATGACGTTGGTAATGATCTAGCTTGTAACCTGGTTATACCGGAGCCAAGGATAATTTTTAATGAAATTGTATATGTTTATTTCCTAATTACTGTATTTCCTGGTTTAGAAGATACTATTTATTTTTTTCCCCCAAAATAAATCTGAAAAATTTGTTCTGTGTTTCTGCATCTTTGATGCCAAAAGTTGTGTTAGTCAATTTTATACTAAACTTTTTTCTTTTTTTTTTCTTAAAAATTTATCAACACATGAGGTTGCATTTCTGATTCCAGGAATATATGGTGTGTACTCTCTCTTTAACTTAGGTTTTAATTAAATATAATCTTCATGGTAAGACAATCACAAACCACTACTCTCGGGGAGAAATTTAAGCTCTACTACTCTGAGTTGAATTAGTGAATTAGGGCTCTACTACTCCAAGGATGGAAATAAGGCTCTATTGCTCCCAGATTTGAATTAGTGGTTTGTCACTCCCAGAATAGGATTAGGGCTCTACTGCTCCTGGAGTTGAATTAGTGGTTTGTCACTCTCATGGTAGAATTAAGGGACTCTCACTATCCCCAGAGTTTTAGAAATCCATCACTCTTAGGGGTTAATTAGGTACGACTACTCGCAGAAAGGAATTAGAAGCTCACCAGTTGAAGTGGGGGCCCTTACAGCGTGCTCATTCATAATCTTGAGTATGTTTTTGTCTCTGTGCACTGTTGCTAAATAGTTGTTGACCCTATGTTGGATTCATCTGTCTTTTTTGACAGGTTTTGTTTTTGTTCCTGACAACCTTCCTCACCAGGCTGGTCTGGTGGTAACTGTGGTGGGTTGGGGTTAGTTGCTGCTCACCTGACCTTGTCACAAGTTGTACTGGGTTACATGTTACCAACAGTATTTAGTGTAGCCTCACCTGAATAGTATATAGTTTCCTATATATACCTGTGTAGTGCTGATGCCACGATAAAATACACCAAGTACACACTATAAAGTGAGTGGTATTAGGAAGGGCATGCAACTATAGAAACTAGGCTAGAGTAAAATATATGGGCAAGACATGGTCATCTGACTTATGCAATCTCAGAACATGACAACCTATCCATCCCATGCCAGCATGGAAAGTGGATGTAAAATAGTGTACTCAGGCTCTCCCACTCACTCACACATTCACACTCACACTCCCTCTTACATTCTCACACTTACATCCTTACTCACATTCTCACTCTCACTCTCACATCATTCCCTTACTCACACTCTCTTACTCTTACACTCTCACACACACATTCTCACACTCACCCCCCCCCCCCCCCCCCCCTTTCATATTCATAAACTTATGAGATTAATGGGTTGGAATTTTACTATTTCAGTAACTGTTTTAGACAAGATTGCATTTGTTTTTCATAATTTTCTCAATCCAGACAAATTGAGTTAGTGAAATAGATTGTACAGTCCCATTGATTGAATTAACACATTTAAAGCTTAGATTATAGAGAAATAGGTTGATCTGATCTGTTATCTTGGGAGAAGTCTATACTTGGTAACTTCTAAAGCTAGATTCTAATCTGCAGTTAAGCCGCTTGGTTCAGGCATCCGATGGCAATAGATGCTGATCTGTTATTTCAAGAGTTCTATATCGCGCATGGTTCATTGAACGGAGATAAACAACAATTAAAAATTGGATAGCTAGTCTGGTTTGATAAATTCCCTGTAGCTTGAAACAGTTTAGTAACTTAAAAGAAAAGAAAATTAATATCTACGAGTGTCGGCAGAAAGGTTCATGGGCTGACCAAGATACTCTCATGGAATGACCAAATGAAGTTCCTGGAAAGAAACAATGCAGTAACAACCCTAGTATCAATCTTTCACCTGACGTCAGCCTATGAACTTTTCAGCTGACCCCCATATCTCAGGCAACAATTTCTACTATAAAACAGATACATGTATCACAATTTCTACTATAAAACAGATACATGTATCACAATTTCTACTATAAAACAGATACATGTATCACAATTTCTACTATAAAACGGATACATGTGGCACAATTTATACTATAAAACAGATACATGTAGCACAATTTCTATTATAAAACATACATGTATCACAATTTCTACTATAAAACAGATACATGTATCACAATTTCTACTATAAAACAGATACATGTAGCACAATTTCTACTATAAAACAGATACATGTATCATAATTTCTACTATAAAACAGATACATGTATCATAATTTCTACTATAAAACAGATACATGTATCACAATTTCTATTATAAAACATACATGTATCACAATTTCTATTATAAAACATACATGTATCATAATTTCTACTATTCAACAGATACATGTATTATAATTTCTACTATTCAACAGATACATGTATTATAATTTCTACTATTCAACAGATACATGTATCATAATTTCTACTATTCAAGATACATGTAGCACAATTTCTACTGTACAACAGATAAATGTATCACAACTTCTACTATAAAATAGATACATGTATCACAACTTCTACTATAAAATAGATACATGTATCACAACTTCTACTATAAAATAGATACATGTATCACAACTTCTACTATAAAATAGATACATGTATCACAACTTCTACTATAAAATAGATACATGTAGCATATTTTCTACTTTTGAACAAATAAATGTATTTTCTTTTTATCTTTCTTTCTAAGCATTCATTTCCTTTTATTCCGCTTAATCAATACATTTTATGGATTGATAAATTGCGCCAATATAAAAGCTTTATTTTTCTATTTTTGATGTTAACATGTGATTAGATTGAAAGAATGTTTCTGGCTGTGTTATTCTACTCAGTTCTCTTCCTAAGTCTACATATGAGTGTATTTAGAGATTGTCATCAGTTAATTGTTCTCACTCAACTATACTACAATTCACCACAGTTATTGTAATTTTACAGTTTTAATTCTTACTGTAGCAAACAACATATATGTGTGTGTGTGTGTGTGTGTGTGTGTGTGTGTGTGTGTGTGTGTGTGTGTGTGTGATTTCTTTTTTACCTTATTCATTGCTTGGAACAACAGTTGTGGGAGGAGAGTAGAGAGAAGACAGCACAGTGTAGTTCTTCAAATTTCTTCTAAATTATTGGATTGTTATAATAGGATGAGTTTAGTGTAGTGTGGCTAATGTTTAGTTGAAACTGATGCAAGCATAGTTGTGTAGCTAAGGAGTTCACTTAGCAACCATGTGATTTCAGGTTCAATCCCACTGTCTGCCACCTTGGCCAACTAACTGTCATTTACTATATCCTTGAGTTGACCAAATCCCTAGGAGTGAAATATGGTAGACAGAAATTAATGTGGAATTTTATCAGGTTAACATGGTCATATTAAAAAGAAAATGAATTATTTTTAATAAATTTTATACAAAGATACTTTTTCTCACAAGACCCACTTTAGGAAACACTAGTTAAAATTGATCATCATTAATTAACTCCAGGTCAATCTTGATTGAAGAGACCTATGATCAAAGGCCATGACTATCCTGTTGTATTATTTTTTTAACTTCAGGTATATTCTATGTAGGATGACATCTAATATGCTCTTTTTTAACTCTTAACAGACTGCAGTATTAGCAAAATATTCTTTGAAAAGTACAAAGCAGCACTATGACATCACATTAAGTATTAGTCTTTACTTGAATACTGTCCACTAGTAAAGATAATTAGGAGATAATTCATTTACCTTTGTGGAATATAGCCTTGGCCAGGAGGGGTTGATCTCATTGGTCAGTATCCAACATTCATTGTAAACTGTAGCACGCTCTCATTCATCTGCCAACAGTGATGGCTAAATCACTGCCTATCTTCTGGCTTCCAACTTATAAAGATACTATAAACATTTGACTTAACGGACCTGTTTTTAGATGTTTTCTGCTAAATGATTACAGGCTGTTGAGTTAAAAGGCAATAGGGTATGATTTGAGGGAGATTTGATAGCTGTTTCTATCAGGTTGTACAACTACATAGTTTCCCTCATTGGCCTTCTTAGAAGTTCTCTTGTTGGTTTAACTCAAGGACTCAAAAAGACCATTACATCCTGGGGTGGGCGAGGCACAGTGAGTCAAAAGTAAGATGGGGTGGGGGTGAGTTCCACCAGTTAATGCTAATTTGCAATATAGCTGATAGGCTGTTATTATTTTTCCTCAAAATGAATACACATATGATAGTAAGTTGGATATGTTAATTAGTACAAAATGTAGGAGGAGAAGTTTTCTGCTACAAATATTCCTTAATTTTGTTTTTACTTTTGGTAAATTCCTTAGAGAGAAACATGGTCAGTTTGCATTAGGTTGGCAGATGAAGCTTAATACTGCTGCAGCTGCAAGGGGAATGGAAGTGGTGAGGAACAAGTTACCAAGTTTGAGGAAAATATTAGTCATAAAAATTGTTCTAGTGTGGGTTATAGAAAAGTAGTTTGTGGTCTGCGTGCAGGCCAGTTATTTGAGAACCCTGGCTTGAACAATCATGTTAAGAAAATAAAAAGTCATTAGTTGATTTTATTGACTGCTGGTCTTTTGGAATTACATTTACAACTCATTTTTGCTAGCAAGAAGGGACTGGAGCAATGTGAAATAATAAAGTGTGTTGCTGAAGCACACAACCAATCCACCACCAGGAATCAAACTCATAACCTTACATTTGTGAGCTGAACATTCTAAACACTAATCTTGGTATTTCAAGGGATAATGGCATGTGAGGCTATGGCACAGAACTATGGGCTACATAGTCAAAAGAAAGCCTTAGTTCAACATTTATTTATTGTGTATTGATTCTGGTTATGGCACATTCACATAACTTGTTCCAGTTTAGTTGACAGAAAAAAAAAAATGGGTTCCACTCCTACTTCACAGTTGAGTGATTAGTTGTAGAGGTGAGGGAAGGGGAAGGTATCCAACTGTAGAAACAATTGCACAAGCAAGGATATAAAAGAAATGTAAAACAAAACAAAAACAAAATATAAAAATATCTTTTAGAACCCTTTGTTCATAACTAAAATATGTGAGATCTAAGTCAGTATGCTTTTGTTATCTGATTCTCTCCTGAAACATGCCCCCAAAAGGCCCTGCTTATAAGCCATAACCCCTACTCTCACTTATAAATAAAATGTTAATATATCTTGTAGGTGACATTGAAGGATAATATAACCTACCATTATTGCTTATATCTTCCCAAACAATATGACTATATTGATTTCATTATGATTAGATAGAGTGTTGGAGATTTGACTCTTTTGATACCACCCTTGCTTTTATGATACAAAACTGCTCCTTTTAAAGTGTTCACACTTAACTCTTTTCATACCAACACAGCCAAAATCAGCCCCGAATCTGTGAAGCAAAATCACACATTTTAGAGAGTTCCCATTTAAATTAATATATTTCAATACAATTTTATAAGAGCCATATGTTAAATTACTATCTCAGTAATTAAATAACTAATTTTTGTAAATCTCTCAAAATTCTTTGTTAATTAACTGACATAAGAGTGTATTTCACCAGAAATATGGTAATGAAAGGGTTAAATATCTTAAGTAATGTTGAGAACATAAGCTTAATGGCAAAACAAGTTATTTTACTGATTTCCTCCAAATTTAACATTGAAACGTATAAGCTGTATCTTTCATTAGAAATATGGTAAAGAATGGATTCAGTTTGGGGGACTGAAATATTTATAATGTAATCATGCCATCCAATGACACTAGTATCATAAAGTGATGAGGAAATGGCTACACTTTAAGAATGAAAAGTGGGTCAGACAAAGTTTGTTGGAGCCTACATAGATAGACAGCACAGACAGTACTTGCAATAACAGTAATTATTTGTTTTTCATAAAGGGAAATTGAAATAGAACATCATATTTTATGTTGTCATGTCATTTGAAATAACTGTAGTCTTAATTTTTCGCTGCTGAAGTCTACTAATGCTTCTACATCAACCCTTTTGATAACAAATTCCCTGAAACTACTCCTGCTTGTATGAGAGTTGTTTGTTTTAAACTGTTCATATTAAATTCTAAACCTTCCATCATAATTTTCTGTCAAAAGGAAATAAGATGATATTTCAGTCCCCAAACAACAACCTCCCTAGTGCTGTTGTCATGATAAAAAACACCCAGTGCCACCTGTAGAAAGATGCAGATCCTGGTCTGCCCGAGAGATCAGTAACTCTATTCAGGTACTGACTTGCTCTGAAATGACCCATTCAACCTTTGCTTGCAGGGAAAACTGATGATGATGTTGAAACTTTTGTTTCAATGACCAGCTTAAAAATAACCAAGTTAGTTATTACTAAATCCCTTGCAAATAGTTTTATAATTTTCAAAATTAAAATTGAAAATCTGCCTGTCATTTGAAGTCGTCATCATTTTGAGTGCTTTTAGTTGTGTCAACCCAGTTTACCACTCAATTTAACGCCCTCATCTAGCTCTTGGGTGTTATTATCAGTCCACCCAGTTTTAACATCACCACCTGACCTTTGGGTACCACTCTGTTGCACGCATCTGCAGAGAGGTCTCTAGTTTGAGGATATTTTCCCCTTCCCACCAGTTTTAGGAGGAGGAGACTTAAAAGGGTCATGGTCACTGTTCTTCTTTCCTTAACTATTACCATATTTCTGACACTATGATTTTTAAATCATTTTTAAAATAATCAAGAATTTGGAGGGATTTTAACTAACTTTCTCATTATAAAATTGGTGTTTGGCACATAATGTAGCAAAGGTACTTTAATAAAATTATGATGGACTGTTTTTATATAAAAGCAGTTTTGTATCATAGAACCAGGCGCAGATTCTGGTGGTTTAGTATCAAAAGAGTTGATAATATCTGAACTGAACTGACATTACATGAGTAACTGTGTAGAATATTACTAAACTTTAGTTATTACATTAGAAACATGTTTTTAAATGAAATATAGCTGCAAGCTCAGTTTTTTATTTAGTTAATAATTAAATCCAAGTGGGATGGAGTTAGTAAGTTTTTCTTTTGTCTTTTTGTCTTAATACTGTACACATGAAAAAGGCCTTGTTTTAATTTTACATTTATTTTTAATATATGCACAACTAATCTATGAGTTATGGTGTCAAATCTGATTTTTGTCATTGAAATCCTTCTAATTATGAGCATAGTTAAACCTACTAACCTCAGGGAAAAATCAGTTTTATTGTGAATGTCAGCATAAGGCTGCCTGTCATCAACTCAGCTGGTTATTTTTATGATAGTGTTCTGTAAACTAACAAAAAAAAAAAACAAATAAAACAAAAAAAAGGATGACACCACACAAGTTGCTGATGTCAAAATAGTATAATAATAATTTCATATATTTTCTCCTAGAATGCCAGATGATTGGGACATTACAAAAAGTGGGTTTTACTAGGATCAGATGATAAGCAGGATGGGGGAATAATTATATAATTATTTCAAGTACCACATGGAAGCTGAAGCTGCAATAGGGTAACACCAGTGGAATTATTTGAGATAGTCCCTAGCACTCTGATGTGAGAAATGGATTACTTCCTCCATCTGAACACATTAAGTTATACGAGAGAAACACCATGAATAATATATAGACCAGGTGTATACTGCCATAGTATATAATGACAAAGACCAAAATGTATAAATGGACGAAAAAAACCACTTTAGTTACAAATAACCATGGATTTGCACCTTGAAAGTTCCCCTCTGGGGCACAGGCAAGGTGTTTTTGTGGAAGACCAGCAGTCACCCATGCATACCAGTCTCCCTTCTCCACACCATCGATGTTGTCCAAGGGAAAAGCAAAGGCTGACCCAACTTGACACTAGTGACATTGCAACTCATTTCTATAGCTGAGTGAACTGCAGCAACATGAAATACGTGTGTAGTGTCTTGCTCAAGGACACAACACTTCACCATCTCCAATCGTCACATACACACACACACACACACACACACATGGCTTAGTGGTTAGAGCATTGGGCTTGCAATCGGAAAGGTGTGAGTTCGCTTTTTGGAGACATATTTCACATTGCTCCAGTTTACTTAGCTGTAATCGACTTTCCCCTTCCCTTCAAATTGCTGGCCTTGTGCCTAAAGAAGAAACAATTATTATTATTTTTATAATATATTGCTTGCACAGTAAATATAATTATTGGCTCTTCTAGGACCAGTTAGGTCTCAACTAAGACATTAGAGAGACTACTTTCCCAGCTATATATATATATATACACGGTACCTCAACAACAGGACAGTCTTTTGTAGGAGAGCAATTTGTAATTTGAAGTATATTTGCTTAAGATGATACTCTCAAAGCTCTGACGGTAACTTTACTACTGCTACTACTACTACTACTCAAAATGTGACCATGTGTATCCTGGTTTATAGAATAGGTACACCGTACCCTTGCATATTGGAAGAAGCAACTAAAAGGGTTTGATTCAGGAAGGGTATCTGCTTGTAAAACATTGCTATAAAATATCCTGTCCAGCCCATCCATGCCAGCATGGAAAAATAGACACAAGAATGATCACATACACATGCATGAACACATGTGTATACTTGGAGAACATCTAATGTTCCCTTGATATCATTATATTCTTGTCCTCTGCTTCATATTACATCAAAGAATTTGGCTCTTTGATATAATGAATTAGTTTTTGCATCTGTATGTATATGTATGTATGTATGTATATATATATATATATATATATATATATATATATATATATATATATGTGTATATATGTATATGTATATTTGGGACAGCTGTTGAACCATTACATTTTTCTAACTTTCTGGTTGCAGGCTTCAGGCCACCCTGTTTCTTTTCTATGCATTTTTCAAAATTGATTTTCTATAAAACTTTCAATTTATTTTTCTACTACTTAGATTGAATTTATGATATTTTCATTGATTTTTTTGTTGTTGTTTTGTTTTTAAATAAACCCAAACAATTTATCTCTGCAATATCCTGTTCACATTTCTGTGTTACTGTTCAGCAGTAAGGAAATAATTTTGTGATTCTTACTGCAGTAAAAACTAAAACAAAATATGCAGTGTTGTGAAACACTGCATTAAAGAGGGTTGCTGCAAATCATGTAGTGGGTGGGTGTGTGGATGGGTTGGGAGGGGGCGATTTTCGTTTTTTGTGTCTTGCTCATGTTTCATTTTTGTATGACTTCTATGATTGGATGCCCTTCCCAATTCCAAATACTTTACAGTGTGTACTGAGTACATTTTATTGTGGCACCAGCACTATCACTTTGTGAAGTATACTGAGTACATTTTATTGTGGCACCAGCACTTTCACTTTGTGGAGTATACTGAGTACATTTTATCATGGCGCCAGCAGTCACTTTATGGAGTATACTGAGTGCATTTTATCATGGCACTAGCACTTTCACTTTACAGTGTGTACTGTGAGTATTTTATCATGGCACCAGGACTACCACTTTACAGAGTGTACTGGAAGTATTTTATCATGGCACTGGCACTGCCACTTAACAGTGTGTACTGTATTTTATCGTGGCACCAGTACTACCACTTTATCGAGTGTATCATCATCATCATCGTTTAACGTCTACCTTCCACGTTAGCATGGGTTAGACGGTAGTGGGTGCATTTTATTGTGGCACCAGCACTACTACTTTACGGAGTATGCTGGGTGCATTTTACTGTGGCTCCAGCAGTACCACTTTACAGGGTGTACAGGGTATATTTTATCTAAAATACAGAGGAGCTGTGATGATTGAATGTTATCAGATGACCAAGTTTAAGTGTTGGTAGTTGGATTATTAGATTGCTGATTTGAAACTTTAATAAGATAATTATGTGGCCTTTACATTACTACAGATTTAAAGCATGTTTTGAAGTAGTGGATGATAATTGTTTATAGCATCAGATTCTTATTTTTACCATCTTTTAATCATCATAAGTTGTAGCTTGGCTCCAGGTCAGCCTTGATTAAGCAGGATCATATTTTTAGTTCTTGTACTAGACGTATGTTGTGTTTTTTTAACAAAACATTTCATTTCACACTGCTTTTCATATGGCCCTTGGGAGTTTATCATTAAAACACCCAAGTCTCCTATGGGATACAAGCCCATAAGAGAGACATGTAAACCTGCATGGGAGTGAGCTCTAACAATAGCAACATGATAGGAACTGGGGTTCCTATCATTAAAATATCCGAGAAACATTTTAATAGGTGCAACTTTATATGGGACCAACTAGATCTGCATAGCTGAGAGCTTTAAATGAGGATTTTGTTGCTTTTTACAGTGTTTTGTTGTTGGTTTAATGCTCACTCATTGAGGATTGTCTTTTAATCTATTGACAACCTGTTGCTAGACATCAGGGCATACCCACATACCTGGGATACATGTCACAGTTATGGGGCCATATCACTGGAGGTTTCTTTGAGGATTATCATACCCTTATTATATAGTTTAAATAAGTCCTTACCTGCAAGGCAGCAAGGTGGGGCAGCCTAAAGGTGTTGACACCTGCTTTCTTCAGCATCCTGCCAGCACAACAGATTGCACTGTCAATAATTTGTGGTATTGTGTTTTAACTCTTTTGATGCCAAACTGCTTGCAACTGCCACTAGTTCTTGTGATACAAAATTGTGTTTTAAAGTGTTTATATTTGTCTTAAAACCTTCCATCATAGTTCTGTGGTTCAAACTCTAGCTTCATCATCATTGTTTTTATGTCCACTATTCTATACTAGCATGGGTTTGGATGGTATGGTTTGAGACAATGTTATACAGCCAGTTGTCTTTCATGACACAAACCTTTGTAGACACCACTTATGGCATTTCATAGTATGCAGGGATATTGTGTGTCTATTCTATAAACCAGGATACACATGCAATAATGAGAAATTATTTTGCTAAATCCCTTCAAATTCTTGATTATTTTCAAAATAGGCAGTGTCTTTCATTAGAAATATGGTAATAGTAGAGGTTCAGAGTGTAGCTTAGCTGGATTTGACTGATAAATTGATCAACAATATGTGTACCAGACTAGTGTCAATATAATTGATTAAAAAGTCCTTGAAGACAGTTGCTCCATCATGGCCAAAATCATAGGACTGAAACCATTAAAGAAATTTTAATTAAGTGGGAGTGGAAAAATCTTATTCTTTTGTGATACATAATGATCCATAGAGCTTATTTTTAGTTTTGTAGTGTTCAGCAGATGAGAGAAATCCCTGGATAGTCCATGGTGTATTTATTGCAGGTAGCTTTTTCAGAAGCTTTTTATGGTCATAGCTGGAATGGTCTTTGATCATAGGTCTGTCAGCTCTGATAGGGCTGACTTAGGGTTAAATAACAACAATAACTGTTGAAAGTTAACCATTTTGAAACTAACCTGGCCATCACTTGTTCTAGTTCTATGAAATAAAACCACCCATTTTAAAGTGTTATTATTTAAATTAAAATCTTCCAAGATGTTAAATTACTATCTTAGTAATTAAATAATTAATAAATTAAATAACTAACTAAATAAATAAAATAATTAATAGTAAGGCTTTCAATATACTTCATTAATTAATCAAAATTGTGAATTTCATAAAAGGGTTAGGTGTCGTCACCATCAAGTAAAACAATATCTGATACATGATATGAATTGTCAACCTCTCTGTCTCTTATCTGGTTCTTTCAATCATGTCCATCTTTAGGCGCTCTAATATTTAGAACTCTTTATATAAGCACAGAAATGATTTTGTATAATCTTTAATTTCAGCTTATTATACCTGAAAGCAAAAGTAACTACTAATTTTCTGAATCAGGTTCATTGTATGTATATCAGTGTGTGGTTATATGTGTATTAGAGTGTATTAGAGTATGTGTGCATAAATATTGTTTTAATTTAATATTAATGAAGGCAGGTGGACTAATGGGGAGGTTATTTGACAGGCTATCATAATGTCATGGGTTTGATTCTTGATATGTTGTTTTTGTTCAAGATACTTTATTTCATACTACTTTTTTTATCAGGAGTTGTGACTGACAGATAGTATCAGCAACAGCAAAACCAGTGGAAACATTAATTTCTTGGTCCTGTTTAAAACAAACAATCAGCTCCTTTCATCTGCTATAGATTCCATTCTGTTCAACAATGGAAAGACTAATGGAAATTTTACCATGGTCTAATCTGATGTTCAGCTCCTTTTCTATTACCCCCCCCCCCCCTTTATTTATTTATTAACTTAATATAAAGGATGTAAATATGTTGAAATAACTAATCTATTTTATTTTTTTGAAGGTACAAGTTGCCATAAAATGCCTGAGTCGGGATCGTATGCAAAATGGTGTGGCGGAATTCCTGAAAGAGGCTAACATTATGCAAACCATTGACCATGAGAACATTGTGCGAATGTTTGGAGTAGTCTTGGACAAAGAAAGCTCTCTCATGTTGGTAAGTTGAGATTCCATTGTTTAATAATTCTGAATACTTGTTTCACCCCATTGTTTATTTCTTGTTTTATGTTGCTCATTCTTGTATTGTTGACCTTGTATTATATTTCACGTTGAGAAAAAAACAAATATCATGCAGATATACAAATAAATACTCACACATACCACCTCCAGACAATTATACACTCACTCACCCACTCATAGACAATGTCAGATGTGTTAAAGGCACGTGGCCTAGTAGTTAGTGCTGGGCTCACAACCATAAGGTCATAGTTTCAATTCCTGGACTGAGGGTCACATTGCATTCTGTGAACAAGACGTTTCATTTTGCTTTACATAGGTCTGGGTCCTTTATTAAAATACCCAAGAATCCTCCTATGAGATACAACCTTGTTGGTGACCAGCTAAACCTACATAGGTGTGAGCTGTAACAACAACATAGGACAAGAAACCTCCTATAAGATACAACTTTGTAGGAGACCAGCTAAACTTACTGTATTTTACTCTATATCTCTTTCTCATTTCTCTTTATCACTCTTTCTTTACTCTGGAAGAAATCTGCTGTATTCAGATCAGGAGAGGAGATGGGCTCCATCAGATTTAACCGTTTAGCATTTACATTGCTCTATATTTACTATTATATTTTCACAGTAAAGGCTTTACCTCACGTAATTATCTTGCATAATATTGAATCTATGAAATTTTGATATTATTTATTTTGAAAACAATACCTTAACATCAGTATAAGTGGCTGGTTATAACTGGTTTGAACAGAAAGATGTGAGAGAATTCTGGCCGGATATGACCAGTTTAAATGCTAAAGTGTTAACGTTGTATGTCACTATAGTGCTCCAATTACTCTACCAGGACTTATAACTCCATACTTACATACCATTATTTCCTTATTTGTTTCCACTCACTGTATCTATTCATTTCACACATTTATAAACATCTGGTTGACTTAAGAGACAATGGGAATATTTGAAATTTCAAATAATGTGTCCCAACCCAAATGACCATTATAAGAGTTGATCACTATAAATAATAGCATATTTTGCTCAATTTTCTCAACTATTATTTATAGCAATCCACTCCCTTTATGATCTGAGTTCAAATCCCGCCGAGGTTGACTTTGCCTTTCATCCTTACGGGGTCGATAAAATAAAGTACCAGTAATGCACTGGGTAATTGCTGGCCTTGTGCTTAAAGTAGAAACAATTATTATAATCATTTACATAGTGACAACTACATTTCATATAATGATTTTGTGGAAATTCTTCTACTTCTTACTACATTTTTGTTGGTTGCATTTCTTGGACTAAAGATTTAGAACTTCCTCCTACATAATTATACGCCATAGCAATTTCATTTTCTCAAATAAAGATTTTTTTTATTTTTTTTTATTAAATTAGTTTTTTATTACAAAAATACAAACTAGAATACAGTTCTTTTAGAAAGCTTGCAATTGAATAAACATTTTTGAACACTAATAGTGCATCTGTGTTTCAATAGTGCAAGGTTCATAGCTAGTGAAATTTTGTCAAAATGTATATGTATGCACAGATATATGTATGTATGTATATATATATTTATACATGTATACCAAGTATAGGTGATAACTAATACCTTTCTAAAATATTTATCTCTAAAAAATGTGACACATGAAATTAAGTTTCCTCTTATAAAATTATCTTCTGCTGATAAAAATATAATTGAATGAATAAAAAAATAACTTTGTTATAATTAGGAGATAAAATGTTTGAAAAACTGAAAATTCTGTATTCCATTGGTGAGATTGCTTTTTTAAAAATTCTGATTTGTTTATTTTATTTTATAGATAAAACTTATATAAGCTAAGAATTCTTAGTCTTTCTTTCTTTACTTAGCTAAAAATTTATAGCTTTTTAAAATGTCATGCTGGAAAGATTGGATCATATTAAATCATTGAAGATATACACTGTAACTTAATGTTAGTTTGTACTCAAAAGCTGTAATAAACCTTTTGATACAAAACTACCTGAACCACCTCTTGTTCTATGAAACCCTTTTGGTATCATATTTCTAATGAAACACACTGCCTATAATTTTGGAATCATTTTGAAAATAATTTGAAATATAACTAAATTTCTCATGAAGCTGGTGTTTGGAAATGTTCTTCAACAAAATTATGATGGAATGTTTTTTGATGATATAAACACTTTAAAAGAAGAGTTTTGTATCATAGAATCCAGGGTGATTTCAGGTGATTTGATATCAAAATGGTTTCTAATCATCTGAAGAACATCTATCATAATTTATATGTTAGAATCTTTAAGTTCCAAACAATCCAGGTGCTAAACTGATTGTATGTTCAAACCTTGCTACAGCATTGGATTGTATCTGGTCTGAATATTATAAACCAGTAGATGAGGCAGGGTTGGAAAGAAAACGTTAACCCTTTCATTGTCATATTTCTAATGAAATACACAGCCTATAATTTTCAAATAATTATGAAAATAAATAATTTAGAAGGATTTTGTAATAATTGTTTTCATTATTAAGCTGGCATTAAGAATATAACACATTTGTTCTTACATGAAATTATGATTGAAGGTTTGTAGATAAATATTATATTCCAATCCTGTATGAGCAAGTCATGGTCGTCAGACCTGGCTTGTCTCACATTGAGGCAACTCATCTAACCCATGCTAGCTTGGAAAAATGGACGTTAAATGGTGGTGATGATGATGATTGAAAGATACTGCCTATGAGTTGCATTTAATTTTGAAAATAAAGAATTGGAGAGATTTAGTAATATAACTGTTTTGGAACATAACTTAACACAGGTTCTTACATGAAATTATGATGGCTTTTAGATATGTAATAAACACTTTAAAACAGTTTTGTGTCCTTGAACCTGGGACAGTTTGGTGTCAAAAGCATTATGGGATTGTTGTCTACAATTGAATCACTCCCATAAATTATTTTCCTTATTTTAAAAACTTACATTGTTACTTTTGTTTTATTTTGTCTTAGGATTATAAATATATCTAGTCCTTCGTTTTATTGTTTTGTCTCTTAACAACTTTAGCGAGGAAAAAGAACTACTTGAATTTTCAACAAGAACTACTTGAATTACTTTTAGTTAAAAAAAAAAATGGTTTTAGACAAAACACACATTCGTGTTAATGTTCTTTTATAAAATAATCCTCTCAAATTCTTTTTTTTTTTTTTTTTTTTTTAAATTTTGGTGAGAATTATGGCTTTCTTCAGCATTATAATTCTTATTCCATTTTATTTACTATTTTTGGTTGTGTTTAGAGCAGAACATGATAGATTCCACACACCATCTGGCTGGCTATGTTTATGTAGATAGCAAATTCTTTGTTTAATTGAGTCAAGTTGCTTTCATTTTTTTTTAAATTATCTACTGTGATATTTGGGCATTTATTTCTAGTGAGGGATGGGGAGAAAAAGGAGTTGATCCCCAGATTGGTCAAAGGAAACAATGTTTCCAGTGCTCTTTCCATTACTTATTCTATTTGCTGGTCACAACTCTTCGCATCAGGGGCAATGTAAAATAAAGAATTGAACCCACAGCCTTATGACTGAATCCACCACCAAAACCACTAGGTCTCAGGTCTTGGTAAGAAAATATATAATTAGTGCTGTATGAGCTTGACATGATCATCTGACCTCAACTTGCCTCAAATAGGACAGCATGTGTTGCCCATGCTAGCATGGAAAATGGACGTTAATCAGTGATGGTTATATATATATACTGTATATCTCCGTAGATGAAAGATCAAGGACAATGCTCAATCTATTGCAAGAGAGCTTATTTAGTATAAACAAAGTTTCACATATTGGTTGGTTTGGGGGTCCAGTTATGGCCACCACTCCGAATGAAGGGTCAGTTTAAAAGTGCCTCCTTCAGTATGCAGTAGTGGCCATAACTGTACCTGGAAAACAATGGTAGCACATACATGTAAGTGTATGGGACGTTGTTTATACTATGTATATCATTTCATCATTTCATTCATTTCATTTTACGTCCGCTTTTTCCCTGCTTGCAAGGGTGGGACGGGAACTGATTCTGGCTTGATTTCTACAGCTGGATGCCCTTCCTAACACCAATTTCATTTTACAGTGAGTGCTGGGTGCTTTTTTTGCTGTGGCACCTCCACGACCACTTTGCAGTGGAATGATATGGACCCCAGTCCCTATCATCTCATTTCTACAGCTGAGTAAACTGGAGCAATGTGAAATAAAGTGTCTTGCTCAAGGAAACAACACATCACCCGGTCTGAGAATTGAACTCACAACCTTTCGATTGCAAGGCCAATGCTCTAACCACTAAGCCATGTGCTTCTATATATATATATATAATATATATATATAATATATATATATAGAATATTTAAGTATCGTGAGAGAGAAGAGGTTTAAAGGGATAAGCGATACTTATAGTTAGTTGCCAAAAGGTTGTGCATTTGTGCTCAATACTTGTGCCTACACGAAGCGTTAATATTTAGCGGGCGAGAAAATAAGCAGAGCGGTTACAAATGAAAGGATTACAAAGGAGAATATATACTGTCAGAACATGTTTATATAACCCATGCTAGCGTGGAAGATGGACGTTAAACGATGATGATGATGATGATTATATATATATATATATATATAGGGTGCGGACGATATTTGTTCGCAAGATTACTGTCTAGGAAAAAATAACACAGTAGTTTTATTTTTTAAGATATATTTATCAAACTTGGGTCAGTTTGTCTTCATGACTTGTTCTTTCGATCTCACTCGATAAACTCGCCATTGGCTTTGATGACAGCCTCAAGGCGGTCTCGGAACCGGCTACAGGCCTTCGTCACTGTCCCCCGACTTAGGCCCCTAAAGGCACTTGTGATCCTGGCCTTCAGATCGTCTTTCGTATTGCAGCTAGATCTGTTGGTGTCTCGTTCCTCTGCGCCCCACACAAAGAAGTCGAGGGGGTTGCAGTCAGGCGAGCTGGGAGGCCAGATGTCAGGTGAAGTGTGGTCGACAAAGTTCTCGGACAGCCAGGCTTGGGTCTTTTGGCTGGTATGGCAGGGCGCTGAGTCTTGCTGCCACATGTACGGCCTACCTGCAACCTAATGAGCTTTTCATCCACACCTTTCTCCCTTGCAATGGCACGCATCGACTTGCTAAGTTCATTGTTGATGATATCCTGAACTTCAGCGACGAACTCGGGCGTTCTGAAGGCGTCAGATTGTCGATCATGTGTTTTCCTCTCTGATGTTGCTTCGTAGTCGAATCCTGAATCTTCCAATTCCTTTCTGACCTTTTCCACCATTCTCCTGATGATGCTGAGAAAGTCTGAAATTTCCTTATTTGTCTTCTCGGCGCGGATTCCAAGAAGAACTCCGTGTCTCTTCCACAAATTTGGAGGTTCAAAATTATTCATAATCAATTATTCTGAAAATAAATAATGGAAATATAGTCACTGTTTTTATGAAGACAAGAGTGATTCAACGGAAGTAAAAAAAATTTGCATAAAATTAGCAGTTGAAAATTGCGAACAAATATCGTCCGCACTCTGTATATATATCATCATCATCATTTTACGTCTGCTTTTCCCTGCTTGCAAGGGTGGGACGGGAACTGATTCTGGCTTGATTTCTACAGCTGGATGCCCTTCCTAACACCAACCTCATTTACAGTGAGTGCTGGGTGCTTCTTTGCCGTGGCACCTACACGACCACTTTGCAGTGGAATGATATGGACCCCAGTCCTATCATCTCATTTTTACAGCTGAGTTAACTGGAGCAATGTGAAATAAAGTGTCTTGCTCAAGGAAACAACACATCACCCAGTCTGAGAATTGAACTCACAACCTTTCAATAAATAGTGATCATATATGTAGATTTTATAAGATCATTGCTCTTCATATTAAGTTTATAATGTATTTTATTTCAAATGTGACCCTGCTATCTTCTGGCTTTCTCATGACAGTTTATTCTGTATGTTTTATTATTAGCAAATTATGAAGTTTTTAAAGGTAGACTATTGGGTGTGTGTGTGTGCGCGCGGTTGAAAAAGAGAGAGAAGGGGAAGATAAGACTTTATTTTTTTGTTTCAGCTATATCTGTTCTCATCTGTCTCCATGGAATCTCATAGAAGCATTGCACATGTTTTTGTTTCCCTTTTAAGGATGACAGCTACCTAGGGGAATTGTTAGTATATGGGGGAAGTTGTTTATAATTGGCTGATTTACCAATTGCGCACACACACATATAAGAGCGAGAAAGCGAGAGTGTGTGTGATAGCAACAGGAAAAGCTAGATAGGATTCAGACATCAGGTTTATTTGTCTGACTTGGATTAACAACCCTATTCATGTTACACTCAGTTAATATGCATTTCATGGGAGCAGGGGAAGGAGGGGATTGTCTGTTTCTTTAGTTAACCCTTTCCTTAGCATATTTTCATGACAGGCACTGCCTATAATTTTTTTCTGAATAATTTTGGAGGAATTTAGTAAATAAAATAACTAACTTTCTCTCAATTTATCTAGTGTTTGGGATATAACTTAGTTTCATACATAAAATTATAATGTATGGTTTTAATAAAATAAATATAAACTTTTTAGAATAAACATATTTATATTATGGAACTAGGAGCAGTTTCAGTTTGATCTGCTTTTTATTATGTCCACAAGAGTGTTGGCTACAAAGTTTGGCTAGATGTGGTTCCGCCACAGCTGAACACATTGCTGTCTTTTCTAATTAAACTCTGCCAAGTCCAATGCTGTGTGTTCCAGCAGGGGGCATATTAGGAGGTGCTGTGTAGTTTGTGGTTTGATGCCGCAGTCACACAACGTTCTCGTCCTTTAAATATCCCCATTTTGCCAGATTGGCTTTTGCACAACCAACACCGGATCTTAATCTGTTGAGGCATTTCCACACTGCACAGTTTGTATCTGCTGGGGGGCTCACTTTCCTATAGCTCCATTGTTGTTACAGATGGGAGGTTGCTAAGTTTTTCTTCCTAGTGAGTGTCTCTTTCACTACTTATGCTTGATGTTCCAAGGGGTGTGACGCTCTTAAGGAAATTTTTCCTGGATTTAAGGCGGTTTTTGACTGACACATGGCCGAAGAGAGGATGTTTTTTGATCTGTAGTCTGTTGTTCATACCAGTATGGTTAAAATGAGGACTCTTGAAGTAATCTATCAATTGACTATTTCAAATTTATGGTATCTGTGTTCGACTAATGTTAGACGGAACAAAATACCAAATATCATCATCACTGTTTAACATCCGTTTTCCATGCTTCCATGGGTTAGACGAGTTGTCTTGTGAGAAAAGTCAGATCAAGTGACCATGACTTGCTCACACAGAACTGTTTCTGGCTTGGTTTATACGGCTGGATGCCCTTACTAATGCCAACTACATTTACAGCATGGACTAGGTGCTTTTTATCATGGCACCAAAACGAATCTTTATAGTGTGGACTGGGTACTTTTTTTATCGTGTCACCTTGACCATCTTTCAGTGGGGACCAGGCACTTTTTATCTTGTCACATATAGAATTACTCAGTTTTTCTTAGCTTAATCCTTTAAATACCAACATGCCAAAAACAGTGTGGACTGGGTACTTCTAGTCATGGCAACTGCATGACCACTTTAGTGTGGGCTGGACACTTTTTGTCATGTCACTGGGTGAACACTTCAGCTTGTCCTCATGGGAAATGTATGGTAAAAAAGTTAATAACAGAAAAGTTAATTATTTTACTAAATTCTTTTAAGTTCATAGACAATATCTTTCACTAGAAATACAGTTGGACACATACACATGTTTGTGTGTGTGTGTATATATATTTCTAAGCAGTCATTGAAGAGATTTTTAACCATTATGCAGAAGTGAAGTATTTTTCAAAGTTGGTTATAAATAGGTTTACCAAAAGGAATAATAAAGCAATGTTTAAATGTCTCACAATCTGATGGCAGGAATTCATAGCTAACACTAATGGTTGATTCAATATATTTCACACATGTTTGCAGTGTTTCCAGTTTTTTTTAGTTTTTTTTAATGAGAAAGATGCTGGCTGAAAATGTGTTAAGCGCAAGTTATTTGATAAAGCAGTCTTTCTCTCTCCCTGTCTAACTACTGCAGCATATGTTATGTACAATTTTAATCATTACCCTGAATTTGAAATAAATTTAAAATCTGCTGCTGTCCTACATAAATGTTTTTAGAATCATTTGATTTCAGTAATATTTTTCTTAAACCCAACGTTTTTCTCCAAATAAAAATATGGTTTACTATGTTTAGTCATTTTTTATATTTTCTTTTTATGATGCTTGTAGATTTTTCTCTACATCTGCTCTCTGTTGGCAAAATTTATTGATTGTATTGGATTTTTTTTCTTCCACCACTCAAATGCTACAATCCCACAAAACCATTGTAAATTTCTTATTTAGAATTCATGGAGCACAAATATAGGGGGCGGTGTTCTAAAACAGTCTCTGCCAACAGTTCTCTCTCTCTCTCTCTCTCTCTCTCTCTCTCTCTCTCTCTCTCTCTCTCTCTCTCCTCTCTCTCTCTCTCTCTCTCTCTCTCTCTCTCTCTCTCTCTCTCTCTCTCTCTCTCTCTCTCTCTTTCTCTCTCTTTCTCTCTCTTTCTCTCTCTTTCTCTCTTTCTCTCTCTCTCTCTCGCTCTCGCTCGCTCTCTCTCTCTCTCTCTCTCGCTCTCTCTCTCTCTCTCTCTCTCTCTCCACACACACACACACACTTGTGAGAATTGATCTCAAATCACTGAAACTCACAGAGATGATGATAGAGGAATGGTGTATTGGAAAAAGACCTGTCCAACCCATGCAAGCATAGAAAAGCTGATGTAAAATGATAATAATAATGATATACACATCCACACAATCCCCAAACATGGCTATCATCATCATCATCATCTTCGTTTAACGTCCATCTTCCATGCTAGCATGGGTTAGACGGGAGTTGTCCCACTTGAGGCAAGATTGGTCGGGTGACCGTGTCTCGCTCATATAGGACTGTCTGGCAGGTTTCTACGGCTGGATGCCCTTCCTAACACCAACCACATTTACAGTGTGGAACTAGGAACTTTTTATCGTGTTACCTACACGGCCACATTACAGCATGGACTGTGTTTTTTTTCCTTGTGACACCTACATGATCTCGATCTCATTATCTCATTTATTTGGACTGGATGTTGTGGTACCAACTTTACAGAGAGGGTGGTGTTGGTGGGAGTGGGAGGATAGAGTAGGGGTAGTGGATTGGGGTGTATATTTGGTTAAGAGGTGCCTACTGACTGTAGGTTTCGCTTTGTACATAGGCAAGGCAGGTCTTCTGTATTACTGCGTAGCGCCAAAGATCTTGGTCCAATGACATTGTCTTAGAGTGGTGCAAGTGTGTAAGGTCGGAATTTATCAGATCGTCCCAGGTTTTTCTGGGTCTACCTATTCTGTAACTACCATCAATTTTGATCGCCCTTTTTTTTTTATTACAAATTAATAAAGAACCCAAATATTATTTATTCCATCTGTAAAACATCATCGCATTGACTTTTCCATAGTCGCATGGGCTGGATTGGACTTTATGAAGCAGTGTTACCAACCAACCTTTTTAGTCGTTTCATACAATAGAGATACTACAGTGTACTTATTCTAAACCAAATACACATCATCATCATCATCTCGTTTAACGTCCATCTTCCATGCTAGCATGGGTTAGACATGGTGAAATGATATCATAATTTTGTTCTTTAGATATAAAAATGTAATTTATTTATATATGAACCATTTGTGATGAATATATTTTGTTTGTTGGATAAAGTTATCCTTTTTGTTTTAAATTGAATATCTACAGTATGTGATCTGGTTGTTAAAATAACAATCATGTGGTCATGAGTGAAATTCTTGGAGTGGTCTTTGTGTTGTATACATAAATAAGACATTTCATTTCACATTACTATGTGTGATGTGTGGGGCTTCTATCATTAAAACACAGAAGAAACCTCCTGTGATTATAATCTCAGGAGAGGACAGCTTAATCTACATAGGTGTGCACTGTACATTGCATGATAGAGCTGAGGCCACTATGATTAAAACACATAAGAAACCTATACGATGCAATTTTGTAGGAGGCCAGCTAAACCTACATAGCTGTGTGCTAAGACTGGGGCTCTTAGGAACCTATGTGATGCAACCTTGTATGAGGCCAGCTAAACCTACATATGTGGGAACTGTAAATACAACATATTAGAACTGAGACTCCTATCATTAAAACATAAAAACACCTGAGAAAATTCCTGCGAGATACAACTTTGTATGAGACCAACTAAACCTATATAGGTGTGAGCTGTAACAACATTATAGGACTGGGATCCCAATTTTAACACATCTGTGATACAACTTTGTATGAGGCCAGCTAAACCTACATAGGTGTGAGCTGTAAATTTGAAATGGCTTGCTTTCCTATTGTTTCATATTCTCATGTTTTTGATTTTCAGATTAGTTTTTCTACACGTTTCATATTTCCAGAATGTTTACTTATATGTATATATATATATATTTGTCTAATTCAGGTAACAGAATTGGCACCGATGCGTTCATTACTTGAGTGTCTAAAAGAATCCTCACTACGTTTAGATTTTCCTGTTTTGCGGCTTTGTGACTTTTCCCAGCAAATCTGTGATGGAATGGCATATTTAGAAAGTAAACGTCTCATTCACAGAGATTTAGCAGCTCGTAACATTTTGGTGTTTAGCAAGAACAAGGTAAGATGATTTTCTAACATTCATTTATAACCATTAAACATCCAATTTCTCTGTCTTCATCTAATATAGTATTAACATCCTGTAATGATTTAACAGAAAATATCTAAAAATAGGTTTAGTTCAAATGTTTATAGTATTTTCACGAGTGGAAAGATTGTGAAAATTTGAAGCATTAGAGTAAACACTTTAATATTTAATGTGATGCAGTCATAGTGATGTTTTATTCTAAATGTTTATAGAATCTTGTTAACAGAGTATTATAGAAATTTACATAAGCTAAAGATTAAAATTTTTTATGTCATATGGTCACAGTGTTTTTTTTTTTTTGTACTTTTCTGGAATAACTTGCTAATGTGGTTTCATGTGATACAAGGCATTACGAGTTAACTTATTGTAATCTTCTTGAGTTGCCCCACCCTCAATTTTGGTTGACAGTTGTAACTCTGTATTGAAAGCTATATAAACATAATTGCATCTTAAAGAAGATTGCTTACATTCATTCACCTTACGTGAACAGTTTTGACCAACATTCATTGGGTGTTTCGACCTTAACTGTAATGCCCTTTCATTTGTGAATCAGCAGTGGTGGCAAATCACTGCCCATCTTCTGGCTTCCAGCTTATCTCCTCTCTCCTGCTCCATAGCCAACAACAAGCCCTTTCTGCAACCTCCCCCATATAATATTTAACAGTAGAGTATTGTCAGTCTATATAAACGTGTGTTGTAATGGCTGAGTTCTTTAGGCAGTCACTGAAGCTTTAAGAAACTTTTGATCTGAACATAATAACTGGAACTATTTATTGTGAAGTATTTGATGTGAGCGCTACATATGATACCAAGCTATTTATAGCTGTCCATGGCTGTATTTGGTTTAGTTGGTACTAAGGTAGTTATGGCTGTATATGGTATAGTTGATATTGAGGTAGTTATAGATGTTGTGTTGTGGGAGAGACGTAAATTGTGGAATAACTTACTTTTAAATGTATTGGTTGATAGGAATAAATAAAATATTCATGACATAATGTTGTAATAAAGGTTAGGGTATTGGACTTAGTTATGATGTTGTGGCTTCAATTCCTAGATTACTAACAAGCATTTTATGGCTAGTTTTCCCTGCAAAAGCAGGGGTTAGCATTGCAGACCCCCCTAACAATACTTCATGTTCATTATGGGATCCTTTGTGAAGCAATGTTTTATGGCTGGAAGTCCTTGGTGCCAACCTTTTTTGTTGCCTCTTACAACATGGTTACAGTGTACCTATTCTAAACCAGATACACACAGCAAACACGGTTGCAGTGTACCTATTGTAAACCCTAATTACACACAGTAACACAGGGATACAGAGTATCCATTCTATTCCAGATACACACAGTAACACAGGGATAGTGTGCCTGTTCTAAACCAGATACGGAGAATGGAGGGAATACAACTGGAAAGAAATATTTCTAGTTACCGATACTTCATTGTTATTGTTGGGTAGAATCATTTTATCCGGCCTGGCATTCATATAATAAAGACAAAATTAAATGCTATGGGATGGCCCACAAATCTAACACTGATAGACTATATAACTCTGTTTTACAAATTGTCTTTAGCTTGTTTTTTTTTAAAATATGTAACTGGATATCTTTCTTCATATCGTCTGAAAGATATGACTGCATGTGGTAAGATTTTATACTATATTATGTTATACTTCACTGCTCGTAGTGGCAATGTATATACAATAATTCTGCCAAAACTCAGATTTTCTTCATGATTTTAATTTTTTATTTTTTTTTATTTTTCTTTCCTCTCCAGGTAAAGATAAGTGACTTTGGATTGTCTCGAGCTCTTGGAGTTGGCAAAGACTATTACCAGAGTAATTTCACTATAAATCTAAAACTTCCAATTGCTTGGTGAGTCAGTACTTTCATCATATTTTCACAAATGTTTTTTTGGTTTGAAGTAAATTTAAGCTTGCTTCCATTGCTTTTGTTGAACCACTGTAATGTTGTATCTCTGCCAGAGGATTATTTTATTAGCATTAAAATGTCATTATAACTAACTTGCTTCAGTATCAAGTTTAAGTTTGTTTTGGTACTTCTACGCTGGTGGGTGCAGTGTGCTTGAATTAAATTTCTCTTAGCTCTCCTTTCTCCATTTTATTTGCACTGTAATAAAGAAATTTAAGTATACCATGGGTTCTGTTATGTGACCATTCTTTTAACATCTTTTGGTTACATAAATGAAGGCTTTAACCATTTTGATACCAACCTGCCTGAAATAGGCCCTCATTCTATGATACAACACTGTTTATTTCAAAGTGTTTATGTTTATCAAAAAACCTTTTCCATTCTGGCAAGGTTGAGCAGGTCACCATGATTCGTGTCAAGACAGGTTAGAGAACTATATCTTGGTCTTGCATTCTATTTTTGGCATGTTTTCTACAGCTGGATGCACTTCGAAATGCCAACCACTTAAAGAGTACTGAATACATTTTATTGTGGCACTTTACAGTGTACTGGATGCATTTTATGGTGCCAGCATTACCACTGTACAGAGTGCACTAGATGCATTTTATTGTGGCACAAGCACTATCACTTTAGAGTGTGCTGGGTGCATTTTAACAGGACACCAGCATAACCACTTTACAGGGTGTACTGGGTGCATTTTAGCATGACACCAACACTACCACTTTACAGAGTGTATTGGATATATTTTATTGTGGCACTAGCACTACCACTTTACAGAGTGAACTGGGTGCAGTAGATTATTTGGAATGCATATGTTCTCAATTGAATTTACTTCATGAGAGCATTGAGAGGTACATCCAATGAATGATATGTTTTATCTTGATACATAGTTGTCCAAATATTTATTTTAAAGCAGATCCCACTTGGTTTTTCTCTTATTATTGACAGCCATCAAAAATTCATTTAATGGCTGTTTTTTGTCATGCTTTGCATGTGTCAGTTAGGCTTGTCCTATTACATTATTATACCAATGGTTTGAGAAGTATGGGGTTGTTATGAGTATGAAATTGTAATTGGAGCTGAGATGTCATAGCTGCATGCTCTTTTTTTATGCCAGCCACTGTATGTTGTAGGGAGAGAAAGAGAGGATATTAAAAAAGTACAACAGCTACTACAACAAAACTATAAAATTTAACTGAATTATCTATGATATATAATATTAGTCTGCTGAAATATATCAAATAGATTTTGTTTAGATTAATTGCAAGACTTATCTTATATACTTGACTATAAGCCGAGGAATATGGGACCAAAAAATTGATTGTAAAATGGGTCAGTTTATATTCAGGGTTAATATTTTGACAATCTTCTCCATTTCAAATTTTACGTTAATAAGGTGCTAAAATATCTGGAGTGATAATTTCACAATGAAACAGTTTTTCTATATCTACTATATCACTGTTGGTTTTTATTTATGCATTCTGTTAAAAATATTTCCATCAAATTTGTATAATTTGAACTTTTTAATACATAAATATCCCATACACATGTACTCCTGCATATGCGCACACACATACATCTATTTCTCTTTCAATCTTCTGATTTGATTTTATTGCCCTCTTCTTTTTTTTTCTTGCTCTGCCTCTCCTATCTCTCACTAGCTGTCTCTCCCTCCCTATACAAAGTTCTCTTATTCGATCTTTTGCTTTCAAAATATTCCTCACACACATTTAGAACAGTAGATTTCCAAAGTCTCTTTGTCATAAACACATTTTACACCTGCTTTCTCCATGCTTGAATAATTTGGATGAGGTTTCATGTTGTCCTGCTTCTTGTCAATCATTTGTCACCTGGTATGCATGCGCCACATGTATGCATTCACACACACACACACACACACAAAACAGAAAATTCCCAAACCCTATGAGCTAGGTTTCTGTGTGTGTGAGGGGGTGACTTTCCTATCACCAACATCTATATAATTGTTTCTACTTTTGGCACAAGGCCAGCAATTATCCCAGTGCATTTCTGGTACTTTATTTTATCGACGCCATAACTATGCTGCAAAGCATGTTGTTTGACACTACTGATACTGCCAATCCACAGACTGGGCTCATATCGTTGTGCCACCAGCAGTTTAACACATGTCCATCTCCTTGTGAAGTTCAATCTCCTGAGATGTGTTCACCACTTCTTCCCAAGTCTTTTTTAGTCTTCTTTCTGCAGGTACCTTTCATTGGGCTTGTTTAGTATTTCCAGTCTTCTCTCAATTCATTTGCACATCCAGCAGAGCATGCTTGGTTTATTTATTTTTAGCTTTCACACATCCTTAGCATTCAGGGAATATGATTTATTACCATACAACATTGCACTTTCTACCCTAATATCATACAATCAGAGAGAGAATCCCTTTGTTGTCATCATAGGTAATAGCTCTTTAACAGTTTCCTCCCATGTTTTCAGAATATCAGCCACCACTGTTGATTAGGTCCCCAAGGTAACTGAAGCTGTTTACTTTTAGGAAGCCTTCTAGGCATTTGAAAGTATTTATTTCAGGGTACTTTTATTGCTAACTTCCCCCATGTTATCTGCTCGAGTATTCCCTCTTTTTTGCTAGGCTATCTGACTATCCTACTACATCTCTTGTTCAGCCATATTTTGCATTACATACACAATATAGAATTCCTACCAACACCTTTCCTGAGTATCAAACATTGTAATATAGCTTTGTATTTATTTCTGACAACTAAATCTTGTCTTAGTTATAGCCAAACATAGCAAGAGAATCGAGAATCAAGAGATTGAAAACAAAAACCTAGCTAAGTCACCAACATTCAGGAGTTACTGTGGGCAGTATGTGAACTAGACCATCAGCATTCAGGGGTTCTAACGGGTAGTATGAGAAATAAGATACCAGCATTCAGGAGCTATCATGGGCTGTATGAGAACTGTACCCAGCATTCAGGAGTTATCATGAGCAGTATGAGAAATAGGCCATCAGCATTCAGGAATTCCTATGGACAGCTAGTTATGAACTGCTCTTCAGCTTTAACTCTTTCTGTTACTTTTATAATTTTGTCCATTAATTTGATGTCTGTATAGTTGCTTCTTTCTAGAGTATCTCTTTTGTCCTTGTAGCAATTGACAATGATACTGCGATATCAGTCATTAGAAATGACACCTCTCATTCTACCATATTAACTACACTGTGTGTAATTCATCTACTTCTCCAGATACTTTCAACATCTCAGTGTTTTTCCTCTTTTAACTGTAAAGCTGTTAATATCAATCACTGGTCTTTCTGTTGGATTTACTTGACAGATTCCTCTCTGTCTTCTACAGATTCTCTCCTCTTCCAGCAATCATAGCAGTATTTCATCTCAGCATCAGTGAGAGCAAGTACATAGCTTGCGTTCTTTACACATTTCCACAAATGATATTTCATTTCCTTTCCCATTGGGTAGAGAGGACTCTAGGGCAGTGCTACCTCTCTAGTGTTGGTGATCTATAGGATTAATTACACCCAATACACACTGTAAAGTGGTTGGTAATTCTCCTGTGTCAAAGACATGACAGCCTCCCTTGTGTTGGTGATTAACAAGATAAAATGGACACGATACACTCTGTAGATGCAGGTGGAAAGGTGACACCAGTGGCAAAGTTGGCACAGGTCACACTAGTGTTACTGAAGGAAAAGATGACACAGGTGACAGAAGAAATAGCCCTGAGTAGAAAAATATAACTGAAATTCCAAACTGTTCTGTTATGTATCATTATAATTATTATGTAAGTAATGTCATATATTTATATTATACAACTGTAGTATAACTTACCTCTGTCTCTCTCTAATTTCAGGTGTGCTCCGGAATGTATCAATTATTTAAAGTTTACATCATCGAGTGATGTTTGGTCATATGGAGTTACTCTTTGGGAAATGTTCACATATGGATTCCAGCCTTGGGCTGGAATGACTGGACAACAGGTTTGTTTCTACACATATTCTACATTTTAGTAAAATTTGGCAACTAATATATGTGTGTGTCTTTGCCCACTAATCCCTGAGAGGGTCGTGGAAGCAGATTCCTCAAACACTCCTTCCAGCTTGGGTATTCAGTCGGATCAGTCTCCAACTGGTTGGAACCCCCAGCGAGATCAGCCAAGTTCATGGATGTTATTGAACTATCTTGCTTGCGGTCTATTCTTGGGTCTACATGTGTGTGTGTAAAAAGAATGACCAAAATTCTTGCTGCAATCAAATCATTTGCTATCTCGTGTTTCGTTAACAAGAAAAATTAACCTTAGCATTAGAAACATTTTGTTTACATATTGATTAATTTCTTTCAAACTGATCAGGGATAAAAAGAAAAAGTTAATGGAATTGTCCCATAGAATGGAAAATAAAAGAGTGTAATTCCTACCCACTGGAGATATAATCATATTTATACCTGTTATATGGTCTAGATAAATTGAGACATTTTGAGAAATTGTTAAATAGAACCTATCACCACCATCATTTAATGTCCCATCTTCCACACTAGCATGGGTAGGACTATGTTTAATTTTTTGGATCTTACTTCTTGGATGTTTTACTTGGGGTTTATTTTGTCTGTCTGATTGTTGACAGTAACAACACATTACGCTTGTATTTAAGTCAAAATAAAATGATCCTGCCACGTGTAAATATATATATATATAGTTTTTTCTTTCTTTTTGTAAAGGTTATAAGTTATAATTATCTTAAGAAATTATAGTTGTACCTTTTGAAAAATTTCACTTCTTTGAAACATTTAACTCTTTAATATCCTATAAAGATTTAGCTAAAAATATCTAAAAATAGATGTTTCAATTTAAATGTTTCAAGTATATTTTACTAATGAAGAGATTGTGAAAATTTGCTATATTAAAGATGTCAATTTTTAATATGATGCAGTCATAGTGCTGTTTTATACTTTCCAAGAATGTCTTGCTAATGTGGTTTAATTCAAATGTTTATAGTATCTTTAGTCGTAGACAGATTATTGTGGAAATTTACAGTATTAGAGTAAAGATTTCTGTTTTTAATGTGGTGCAGTCATGCTGTTCTATATTTTTCAAGAATGTCTAACTAATGTAGTTTCATGTATTGAGTGTTAAGAGTTAAATAGCTTACGTTCTCCTCATACACATTGCACAAATTGACACACTTGAAAGGAAATATAATCCTCTTTGTCATTAAATAACAATATGACAGATGTGCATGACTCTGGTATTGTATGTATATGTGTGACCTGCAAGGTATGTATGACCTGCAAGGTATGTATGTTTGTGTCCTCTGGTGTATGTATGTATATGTATGTCCTCTGGTGTCTGTGTGTGTGTATATTTACATATATATATATATGTAGATATATTGATATATCTATATATATGTAGATATATTGATATATCTATATATATGTAGATATATTGATATATATATATATATCATCATCATCATCATCATCAACGTTTAACGTCCGTGTTCCACGCTTGCATGGGTTTGGACGGGGGTAGTCCCACTTGAGGCAAGAGTGATTGTCTTGCTCGCATAGGACTGTCTGGCAGGTTTTCTACAGTTGGATGCCCTTCCTATATATATATATATATATATATATATATATATATATATAGATATATTTATATGTAGATATATTTATATGTAGATATATTTATATATATATATATGTAGATATATTTATATATATATATATGTAGATATATTTATATGTAGATATATTTATATATATATATATGTAGATATATTTATATATATATATATATATTGATATATATAGATATATTTCTGAAGACAGCATATATATGTGTAGGTATGTATATTCCCTCTGATAGTTTGTAAAATGTTTACATAGATCTATATGATATACATACCAACACACACATATATATCCTAGAAACGATCGTAAAATGATGAATTTTTTAATATAAGGAACTGTTTCTTTGTTTTTATTCATTGTTTTTATTAATTTATATATATATATATATACATCCCTCTGATGTATGTGTATATATATATGTATATACAATTAGAAAACAAACTGGAAAACATTGATAATTATAATCTTTTGTATTTTTCAAAATCTATTTTGGCTTCTGTTAACTATGTCACCTGTTTTGGTTGGTAGAATGTAAAGAATGCATCTCTCCAAAAGTCTCTGGAAACATTAACTGCAGGACACATTAGGAAGATTTGACACTGACTTTACAGTTAAATTGTTAATTTTATTTGTTATATGAAAGGCAGCTGCCCCAACGTAAATAACTATAATAATAGTTGATCACTATAAATAATAGTTAAGAAAATCAGGTAAAATACTCGATAGAAAAAAGTAGACAGGTGCCACTCAACTATTATTATAGTTATTTTTGCAGTGGGACAACTTCCTTTCAAGTTTTCTCAATACATGTAATGGTCAACAGTTGTATATTTACTAGTTTTCTTTTTTCTACTTCAGATTCTTGAAGCTGTTGACCAGCCAAATTGTCAGCGCTTAGATCGACCCGATCTTTGCCCCAGGGAGTACTTTGACCTAATGAAGTCGTGTTGGGAAGATGACCCAAAGAATAGGCCTACATTCAGTGAAATATTTTTGAAACAGCCAAAGGTAAGTTGATATCCATTTCCTAAGAATTTTCAAGTTGATCTGACTGTTTATATAAATGTATGTGTGTGTGTCTATATATATCATGTTTTCCCCTGCTAACAAGGGTTGGACAGGGTGTCACAGACAAAGTCAGTACTTGTTTGGAGCTCCACATTCATATGCATCTTACACACTGGGTGCATTTTATCATGGCATCAACATTAGAGAGGTTATCTTGTGCCCATGACAAAACTGAAGAGTCTTCTTAACCCTTTTTTTGGTAAAGTTTCTGTAGTTGGATGCCACCATCCTTTCAGGGTGTATTGGATGCATGTTTTGTGGTACTAGCACTAGAGAGGTTGTCATGTTATAACAGGAATATAAATATAGATAATTATTATATAGAAACTATGTAATATGACAGTTACAACCTGATGTTTGTTGTCCCCATACCAGTGACTGGTGTGTGTTAGTGGTTGGTTTACATAGCTCTTCTTTGAATGGTATAATTTTCTTTTTTTCTGGGGAGGAGGAGGGGGGGGGGCAGTTGTAGATGTATGGTTTATATTTGCTTGGTTTTGATTTAATCTTGTATTTATGCTCTAGTTAAGGTAATTGAGTCTTATTTATACATATATGTATACACCTTGTTAAAATGCACCTAACACACTCTGTAAAATGGTTATAATAAGAAGAAAGGAATTCATGTGTAAAGCAGCTCTCTTGCCTATTTCAGGTCAATTGAATACTGGCTTGGTCTGTGATGGCCTGTCCATCTCTTACTGGCATGTTAATTAATAATGATAATATATATATATATATATACACATAACTATACCTACCAACCTTGTAACTTCTCTTGTAACTTCACCCCTCCTAATGAAGAACTCCTAATGTCCACTATGTTGAGACATTCCTTTTCTTTTTCCAATAAGTGTGGAACTAATAAGACTGTAATATCTGTTTTGTCTTTGAGAATCTCAATTGTGTGTGTACACATGATTATTCATCCTGTTTTTCTTTAGTTATTCATAAGTCTTCTATGTGTGGGTTTTTTTTGTTTTTTTGTAGATGCGCCCATCTCTGGCAAAAGCTGTTGCTGATTCTCCAGAAACCCCTACTGGTGATGAATATTTAGTTTTTAAGGCATACGACACCATTGTTATTTTAGATAAGAAGTGAGTCTCTGGAATTTCTTCTACTTTGCAATTGTTACATCTATTAGTTTGTCTGTATATTTTTCAGACTTATCAAACTGTTTTATGTTTAATCTGGAGGTTTTAACTGTTAGGTTTCAACTTTTAATCACTAACTTTTTGAAACTTCAACATTTTTTCTACTAAACCACCTGAAAATGCTCCCCTGGTTCTTTGATACAAAACTGTTTATTATAAAGTGATTCTAACATAATTTTATGTTAGAATCACTTTATAATAAACAGTTTTATGTAAGAACCATTATGTTCCAAACACCAAACTTTTAATCAATAACTCTTTGAAACTCCAACCTTTTTTATACCAAATCACCTGTTTCTATGTTTCAATGATGTTTATTTTAAAGTGTTTATGCTTATCTAAAAAGCCTTCTATTATAATTTTATCCAAGAACCCTTCATATGTTCTAAACACCAGATAATGAGAGAGTCAGTTTTATATAATAAAAAATCCCACCTAACTGTTGACTATTTTGAAAATGATTTCAAAATCACACTGCATCATTCATTAGAAATATGATAATGAGTTAACCCTTTTTATATGAAACCCACTGAAACTCTTCCCGGTTCTACGATAGAAAACTTTATATTAACCCTTTAGCATTTACATTACTCTATATTCACTATTATACTTTCACGGTAAAGGCTTTACCTCACAACTATCTCACATAATATCGAATCTATGAGATTTTGATATTATTTATTTTGAGAACAATACCTTAACACTAGTATGAGTGGCCGGTTTGAACAGAAAGAGGTGAGAGAATTTTGACCGGATACGGCCGGTTTAAATGGGTTAAGTGTTTATATTTATCTAAAAACCTTTAATCATAATTTTATATAAGAACCTTAAAGTTATTCTCAAAACACTACCTTAAAAATGAGAAAGTTATATTACTAAATTAAATTCTTTATTATTTGAACATCAATAAAAAATATGGTAACAAAAGAGTTAAAAAATAATTTATGAAACATTTTAATAAGGTAACTATAAATAAAAAAAAAAATAAATGTTTTGCTGTAGTATATGACCTTGTAAAAATCAGTTATTGTTTGTAATGTCAAAATATTTTAAAACTTGTTTATTTGGTGCTGACATATGTAACTACACAATTGCTTAGAACTATTGTTGACCCAGGCAAATATCTTAGTTCTTAATTATATTTTTGGTCTGATTTGTATTCAGATTTCTCATCCACCGTTAATGTTTGGAATGTGGACATAGCATGTCTTAATGGATAAGTGTTTCGCTTCGCAATCATTAGGTCCTGGTTTCGATCCTACTGTGCAGCATCTTGAGTAATTGCCATTTATTTACCATAGCCTAGGGTTGATCTATGTCGTAAGTGAAATTGGGTAGATGGAAACTGTTTGGAAGCCCGTTAGATGGATTGCACCTGTAATTCAAATGGTCATCTTTGTCACTGTATTATACTGAATCTCTCTAAATTATGTAAAGGGGAGACATGTCTGTGGAATGCTCTGCCACTTACTTGTTAATTTCATGAGCAGGCTGCTCCAGTGATTGAACAATTGGAATACTCATCGTCAAAACTTGTGGAGATCTGTTGAAATATTAGAAATTGGCCTATTTCCATACAATTAGAACTATCATAACATACTAAGCCTAAACTCACATGTTTTTTTAACTCTTTCTTGGCAATATTTCTCATGAAATACATGATCTATGTGTTTCAGTTAATCTTTAAAATAATCTGGGATTTGGAAAGATTAAATAAAAATGTTCTCCATCATTAAGTTGTTGTTTGGAGCATAACTTAACAGAAGGTTCTCAGGTATAAATTTGAGAACAAGTTTAAATTTAAATAAAATACTTTAACTTTTAACATCCTGTAATAATTCACAGAAAATATCTAAAAACTGTTTGTTAATTTAAAGGTTTGTTGTTTGTGAAAATTTGCAGTAAGCTAAAATTAATTTTCAGTGTGATGCAGTCATAGTCCTGCTTTGTACTTTCATGTGGTTTCATGTGGTACAGGATATTAAGAGTTTAAATGAACAGATTTGTATCAAAGTTATGTCTTCGAGTTCTGGACCAGACATTGTGTTATGTTCTTGGGCAAGATGCTTAATTTTATATTGCTTTTCATGATGTGACTGGGGTTCCTATTGTTAAAATACCTGAGAAACTTCTTATGGGATATAACCTCATAGGAGGCCAGCTAAACCTACATAAGGCTGATCTGTAAATTTCATTTTTTAGAAATCATTATTATACCCATGAATAACATTAACATACATATACATTTGTGTGTACACACACATATATATATATATATATATATATATACACACATGTGCATGCATATATGCTCAAAAACAATTTTCTAGGTTTTAAACCCTAGAGAGATCGTGTGAATAGGAACTTAAGAAATTGTGTTTCAACCTAGATTCAGCCTTTTGAGCAGTAAGACCACACATGGTCTCCTCTATATGACAGTATATATATATATATATATATATATATATATATATGTGTGTAGCTGTATATTTATATCATTCAATATTCAGAAGTCATCATCTGCTGGAGGTATATGTAGATATCATCATTGTTACATGCCTGCAATTAGTGTAGTGAGCCCTTGGTGAGCTACTCCAGATGTCCAAAATAGATAAAGATCATCTGATTTGGGGCATGCCAATGCCTCGCACCATGTATTAAAGCAGGCATTGACTAACGTCGGATTCATTAAGTAGATGCGTCAAGAAGAGTCTAAAGATTATTCTTACTAATATTTTCTCAAATAAAGCACTTCTTCCATGACAACTCGTGGCTTAGTGGTTAGAGCATTAGACTCGCAATCATGAGGTTGTTGCATCAATTCTTGGACCGGTTGGTGCGTTGTCCCAGTGCATAAGGAAGTACAATAGTGGTTGATGATGATAAATAATAGTTGAGAAAACCAGATAAAATAGACAGAGATGCCTGTGAGAAATCGAACCCTGCATCTCTCAGATACCAGGCGAGTAAATTAACCATTATGCCAAAGGGCTGCTGGCCACTAATTCTGCCTTGTTAGAAGATATTAAGACTGTAGTTAAAAATTTAAACAACTGCCCTCAGGGAAATGGCCATGCTCAGTGTGTAGGAAAGGAGTAGGCAGAAATTCCATTTTATATCCCAAATGCAAACTATGGGTACATAAAACATGTAGTGGGATCACAGGTAAACTATCTAAGAATGTAGATTTTATATATGGCCGATGCTCAGGTGCAATAAGTAGCAAGTGCCCACAAGATACTAGCTCCTTCTATTGCCCAGATAGTTCTATAGAAATAGTGGACACCTTCTGTTACCTGGGTGACAAAATCAGCAGTGGTGGAGGGTGCTCTGAAAGTACAGTAGTCAGAACGGGATGGAAAAAGTTCAGAGAGCTTATACCGCTGTTGGCCACAAAAGGTTTCTCGCTGAAAATGAAAGGCAGAGATTGTATGATGCCTGTATACGAACAGCAATGCTACATGGCAGTGAGACATGGACATTGTGTGCAGAGTACCTGCGCAGACTGGAAAGGAACGAAGCATGCATGCTCCATTGGATGTGTAATAGTAATATACGTGAATGGCAAAGATTAAATGAACTAAGTGAGAAATTAGGAGTAAGAGGGATCAGATGCTGTTTATTCGAAAGAAGACTTCGTTGGTATGGTCATGTGATGCGCATGAGACGACAGCTGTATAAAAAAGTGCAGGGTGATCAAAATTGATGGTAGTTATGGAGTAGGTAGACCCAGAAAAACCTGGGACGATTTGATAAATTCTGACCTTACACACTTACACCTCACTAAGACAATGTCACTGGACCAAGATCTTTGGCGCTACGCAGTAATACAGAAGACCCGCCTTGCCTATGTACAAAGCGAAACCTACAGTCAGTAGGCACCTCTTAACCAAATATACACTCCAATCCACTACCCCTACCCTATCCTCCCACTCCCACCAACACCACCCTCTCTCTCTGTAAAGTTGGTACCACAACATCCAGTCTAAATAAATGAGATAATGAGATTGAGATTGTGTAGGTGTCACGACAAAAAAAGAAAAAACAGTCCATGCTGTAATGTGGCCGTGTAGGTAACACGATAAAAAGTTCCCAGTTCCATACTGTAAATGTGGTTGGTGTTAGGAAGGGCATCCAGCTGTAGAAAACCTGCCAGATAGTCCTATATGAGTGAACACGGTCACCCGACCAACCTTGCTTCAAGTGGGACACCTCCCATCTAACCCATGCTAGCGTGGAAGATAGATATTAAACGAAGATGATGAGATGATTCCAGAAGTATTGTGAACATTTGAAATTTGGAATATAGTCATCCAATGCTTCTTTAGTCAACAATTGTGTGAATTTGTGTATATATCACCATTGTTTAATGTTTGTTTACCATGCTTGCATGGGTTAGATAGGCTGTCATATGCTGAGGCCAGACTGGTCAAGTGACTATGTCCTTCTTGTGCATTTTGTTTTGGCTTAATTTCTACTGCTGAATACCCTTCCTAACACCAACCACTTTACAGCATGTACTGGAAACATAGTTTCTATGGCTGGATGCCCTTCTTAGCATCAACCACTTTACAGTCTGTACTGGGAACATGTTATTATGACTACAGCCCAATCACCTTACCTGGGTGGGCTGGGTGCTTTGTGATGTGACACCAGCACTACTATATATTATAATTCTTTAAAATCTGATATCAAATTAACTGGGTAATATTTTCATGTTTTAGAAATATCTGATATACAAACAGTTGCATATCTTTATTTACATTTGTTTGATTGACTAATTTCTATTTGTTTTTCTCTCTTCACAGTCCAGAAAATGCCCCTTCCAAATTTTGGAAAGGTGCATTGGATACAGGTAAATGTGGGCTCTTTGATGCTACGAAGACAGTTGCGTTCATCGAACCGAAGACCAGCCCCATTGAGTTACCAAGAACGACTCTATCAAGAAAGGGTAGCTAACTTAATTTTAATACTTTCGCCCTCAACTTTCACTCTTTTCTTAACTGTTTTTGTTCAGTAACCCCTTTATGACTGGATTCCTGAAGAAATGCACTCTATTTTAATTAATGATTTTGAAGGATTTGCTAAAATTAATCATTTCAATTACTGCATGGAAGAGTCATTTTAGCCATTAAAAGACATACAAAAACTGTTAACTTTACTTTATCTTTATCTTCTTCACCCACTTAATTAGAGGGTCGTGGGGGCAGAATCCTCAAACACTCTTTCCAGCGGGTTCTGTCAGAAGCAACTGTTTCCAATTGATCTGGCTGGATCCCCAAGCAAGACCAGCCAAGCTCATGGAGATTATCCAACCATCCTGCTCGGAATCTACCCCTGGGTCTCCTGCTGGTTGGTTTTGCCCGTAAAATCTGTCCAGCAATTCTTTCCTAAGACATTGTAACCTCATGCCCATCGTATCGGAGCTATGATCTCTCAATTCGGAGAAGTAAAGGCTCTACCTGAGGCGACTGATCTCTGAGCTATATACACTATTGAGTAACATTACTCCAAGGACTCTTCAAAGGGACCCTATTTCAGCTGCTTGTATTCACGATCATATTCTTTCAGCCATTACTCATCATTTTAGACATTTAAAAACATACAAAAATTAACTTTATTTCATGCTACTTTATATATATCATCTATTTCTCAGTGACTCTAGAAAATAAATGATATATAATCTATATTATAATAAGAGTGCTGTCTGTTACGCTCACTTTATATAGAGAAGGGGAGTGCCATATGAGAGATATGTACATAGAGAAAAGGGAACGCCGTGAGTTTTTGAGGCGACAGAAAGAGGTAGATAGACAAAGTTATGTCACCCTCATCTATATAGGGAGAAGAGGAGTGTCGTGTGAAAGATGTACATAAATAGAGAGAGAGAGAGAAAAGAAAACTTCATTTGTTTAGAGAGAGAGATAGTGTGTGTATGTGATAGAAAGATGGAGAAGACGTCACCCTCATCTAGTATATAAGGAAGTAAAGTTATTTTTTGTGTTTTTATATGGTTAAAATGACTGTTCTATGCAGTAATTGTTTTAGTTTTAACACAAGGACCCAGATCAACTTGCATGTCAGACAAGAACTTCTCTGAAATTAATTATTTCCTTACTAAGTAATTTACCATATGGTCCTTATATAAAATTATATTTCGTTACTAAGTAACTTAGCATATGGTCTTATATGAAATTATATTTCATTACTAAGTAACTTAGCATATGGTTCTTATATAAAATTGTTGGAAGATATTGATTTAAATAAGAACCCTTTCAAATTGGTGGTTTTGTTTCATAGAAGCAGAGCCAGTTTTGACTGGATGAGCATCAAAAGGGTTAAATTTAACACTTGTGTATAGCAGAAATCATAGTGTCAGAAGGCAGAATTTGTGTTAGTGGTTGAGCATCATTACCATTTAGCCACTACACTCTTCTCTTTGATTGCCTTAAAACCAATTCTATACTTTAACCCTTTTGATACAAAACTGCTTGAAACCACCCCTGGTTCTAATGATACAAAACCATTTGTTTTGAAGTGTTTATCATCATTGTCATTTTTTCGATGACATTTTCATGTTGGCATAGGTTGAGGCAATATTTTACAGCCCTGCTAGTTGCCATGAGAAGCAGCAGTACAGTGTACCTATTCTAAACAGGATAAACTATCTGAAATCCTTCCATCATGATTTTATTTAAGATCTGTTATCTTCCAAACACCAGGTTAATTATGAGAAAGTTAGTTATATTACTAAATCACTCACAATTTTGAATTATTTTCAAATTTATTTGAAAATCATAGGCAGTGTCTTTCATTAGAAATACAGTAATGAAAGGGTTAAATGCAATGTTGCTATGTAATTGAAGTGTGGCTGTCAATATAAAACACATAGAAAAGAGAATTAATGAGTGGTTCTAAACTATATTTCATTATTTCCTTTTTGTTTTCTACACATTATACACATGTATATATATTTTATATACACATATAAAGACATATACATATACACATGTATTTTTTGTCCAATCTTAAATTAATTTAAAAAGGAAACCATATATGTAAAAGATGTTTGATTAGTTTTGTTCTAAACAAAATAGTTTTACTGTTGTGAGCTATCTTACTGCTGTGTTTATACTAATCCTTTTGATACCAACCATCATGGAACTATCACTGCTTGCTTTAAAATGTTCATAATTATATTAAAAACCTTCTAAAATTATTTTATATAAGGACTTTTTGTTATGTATCAGCATAATAATGAAAACGTTAGTTTATTAAATTCCTTCAAATTTCTTTTAACTTTTTTCACAATTATTGAAACAGATTGGTTATGTATTTCATTAGAAATATAATAATTTCTAATGAAATACATTCCTTGTATATGTCAATTAACCCTTTAGCATTTAAACTGGCCATATCCAGTCAGAATTGTCTCACCTCTTTCTGTTCAAACCAGCCTTAATCAGCCACTCGTACCAATGTTAAAGTATTATTCCCAAAATAAATAACATCAAAATCTCGTAGCTTCGATATTATGTGAGATAAAGCCTGTACCATGAAAATACAATAGTAAATATATAGAGTAATGTAAATGCTAAAGGGTTAAGTTGGTGTTTGAAACAAATTATCAAAGATTCTTACATAGAATTATTATGGAAGGTTTTTAGATAAATATAAACATTTTAAAACAAGCAGTTTTGAATCATGGAAGCAGAGACAGTTGATATGAAAAGGGTTAAATAGTCATCTTTTAACTTCATACATCAAACATTTTTTCAAATGTAACCATTGTTAGTATAAACTGGCTTGGTAAAAATTTCCCTACAAATCAGGATATATTTCAATCATATAAAGACTAGGAATGTTGGTATTTATCAATAATAAATTAGTGTTATAGTGAAATATGGAAAATTAATCTAAACTAGTTATCCCTTATGACACATCAAAGTGCGATAGTGATTAATTAGATTGTAATTGACTGAAGGGTTTTAATCCTGTTTACAGGCTGTACATTTAGTATTACTGACCTGGAAACTATCTGACTAATGGTCCTAAATAGACTCAACTTTCAGTTATGGCTAAGTGGCTTAGACGAGATTAACTAATCTTGTTTGATAAAGGATTGATCTTGAGAAGTGAGAGCTGGCTGTTTAATTATAGCTCCTAATTTGTTCCAAAGCTTTAACACTTTTCACACCAAACTGCCTGAAACTCTCCCCCAGTCTACAATATTAAGCTGTTTATTTTAACTCCTTTTATTACTATATTTCTAATAAACAACAGTGCCTATGGTTTTCAAATAATTTTGAAAATAAAGAAGTCAGATTAATATAATAAACTTTCTCATTTATTTGATGTTTGAACATAATTTAAAGGTTCTTCTAAGGAAAAAATTGACTATGGTTAGATCTGGAGAGGTGATGGGCTCTGCCAGGTTTAACCCTTTAGCATTTAAACCAGCTGTATCTGGCCAGAATTCTCTCACTTCTTTCTGTTGAAACCAGCCATAACCGGCTGCTCATACTTATGTTAAGGTATTGTTCTCAAGGTGAATGATATCAAAATCTCATAGATTCGATATTATGTGAAATAATGTGTTTATCATGAAAATACAGTAGTAAATATAGAATAATGTAAATGCAAAAGGGTTAAAGTGGCGAAGATATGTCATGACAGCACCCCTATGACTTTATCTCTAGTTATGGGTCCATATATGCATACATGCATGTTAGGCTTACGCAGTTTATTAGTAGTGTGTGGCTGTTGCTGTTGTTGTAGCTACTGCTGGTGCTGCCTCTGTTCTTGCTGCAGCTATGACTAGGAGCAAAGAGCTTAATCCTGAAATTCCTCAAATATATGAAATGTTTATTCATTTAGACATTTAATTAAGTTCATCGATTCTAAAATGAATATAATTTTTATCTTTGTTGATTGTGTAATTTGATGTTTAGAATAGAGACATAATTGTACTGTTGCTGTCATATCAGATATTTTGCACATACATATACACATATACGCGCACACACATATACACATGCACATATACGCACACACACACACATGCCCACACACAACTTGCACACATACATAAACATAGTTAATATTTACTGATCTTTTATCATTTTGTGAAAGTAGTGTATAGGTAGGAAGACCCATGGCCTAGTGGGTAGGGTGTTGAACTTACAACCATCAGGTCATGTTTGATTTCAGGACTGGACTGTGTATTGTTTCCTTGAGCAAGATACTTCATTTCGCATGCTCCAGGCCACTCAGCTTGAAAAACATGATTACAAACAGTAACTAGGGGTTAACATCAGCAATGTACATGTCAAATCTTGGGCGATCTTGTTTTAATAAGACTGCAGCCTTGATCATTAAAACACCTAAGAAACCTCCTATGAGATACCACCTTGTATGAGGCCAGCTAAATCTACATAGGTGTGAGGTAGGACTTTTATCATTAAAACACCTAAGAAACCTCTTATGAGATACAACTTTCTAGGAGGGCAGCTCGTCCTACATAAGTATGAGCTGTAACAACCATAACATGATAGGACAGATATTCCTATCATTAAAACACCCAAGAAACCTCATATCAGATACAGCCACATACAAAGGCAGCTAAACATGCTTAAGTGTGAGCTGTGACAACATATATATTTTGTTCACATTTATGTAGGTTTTGGTTTGATCCCATTTCATGACACCATGGGCAGGTGTATTATACTAAAGGATTGACTTGCGAGTGAAATTTGATAGGCAGAAACTACGTGGAAGCCTGCTATATGTTTGCTTGTGTCTTCAAGTTAAACAACAGTTTGCTTATGTTCTGCTTAAATAATGTCCTTCAGCTTAGCAGGTTAGAGATCAGTGTAATATATATATATATATTAAACGATGATGATAATATATATATGCACACTACTGCTCTAACAGACGACAATGACTTCCTAATCATCGCAGGAGATTTTAACGAACACGTAGGTAAACACTGCGACGGCTTCAATAGAGTACATGGAGGCCATGGGGTCGGCACAAGAAATGAGGAAGGATTCAGACTTCTAGAATTCTGCGACGCCAATGACATGTCGATATGTAACACAAACTTTAAAAAACCCGACAACCACCTGATCACCTATAGATCAGGGGAGCACTCCAGTCAGATAGATTTTATCCTCATCAGAGGACGTGACAGATGGACGGTCGTAAACACAAAAGCCTTCCCTAGTGAGGAATGTACATCCCAACATAGCTTAGTTGTCAGCGACTTCACGGTCAGAACTAGACGAACCTGGAAACAGAGGCCAGCCTGGAGAAGAAAGATCTGGAAGCTGAAAGACCCCTCAACCAGTAACAGATTTAAAGATATTTTACTCAATGCCTACGACAGTAAAGAAGAACAGATAGAGACATTCAATGTAGAAGAGAACTGGGAGTTCCTAAAAAATAATTTACTAGAGGCGACGGATGAGGTCTGTGGCTGGAGTAAGACCTCAAGCAGGAGGAGAGTGACTTGGTGGTGGAACAATAAGGTAGATGAGGCAGTTAAGGCCAAGAGACAGGCATGGAAAGAATGGAAGAAGGGGGGGGGAGCAGGGTACATTACATAGAGACCAAGAGGGAAGCTAGGCGACAAGTATACTTAGGTAGGAGGGAAGCAGAGGATAGAAAATTCAAGCATGTTTTGCAACGTGAGGACCAGAAACAGGTGGTGTTCAAGATTGTGAGGCAGTGTGTCAGAGAGAGTTGTGATGTCATTGGAAAGAAGTGTATCCGGAATGATAAAGGTGAGCTTGCCCTCACAAGTGCTGAGAAGAAAGATGCATGGAAGAGTCATTATGATAGATTACTAAATGAGGAGAATGCATAGGAAGAAGAGACCCTACCCCAAGTAGACCCTATAGAGGGGTCAGCAGCAACGTAGTAAGTAAGGCAATCAAAGATATGAAGATGGGGAAGGCAACCGGTCCATCGGGTATAGCTGCCGAGATGCTGAAGGCATCTGGGTCTGTAGGTCACACTATAACCACACGTATTGTTAACCAGGTAATACTAGAAGGTGTCATACCAAAAGATTGGTGCAGTAGCATCATTGTCAACTGCTACAAAGGTAAAGGTGATGCACTAGATAGAGGAAACTATAGAGGTATAAAGTTGATGCACTAGGTCATGAAAGTAACAGAAAGAGTTATAGCACAGTTGATTAGGGACCGGGTGAAAATAGACGAGATGCAATTTGGATTTGTACCAGGAAGAGGCACCACTGATGCCCTCTTCCTTGTGAGGCAGTTACAGGAAAAGTACCTAGCTAAAGGTAAGCCACTCTACTTGGCATTTGTCGACCTTGAGAAAGCTTTTGACAGAGTTACACGTGCTGTAACTAGGAGTAGATGAATGGCTTGTGAAAGCGGTACAAACCATGTATAGGGGAGCAGTCAGCAAAGTTAGGATTAGCAATGAGTATAGCGAGGAATTTAGCGTACAGGTTGGGGTCCACCAGGGCTCTGTTCTTAGCCCCCTCCTGTTCATCATAGTCCTGCAGGCAATAACGGAGGAGTTTAAGACCGGATGCCTATGGGAACTCCTGTATGCTGATGACCTCGCACTTATAGCTGAATCTATGGTAGAACTAGAGAATAAATTCCAAATTTGGAAGCAGGGACTAGAAAGAAAGGGTCTCAAAGTCAACATGACAAAGACTAAGGTCCTTGTAAGTAGACGAGAAAACAGAACCCAGATCCCCTCAGGGAAATGGCCTTGCTCAGTATGTAAAGGTGTAGGTCGGAACTCCATTCTCTGCCCCAAATGCAAACAATGGGTACACAAGAGATGTAGCGGGATCTCAGGAAGCTTAATTAAGAATGTAGGCTTCACATGCAGTAGCTGTGCTGGGACAACAAGCAGTAAACAGCCACAGGAAACAAGTACCACCAATCTCTGGGAGGGCTCTGTAGAAACTAGACAGCTTCTGCTACCTAGGTGACCGAATTAGCAGCGGGGGTGGGTGTTCAGAAAGTACAATAACTAGGGTAAGAACGGGATGGAAGAAGTTTAGGGAACTACTACCACTGCTAGCTGCAAAAAGCTTCTCCCTCAGAATGAAAGGCAGACTGTATGATGCGTGTATCCGAACAGCGATGTTGCATGGTAGTGAGACCTGGGCGCTGAAGGTGGAAAACTTACGTAGATTAGAGAGAAACGAAGCCTGCATGCTCCGATGGATGTGTAACAGTAATATACGTGAACGACAAAGCATAAATGAATTGAGAGAGAGACTGAGCATAAGAGGAATCAAATGCTGTGTGCAGGAGAGGTGGTTGCGCTGGTATGGACATGTGATGCGTATGAAGGATGACAGCTGCATAAAAAGGTGCAGAGCACTAGAAGTCGATGGAAACCGCGGAGTGGGGAGACCCAAGATGACCTGGGATGAGGTGATAAAAGCCGACCTTACCCAATTACACCTCAAAGGCAATGACTCACGACCGTGACCTCTGGCGTCGCGCAGTAATACAGAGTACCTGACCTCCCATGGGTACAAGCTGAAGCATATAGACTATATGCTCCCACACACCCCACCGCAAGGTAGTCGTGGAGGTGCCACGGCAAAAAAGCATCCAGCCCACACTGTAAAGTGGACGTGTAGGCGCCACGAAAAAGCACCCAGCACTCACTGTAAATGAGGTTGGTGTTAGGAAGGGCATCCAGCTGTAGAAATCAAGCCAAATCAGTTCCTGTATGAGCAAGGCATGGTCAGCCGACCAGACACTGCCCACAACAGGACAACCCGTCTAACCCATGCTAGCGTGGAAGAACGTACGTAAAATGATGATGATGATGATGATATATATATATATATATATATATATATATATATATATATATATATATATATATATATATATATACCATACTGAAAAATTAAGGGTTGGTGTCAGGAAGGTCATTGAGCCAAAGAATACTGCTTCAAAACATCCTGTCCAACCTCTACCACCAAGTTGATGTAAAAATGATCTGATATAAATATATCTCAAGTATAGAAGTCTTTCATCTTCTTGTACACATATATTCTGATGGTTGATATTTACTTTTATTGTCTGTTAGAGAAGTTAGTTGTTTGTATCATTTAAAAAAAATTTTTTTTTTAGTTTTCTGCCCTGAAACATACATTTCATTAACGGACCACAGAAGGGAAATAAGTAAATTGTGAAATAGGAATATTTAATCTGTTACTTAATATCTTTTAATTTATTAATAGAATCCAGTCGGAGGTCAGGCAGGAAACTTCGTGCTGACATGATCAGTGGACCAAAGGACGATCTTCGACACACAGGTCATATTGGTTATGATGGAGCTGTTTTTGGTGATATACCTTTCATTGGGGATGGTAAACTTCCGGTAAAAGTATCAAGCCCAGGTTAGTATTCAGTTCTATTACGATCATCTGTCTGTTCCATGCTTGCATGGGTTGGACGGTCTGTTTCAGCACAGACACTCGCTATTCATCGGATTCCTCTGTCATCTCTTCCGTGAGCTTAAGCAATTTGAGATTAGTGCTCACCATCTCTGCCCAAGTCTTCCTTGGTCTTCCTCTATTGCAGTTTCCCTTCACTTGGATTTCTTGGCATGTGTGAACAAAGTTGTTTGTTGTTGGTTAATAATCTTCTTGTCTGATCATCCATGTTGAGTTAACATTGGATATTGAAATATGTGGTTCAAGCATTAAAGACAGAATTTTTGGTATTGTATTCATTCTTAACGTCCTGTACCACATGAAACAACATTTGTGAAAATATAAAATAACAAACACTATGACTGCATCAAATGAGAAATTAGTCTTTACTCTAATACTAAAAATATCCAAAACAATCTGTTCACTCATAAAGTTACTATAAACATTTGAATTAAACTATATGAAACAATATTAGCAAGACATTCTTGAAAAATACAAAACAGCACTAGCATTGCATCACATTAAATATTAAAATCTTTATGCTAATACTGCAAATTTTCACACCAATCTGTCTGGTTGTAAAGAGACTATTAAATATTTGAATTAACTAATCTATTTCTTGATATTTTCTACTAAATCCTATCAGGATGCGTAGAATAAGGGATGTGTGTAGACCTACGTAGATCAGTGATGAAAATCCTTCCAGACACTCATCTTTTATTCATATGTATATCTAGGACTATACTATCCAGTGTGCGCTCTTTTTAACCCTTTCATTGCCACATTTCTAATGAAAGACACTCAATGATTTTCAAATAATTATGAAAATAACCAAGAATTTGGGGGATTTAATAATATGACTAACTTACTCATTATTAAGCTGGTTTTGTAACAACTTGACAAAGATTCTTACATAAAATTGTGATAGGCTTTTAAATAAATGTAAACACTTTAGAATAAGCAGTTTAGTATCATAGGACCAGGGGTGGATAAAAGTTGTTTGGTATCAAGTGTTAACACGGTAGGTTGTAATTTGAAGGAGATTTGACTACTATATATAGCATGTTGGACAGCTAGGTGTGAGGTACAACTGAGTACTATTCAAGTTCTGTATTTTTTTCTATTGCAAATTTTAGCATGAAATTACATGGATCTAAGACTTGCACTCATATATTTATTTCTTACTTAATCAGAAAGCCACATATTTATAGAAGAAAATTATATATTGTACACTAGGCATGTTTTTCTCAGAAATATTTCTATCATAATCGATTGAAATAAGTTTCCATTGAGAACTGAAATTAATTTGGCTTGGTCTTTTGCTCTCTGTAGCTAGTGTCAGAATAATCAAAGCTAGTTAAAAGAGCTACTTAATGTCAAATTAAGGCTTTGAAATTATGTCATTGTTTAAAGTGATAACTCTTTTCATACCAAACTACCTGAAACTACCATTGGTTCTATGATTAAGGTATTCATATTTATGTAAGAACCTACATTATGTTCCAAACACTGGCTAATAATGAGACAATTCATCATCATCACCGTTTTAATTAATTATAGTATTAAATACTTGCAAATTCTTGGTTATTTTCAAAGCTATTTGAAAATCCTAGGCAGTGCCCCAGCATGGCCTTAGCCAGATAGCTGGAACAGGTAAAAGAATAAGAGTGTCTTTTATCAGAAATATGGTAACAAAAGGGTTAATAAAAAGCTTCCCATGCCAAGTCCTAAATTTAGACCATTATTAATTTGATAGCTGTGAATTGGCAGTATCGGTAGAGGGTCGGACGCCATGCTTTGACGTATAGAGTTACGGCCCTTGCCATTCTGAGTTCAAATCACGCCAAGGTTAACTTTGCCTTTCATCCTTACGGGGTCGATAAAATAAAGTACCAGTAATGCACTGGGTAATTGCTGGCCTTGTGCCTAACGTAGAAACAATTATTAATTTGATAGCTATTTTTGTTCTCTATTTTATCATATCTTTATTCTGATTGTATCCAGTTAATAATTAGGTACATCATACTCCTGTCTGTTTTAGGAGGCAACTAAAAGGGCTGGTGCCAGGAAGGACATCTGGCTGTAAAGCATTTCCTTGAAAAAAACTCATAGGGTTCACAAGACTAATTTCTGTTTTAGCTGGGAAAATTAACTTAAAACATTTGTTGTTGTTGCATTTAGTCTTAAGTCTGATGTTATTGACATATTGTTTGATATTTGCAGGCAAATTAACTGAAGAAAGTCGTGGAGCGTCAATATCGTTACCAAGATTTGCAGGAGAAAGTCCGGCTCATGATCGCATTATTAGGAATAGTCAATCCGATATATCTCTCAACCAAGATGGATCTCGACCAGGAACTAATGGTTATGGCAACACATGGTTAGTCTTTCTTTCTTTACTGTTTTTATTATCACTCAGACGATTTCTCAATGATGTTTGGTGTGATGTAATGAGGAGAAACATTTCATTGACAATATAAAAAAAGCTTGCTTAAGAGGTTATAGCAGGAATCAAGATGAATCTTTTATTGTTGTCGTCTTTGAAATGGAGCCGTCTATTTTTGATTATATTGACTGCACTGGTTGACTGGGACTTTAGTTTGTTGACCCTTAGAAGGAGGAAGTATGCCAAAGTCTAAGAATGTAAAGAAATAATAACTAGCATTTTAAGGGTGTCTTTCCTTCTAAAGCAAAGGTTAGCCTCCCTTCCCCAAATTGTGATGAGATGTTGTTAAATAATGTTTCATTTGTTTCAGGTCTAGTCGGGATTCTCTTGAGAGTAGTTCGACAATTCGAACTGATGGCTCAGGTGGAGGATACCAGGATATTGATGAAGAAATGGACAATGATTTTGGTGATTTCAAAGTTCCTGATCTAACTGTAAGTTCTTAATTTTACCACTAAACTATTTTTCTTTTTATCATCATCTTTATCATTCCGCATCTGCTAACTGTGAGTTTTTAATTGTATCACTAAACTATTTTTGTTCTTATTAGCATAGATTGTAAGTTCTTAATATTTAAGACTTGATAGTTGAATAAACCTCATCTTGCTTATATGTTCTATTTTTGGTATGGTCTCTGTGGCTGGATGTCTTTGTATCACCAACTACTTCACAGAGTGTACAGCGTGCAGTTTATTGTAGCATCAGTACTAGAGAGGTTGTTATATCCTCAACAAGACTAAAGAGGTCTTCTCAATGCTTACATTGTTTCAGTTTGGTCTAATAAAACATTCTGTATTTAACACCGGTGTAGCATTTGTTGTAGACTGGGTGGTGAGCTGCTTGGTAAACTGAGATTGTAACTTATGATTGACTCTTAACATCTGTACTGCAATCAGATTGCATTAGCAAGATATTCTAGAAAAGTACAAAATAGTACTATGATTTCATTACATTGAATATTAAACTCTTTACATAAATAATAAAAATGTTTTTAATAATCTGTCTACTAGTAAAGATTCTATAAACATTTGAAGTAACACACCGCATGAAACTATATGAACAAAATGTTCTCAAAAAGTACTGGAAGAGTACAGAACAGTACTATGATTACATTACATAAAAAATTAAAGTCTTTACTTTAATACTGCATATGTTTACAATAATCTGTCCACTGGTAAAGATATTAGATTTTGGAATGCTGGAGTAATGCAGTGAAGATTGCCACTGTGGTGATTGGTGCAAATATTGAGAAAGCTTCTTGACTACCAGCAGTATTGAAATGACAAGGTAGGATGTGGAAAGGTTGGAGTTACCCTAGGCTACCATTTATAGCCCAGTATTTGCTAAAATAACTGACTCAAAACATCAAAGTTGATCATGATAAATAGTCAAATTAATAATAATGCTCTCTTTTATTTGCCACAAAAGAGAACAAAGACTACAATAATAAAACTACACTATAATAATGTTTCCATTCTTTAGTGTTTGTAATCCAATTTTCTCTTTTCATTCAGTTCAGGTGTCAAAAGGACACACTACATCTATGTGTACAGCTTCTCTCTTTCTCTATTATAACAATATCTGGTTTACTAGCACACCCATCTCATTTGTGGTATCATATTCATAGTTTTTTTTCTACACATGGAAATTCATACTTTTTACACAAACTTCAGTGAAACACGGCAGCCACCTTATATCAGTTTTTTTTTTTTTTGTAGTCATTCTGGGCTAACTGATTACATTTGGAGATGATATGAACAACTGTCTTTGCTTTTTCCCCCCACAAATTCTGCATTTAGCTTGAACATCTTTCTTGTCTATGATTTTCGTTACCCACCTTGTTCTTATGCTGCCAATAGGTAGTCTTTTGTAACTATAACCAAGTAGTTTTGTCATCATATACGTTTCTTGTTTCCTTAAGGAATGCTGAATGCAGAGACTTTTATTAAATATTTTTTTACACTCTTCAGCAATTTCACTGTCTGTGTTTTCTGGATCTCCATTTTCTCAAATATGCCTTCCCTGACAACCTCCAAAAAACGTTTTTCTTCATCATTTTTTATGTAGAAGCCCATAGTACTTTCTTTTATTTTCACAGCATCCTGTACACTCAGCAATACCCTACCTCCCTTCTTTCTTTTCCAATACAGTCTGTCTGTATCACCTATCACCCTGTGGGTGCATACTTCGATAGATAGTGAGCATTTTCCTGGTTTTCCGATCAATTTCCTTCAACTCTACTTTCATTCATTCTACTATACATACACTGTACCTCATTATTGAAACAGTACTGGCATTTATTGCCTGCACTGTATTTCCACCATTTAAACTGGATTTGTTATTAATATGTTAGAACTCATGAGGATGAAAGGTTAACTTTGCTTTTCAGTCTCATGGCGGTTGCATAACATTCATGTTGTTTTTTATTCTCTGTTTTAGACATCGCTTGACTTTGGTCCCTCTCTTATGGATGAAGTTATGAAGGCTCTTGAAGATAAAAAAGATGAAGACATAACCCGTAGCTTGTCCAGTTCAAAAGATACTTCTCCTATCATTGAAGAGACTAAGGGACCTGTTGAAGCTGCAGCTGATGAGGAGGAAGAAACTACCATATTATCTCCCAAGGACACTAGCCCACTTATTCCTCCTCATGTCCCTGTAAGTCTGATCTATTTAATGAGCTTCATCTCTTAGAAATTAGTTTCTACCATTAAATTGACATTATTTCTTCTTAAAGAATGAATCTATCACTCATTAACCCTTTCGTTATCATATTTCTAATGAAAGACACTGCCTGGGATTTTGAAATAATCAAGAAATTTGAAGCATTTAGTAATATAACAAACTTTCTCATTATGTTGTTTAGAACATAACAAAAATTCTTATATAAAATTATGATGAAAGGTTTTTAAATAAATATAAACACTGTTAAACAGTTATGTATCATAAAACCATAGGTGGTTTGGAACATAACTTAACAAAAAATTTTATATAAAATTATGATATAAGGTTTTAGATAAATATAAACGCTATAAAATAGTTATGTATCATAAAACCAGAGGTGGTTTGGAACATAGACTTAAAGATTCTTATATAATATTATGATGGAAGTTTTTTTTAAATAAATATAAACACTTGGAACCAGACAGAAAACCAGAGGCAGTTTCAGGCAGTTTGGTATCAAAAGGGTTAACGATCAAGCTTCATATTAACTGCAAACTAACCTTTGTAGTTGTGTGAATACGTTTGCCTTTTACTTTCCATTTTAAAGAAAAAGCTGTAGATATATATATACACACACACACATACTTATTATACACACACACACACACACACACACACACACACACTTATTTTACAAACCTCGTTTGGTGAAATCTCTACATTTTGGGTTAAAAGCTAGAGTTTATGCTGGTGAATGTTGAGCTCAGAATGTAACGTATCTAACCTGGCATTTTATTGCTTCTACCACTCCACTCCTCACCTGCCCTATATCAGTGACTCTGAATGTGGGGTATATTCACAAAATTGGATTAATTTGAATATTTTTGGGGAACAATTTTTTATTATTTTACATTATACCTTTTAACCCTTTAGCATTCACATTACTCTATATATACTATTATATTTTCATGGTAAAGGCTTTACCTCGCATAATTATCTCACATAATATTGAATCTGAGATTTTGAAAGTATTTATTTTAAGAACAATACCTTAACATGAGTATGAGTGGTCAGTTACAGCCAGTTTCAACAGAAAAAGGTAGAGAATTTTGGCCGGTTTGAACATTAAAGGGTTAAACACCAAAAGTGTTTTTATAGAGACATCAAATATTTTGAGGTGTTGTATTGAGGCATGAAGCAAAAATGATTAAGAATCATTAATCTATGTATTAAGTATTTTAAAGCCATTTTCAGTACTAAATCACGGGTTACTCTTGTGTGGCCCACAACTGGCTTTATACTCATGGGGTCCTTACTCAGGTAATGTTTTACAATCATATGTCATTCCTGGCACAAGCTTTTTTAGTCACCTCTTACAAATACACTTGGATAATATGTATCTATTCTTACCTAGATATACAGATGTATACATACATACAGGAATATACAGTACCTATTCTAAACTAGGATATACAAAAATAATAATAGAGATGTATATCATCATCATCGTTTAACGTCTATCTTCCATGCTAGCATGGGTTTAGATGGGAATTGTCCTACTTGAGGCAAGATTAGTCTCGCTCGTATAGGACTGTCTGGCAGGTTTTCTACGACTTGATACCCTTCCTAACACCAACCACGTTTACAGTGTGGACTGGGAGGCTTTTACCGTGTTACCTACACGGCCACATTACAACGTGGACTGTGTTTTTTTTGTCGTGACACCTATGCGACCTCATTTATTTTGGACTGGATGTTGTGGTACCAACATAACTTTACAGAGAAAGGGTGGTGTTGGTGGGAGTGGGGTGGTGGAGTAGGGGTATATATTTGGTTACGAGGTGCCTCCTGACTGTAGGTTTCGCTTTGTACATAGGCAAGGCGGGTCTTCTGTATTATTGCGTAGCGCCAAAGATCTCGGTCCAGTGACATTGTCTTAGAGAGGTGTAAGTGTGTAAGGTCAGAATTTATCAAATCGTCCCAGGTTTTTCTGGGTCTACCTACTCTGTCTGTAACTTCCATCAATTTTGATCGCCCTGCACTTTCTTATACAACTGTCGTCTTTCATGCGCATCACGTGACATATATATATATATATATATATATATATATATATATATATATATATATATATATATATACACACACACACACACACACAGGAATATGGTGTACCTATTCTAAACTGGGATATACAAAGATAATAATATAAATGTGTACATAAACACAGGGATATGGTGTATCTATTCTTAACTGATATACAAAAATATTAATATAGATGTATACATAGACAAAGAGGTATTGTGTATCTACTCCAAACTGGTTTTACTAATATTAATAATATAGATATAGATATACACATAGGGATATGGTGTATCTGTTCTAAACTGGTTATACAAAGATAATAATACAGATGTATCCATACATAGACATGGTGTATTTATTCTAAACTGGTTTTGCAAAGTTAATAATACAGATATATACATACACACAGGGATATGGTGTATCTCTTATACTCAAGGATATGGTGTATTTATTCTAAACTGGTTATACAAAGATATTAATACCTAAATACAAAGTAAAACCTACTATAGTCAGTAGGCATCTCTAACAAAATACACCCCGTCCCACCACCCCCACCCCATCCACACCGCCCCTTTCAATGTAAAGTTATGTTGGTGCCACAACATCCAGGCCGAAACAAATGAGATTGTGTAGGTGTCACGACAAAAAAAAACACAGTCCACGCTGTAATGTGGCCGTGTAAGCAACACGGTAAAAACCTCTCAGCCCCACACTGTAAATGTGGTTGGTGTTAGGAAGGGCATCCAGCTGTAGAAAACGAGCAAGACAATCACTCTTGCCTCAAGTGGGGAAAACTCCCGTCCAAACCCATGCAAGCGTGGAACACGGACGTTAAATGATGATGATGATGACGATTAATAACATAGACATATACATACACTTATGGAATTATTAGCCACTGACATATTGCATGGTTTTGTTTTTCTTTAGACTTACATATTTGCTACTCAATTATGGCTGTAAAATAGTAGTATAAAATATAAACTGTTTATTTACACTTAGCGCAATATTATTAAATGTTAGGAAAATAGCTTAACATTATCGTTTTACTAACATGCTTGTTGATAATCTGGAAAGCTTGTAGTTTTTTTCTTCTACAAAATATCCCTTTATTCTTTTACTGGCTTCAGTCATTAGAAGGTGCCCATCCCATGTTGGGGCACTGTATTGATATTCTTTAATTATTTTACTGGTTTCAGTCATCAGATTGTGGCCATGCTGGGGTACCACCTGGGTATGTTTGTTTTAAAGTTGACTCTCACCAGTCTTTGTTCAGATCCCGCTTAAGTCAACCTTGCCTTTCATCATTCTGTTTTGATAAAGTACCAGTCATGTATTGGCGTCCATTTAATCAACTCCCTCCAAAATTACTGGACTTGATGTCTGTATTAAAACCCATTATTAGTAAAAATAGGGCAGTTGATTGACAGAATCATTAGTATTGGTCAACATTCTAAGTTCAAATACTCCCAAGGTCAATTTTTCCTTTCATCCTTCTGGGGTCGATAAAATAAAGTATCAGTTAAGTACTGGGGGTCAATATAATCAACTTTCCTTGGCCGTCCCCCAAAATATTTCTGACCCTGTGCCAAAACTAGAAATAATTATTATAGGGTTGGCCTTTGGGCACAATACCTTGTAATGTTTAGTTACAGCCCATTATGTTCTGAGTTCGAACCCTACTGAAGTAAATTTGACAAAATATTTACGTCATGTGCTGGGGTCAATATAATTCATTGCTCACCCCCTCCCCATCAGAATTTATGGCCTTGTGTCTATGTAGGAAATCACTATTACTATTGCTACTACTACTACTACTATTACTACTACTGCTACTACTACTACTACTACTACTACTACTACACACATAGATAGTTGTTGGAATTGTTGGTTTCCCAATGATTAGAACATAAATTAACTGTTTTAGTAACATTAATCAAATGTAATAAAATATGTAATAATTGTTCATGCAAATATAACAGCTTTTACTACTAATTGATATTAATTCTTATAGTTATTGTGAATAATTTGTTTCCACACACACAAACCACAAGAAATGTTTTACGGCCATTTTTCACTGCTAAAGCAAGGGTTAGCTTTGCAGACTCCATGACTTGGCAGGAGTGTTTATCTTTTAACATCCTGTACCACGTGAAACCACATTAACTAAACATTCTTGCATCACATTATGTATAAAGTCTTTACACAAATTCTGTAGATTTTCGCAACAATCTGTCCTTTAGTAAAGATACTATAAACATTTGAATTATTAAACCACATTAGCATGACGTTCTTGAAAAGTTACAAAACAGTCTTGTGATTGCATTGCATTAACTTCCAAATTCTGGAGATTTCCACAACAATCTGTCCTCTAGTAAAGATACTATAAACATTTGAATTAACAAACCACATTAAGCCACATTAGCATGACAATCTTGAAAAGTTAAAAAACAATCTTGTGAATGCATCTCATTAACTCCAAAATTCTGGAGATTTCCACAACAATCTGTCTGCTAGTAAAGATTCTATAAACATTTAAATTAACAAACAGGTTTTTAGATATTTTCTGCTAAATCATTCAAAGTTGTAAGAATTAAGGGAAAGTTTTGGCAAAATATTTGGTGACTTAGAAGTAATATGCCATACAAAGTGAATAATGTAGTATGACTTTTTAGAAAAGTGATGACTAGTCTGTCAGTAGTATTAGCAATGGAAAGACCAGTAGAAACATTGTTTCCTTAATCTGTTCTGATGATCAGCTCTTTTCTAACATCTGACTGAGAAATTTACAAAAATTCTCCCCTAAAAATATTGACAACTTACTATTTAGTTCTATTCAATAGATTGTGTAAGGAATGCATTGATGAGTATTGTATTTCAGTGTGTATCTGTATGAGAACAACTCTTTTGTTACCATATTCTACTTTAATATCCTGTCCATGTGAGGTAGTTAATGTTCAAAATGTCGAGGAATTTAATAAAATTCCTGAATTTATCATTAGTAAACTGTTTTGGACATTTCTTAAAGATTTCTTAAATAAAATTATGATGGATGGTATTAATATAAAGATAAACATTCTATAGCAGGCAGTTTTGTACCATTAAATTGGGGCCGTTTGAAGCTGGTTGATATCAAAAGGGTTCAATATGAAAAATGATTTTCAGTCACCGACTAGTTTTGGTTATTAGCATGTATCTCACAGATGTCTGTAACTAGTTTATGCTATGTTTTAAATCTCTTGATGTTTGAATAGCTTTTGAATTGGAAGTCGGATTAAAAATGTGTGTCAAAATAGGAAATGTATAACCTGTTCTAAGATGGAATAAATTTGGTTTACTGTGAGGTGGAGTGGTGAGGAAAGAGCCTTATGTTTTGGACAGTGGTCACAGTACTCTTCACAGGAAAGGGAAATATTTCTCTCTCTCTGACAAAGGGTTCTGCTTCTCTTTTTCATGGCAAACCAGTTTATTCCACTTTAAACCCTTTCATTATCATATTTCCAAACCCATGCAAGTGTGGAAGATGGACGTTAAACGATGATGATGATGATGATTTCTAATAAACGACTACTATTTTCTCTTAGTTTTGAAAATAATCAATTTGGAGGGATTTAGGAATATAACCAACTCATTAACTAGTATTTGGGATATAACAATGGTTTTTACATAAAATCATGATAGGTTTTTAGATAGATATATATAAACTTTAAAAGAAACAGATTTGTATCATCGAACCAGGATCAGTTTCAGCCATTGTAGTATCAAAAGGGTTAAATAGTTTATTAATCACTAATTACCATATTTCTAATGAAAGACACTGCCTATAATTTTCAAATAGTTTTGAAAATAACCAATGATTTAATATTATAACTTTCTCATTATTAAGCTATTGTTAGGAGGATAATTTAACAAAGGTTTTTCATAAAATTATCATGGAAAGTTTTTAAATATGAACACTTTACATTAAACAGCTTTGTATGCTAGAGCTAGAGGAAGGGCAGTTTACGTGGTTTGGTATTAAAAGGTATAGTTAGAATATTAAAACTTAGTTGTTGAATTTGACTGGAATTTACAATTTTAAGTTTAAATATTTTAATGAGTTCCATTTCATTGAATTATTTAATTTACATAATCACCACTGTCCTCTTATTACATGAATAAGCCATTTTTTTGTACAGCGTATGTGATGGCTAATTAAGTAGTATATCAATTAAGTGGTACATAGTTTATTTTTTGCTCACTTTTCTCCACAGATATTGGTTCCACAAGAAACATTACATTTGTAAATATTTTAAATGAATTTCTAATTGAATATGGTTATGAAAGAATCCATTTAAAGTTTAGGAATTTAGGAATAACAAAAAAGTAACCATTAAAATAATTTCTTTTTCGTTTTGCAGGTTTCTGTATTTGTTTTTCATTTGCTTAATATTTCTCATTGATGTTTTATGTTAAAATCTAATCCTTTGACTTAAATTCAACATTGGTGATCCATTTTATTTTGTTGTTTGAATATATATATATTTATTAGATTTATGTGTAATTCTATTGATAGCCAGTGCTTGGGTAGAGTCAAAGAATTAAACAAACAGTCTCCACTTTCCTGGAGTTTGTCCCAGTCTTAAGCTAAGAAAACTTGCTTTATATATTTATATATATATATATATATATATATATATAAAGGAAGACGTATCATTCATTTAGTTATATATTTGATAAAAGTACGAAAGTACATATTAATCTGGTGGAAGACTTCCAGGAATTTGACGTTAGAAATATCACATTGTATATTGTTTCTCCTTATACTGGTTTATATTGTTGCCAATAATTGCTCACTGCTTGCATAGGAACAAGACTTAGAGCTGAATATCACAAGTTTTTAGTAACTCTTTTAGCTTTTATTTTAAAATGCTAGCTTTTTTTTTTTTATTTTGGCTTTGACGAAGATTAACACATCTCATTAATGGGGCAATTTCTCTCTAATACACCATTTTAATTTTTATCTTCCTATACCTATCTTTTTTTTTCAACCTATTAATCTTCTTAAATATCTCAATTTTGCCTTTTCCTTTCTTTCGGCATAATTTCCTATAAATTTCTGTTTCTTCTAAGCATGTCTTGAATGTTACCTCTGATCCTACATTTCTATTTGAGCTGTCTCTACATCAATGTAAGGGTTCTATTACTTTAAAGAACTGTTGACTTGCTCAAGATATTATTTTCATTCTGGACATCATTTAACCCTTTAGCATTTAAACCGGCTGTATCTGGCCAGAATTCTCTCACCTCTTTCTATTCAAACCGGCTGTAATTAGCCACTCATATTTATGTTAAGGTATTGTTCTCAAAATAAATATCAAAATCTTGTAGATTCGATATTATACCTTTACCATGAAAATATAGTAGTAAATATAGAATGCTAAAGGGTTAATACTTTTGGAATCTAAAAAGAAAAGGAAAAAAATTACCCTTTAAAAAAAAAAAAAACAAAAAGAAAATCTAGAAAGTTGAATTCTTACTATTTTACAAGATGGTGCTTCAGCATGAGCATGGCAGGGTTGTTATCATAAACTACAGAGCAAAATACTATTGGCTTCTTTCATTGGCAAGATGCATTGCTGTCTGCCTCTATGACTTGACTAAAAATCAGTTCTCTATTTGTAAATTCAATTCTAACAGTTCATTTTTCCACTGGCTTCATTCATTAAACTGTGGCCATGCTGGGGCACCACATTCTTCTGGTTTCAGTCATTTGACAGTGGCCATGCTGGGACACCACATTCTTCTTCAGTCATTAGTGGGTACCACATTATTTTATTGGTTTCAGTCAGGCTATGTCTATGCTGGGGCACCACATTCTTCTGCTTTCAGTCATTTGACTGTAATCATGCTGGGACACCAACATTTTCTTGTTTCAATCATTAGTGTGGCCATACCAGGGCACCACATTCTTCTGGTTTGTCAGACTATGGCCATGATGGAGCACCACATTCTACTGATTTTAATCATTAGACTGTGGCCATGCTGGGACACCACATCCTTCTACTGGTTTCAGTCAGACTGTAGCCATGCTTGGGCCCTACACTCTTTAACTAGTTTTAGTCATTAGACTATAGCCATAATTTAGTTTACAGTGGATAGACAAATCTCAAAAGTTGGAAATGGACTGAATTTCATTTAGTAAAACAAAAACGTTTTTAATTGTTTATATTTAAAATCAGTTCTTTGATTAACTCGGAATGTGCTGTACCACATGAAACCACATTAGCAAGACATTCTTGAATAATATAAAACAGCACTTTGGTTGCTACACATTAAAAATTAAAGTGTTTACTTTAGTTTATTCTAAATTTTCACAGATTTGTCCTACAGTAAAAATGCTGTTAAAAGTTGAATTAACAAACCTGTTTTTAGATGTTTCCTATTAAATAATTACAGGATGTTAAGAGTTTAAAAAACCTATTTGCATTGAAAAGTTTACAATAGTCATTTATAAACAGCTTTAAATGAGGGGTGATGGGAGTTACAGTTAAAAGAAAGTCAACTTTTCATGTGAACAGAACCCAATTACTAACATATTGATGAGAGTTATGATTTGAATAACAATAGATTCAATAGATTCTGGGTGTTAATTGTGGGCTGATATAAAAAAAAAAATGAAAGAAAAAAAACAAAAAAACTAGTGCTAGCATTGTCTAGTAAGCATGTGTGTGTACCTTAGCATCCCTGTGTTTTCTATTTCAGGAAACTCCCCCTCGGGAGCCTAAATCTGAAGGAAAGAAGCAAGCAAAAGTAAAACCTATGTCTGCTCACGATGAGAAAATGATAAACAATGCTATAGCTTTAGCAAATGAATTTGCAATGCAGTGCAATAGAATGAACATGGACGATGAGCAACTGAGTCCAAAATCTGAAACAGGCTCAGACTCTCCAAAGCTTATCCAGAAGTTGAGGATATCAATAAAGCGCAGTCCAAAACAGGAGCGTAAAAAGACATTTACTGAGGAAATTGCAATGAAAGCCGACCTTGATGATCTTCCGCTAGAGTCTCAAGAAGCCTACGATGTTTTAGTAATGAAAGGTGGAGTGAAGGAGAGTTCTCCTTCTTCTCCAGCCATTGAATCTCTCTCACCAGAATTCACTAGCAATGTTGAATTATCCCCGAGTAAAGCAGAACCAGAGTCGAGTTCGTTTTCCTCCAGTGCTACACTTCCTACTGCTACGATAACGAGAAAAGACTCCGACATAAAGCCATTGAGCAAGTCTCGGGCAGCTATGTCGAAGATTGAACCTCCACCAATACCGAAACCACGTCCAGAACACAGAGTAGAACCTACCCCTCGCATTGAGTCAATTACAAAGCCAGAAATCTCAAAACCTGAATTGCCTCCTAAACCTGATATTGTCCCACAAATAGATCAACCAAAAGAAGCACCGCCTCTTCCAGAAACTCTTCCTAGGACTGATCATCTGTCAAGAATTGAACCTAAACATGAGTTACCTAACAAAACTGAATCTTCCATCAAATCAGAGTCTCAAAGTAAACCAGAGATTGCAGTTAAACCAGAGATTTTGCCCAAAACGGACTTACCCAAAGTGGAAAGCAAACCTGATTATTCTCTGAAATCTGAGCACCCTTCCCGTATTCCCCACCCCAGCAAAATACCACCCCCAACTAAGATTGAGTATTCTTTTAGGAAAGAGTCTCCGCCTAGATTAGAAAGGTCTGAATCACAACAACGGTCAGAACCATTAACCAGAATGGATGTCCCTCCACCACCGCCCCCCACTGCTATTCCTAAAGCAGATCCACCTCCTCCTTCCATAGAGCGAGCATACAGTGTCGACAGGGAGAACGGACATCATAATTTGAGTCTTGACTCATTTTCATTTAGCAAAGAATCTTCTCCAGCTTCCAGTTCTGAGAGATCTGTTGAGGATCGGGATTTGGAGATGGAATCCAGAGATAAACTAGGTGGAGGGTACGACAGGCGGTCTGATAGCCACTCAGAGAGGTTTGGCATATCATCACCTAAGATGAGTTTCGATGAAGAATTCGCAGAACCTTCCCCCCGAGAAATTATGAGTAAGTTAGCTCGAGAGAGCCGGATTCGGCGTTCAATGGATCACCAGCGAGCTATGTCCACAGATAGTATGGATCACTCTCATATCCGGAATTTAAGGGAACCACAGGGAATTCCAACAAAAGTTGTTCCAACAGCAAATGGTGAAGATGAAGAAGTTGATACAAATCCTTTACGAATGCTGCGTGGCGGTGCCATCCCTATTCGAGGAGGGCGCGGACAAGGTATGAAACCCCCATCTCTTCCGTTGCCTAGGTTACAATTTACTAGTCCAGCTGTTGTTACTTGTACTACTACTGCTACTATTACTACTACTACTTCTACGTCAACAATTTCTCAGCATGCAGCCGTCAGTTTGTCTAGGGGGCACCAAAGTGACAATGTTGACTCAACACCTCCTCGTATTGTGCCACGATGCACGCCTGTGGTACCGCCCCGCACTTACAGCAGTTCTAGTGAAAGCATGCCTGGGCTAGATAAGTCTTTCCCACCACAATTGCCACCGCGTAAGCCATCAAGGCCCGATGAGTTGCTCAACGCAAAGCCGCGGGCCAGGAAATATCCTCTATTGCGCCATAGCGATTCTTCTTACTCCAGAGTTTCCTCTTCTCTATCTGTCCATTCCTCAGCTGCAACCACACTGACCACCACCACCACAACCATCAACCCATCCTCCTCCACTTCTTGTCCAACCAAACCCAAGTCCTTGTTTATTAATATTAACTCTATGCATGATGTTCCTTCTCTCCCACCTGCTCCACCTCCCCCAATAGACTTTGATGATCATGACAATGATGCTGATGATGACGATGACAACGTGTTCGTTCCTTGCCAAACAGACAACTGCCCAATGCCAACAGCCCCACCCCCACCCCCACCGTCGCCCCACCCGTTTCCAACGTCATTGTCATTGTCGACACCCCCAACACCAACCTACTTGTCCCCACCCTTATCAAGCCATACCCTGGTGACGGCCCTTCACGACTCTTCTAGAGCATCTAGCATGATTTCAGGACAATCTGGGTGTTCCACATTCCCACGTAGAAAGTATCGCTTACAAGTGGTACAATATAATTTAGAACAGTTGGGATTCTATAACCATCAAGACCCGTTTTGGTGTAAAACTGGGAATGTTTCAAGGTGGAAATACTCTGATAATGAAAGTTCCGAAGATCTCTCCCCAATGTCTGCCAACTACAAGACCTCCGACAGTGTCAGCTATGAAGATTTGCTCGAGTTTGCTTTAGATAGGTAAAACAAAAAAAAAAAGAGAAAATTGGTCTTTTTTTTTTTTTTTGGAGTATCTTTGTTTTAATCAGTTTAATATTTGATCCATTCATTTCTAAGTATTAATGATTATTTGAAAATTGAAAATTTGAAGGGGAAAAAATGTAATTATTTTGTTACGTCTGTTAGGGAAGAGAAAAAGGAAAAGAATTCAGTTTTTTGTTTTCTTTTCCTTCTGAATATTTAAAAATTAAAAGAAAAATTAACATCAGGTCACGCTAAACATTAATTTAATATCTACCTATGCACATATTTCTTCGGAATCACTAAAACCTGTAAAACATAGATGATATCACATTTGTAGCAAAGAAATTTATCATACAAATTTGAATTGTATTATCTGCCTATATATATTTATATATATACATATTTATTTATATATATATATATATATATATATATATATATATATATATATACATAGAGGTAATTAATATTATAATATGCAAGGCAAAAACTCAAGCTAACTAACCTTATATATATATATATATATATATATATATATATATATAGCTTTGTTTTTCTTCCTTGGCATGAATCCATCTTTATACATACAGGTAATAAGATATATATATATATATATATCAAATATACATATGTATGTATATATATATAGTAATATAGTATGTGGAAATGATGTCTACAGGACTAGAACTGTTTCATTCGTATGTAATCAAGGTCACGACATTTCTGATGATTTATATGAATTAAACAATTCTAGTCCTGTAGAAGTAATTTCTATATAAGAAAGTTATGCATATATATATAAGCATTATTTTTAGAATGTCTAGGAAAATATGAAAATAATAGTGACATTATAGTTACTTCAATTTGTTTTCATTCTATATAAATTTTTCTTGTCAACTATTTGTCTACAATTTAACATCAAATGAATTATTAATAATGAAAAATTGTTAAATTTGATTCAGAATGGAGTAACTGATAAAACAAAAAAAACTCAAAAAAGAAAATTCCACCAAAATCCCATGCTAATTATCTAGTTTAAACATTGAAGTTTATTCTTGCTGTCTTTTATAATTCTTCAGGCTCAACAGAAAATGGTTCCTTGGTTGATTTCAATCTTCATTGCAGTGTCAATTGTGGTCAACAAGTCAATCTTTTGATTCTTTGCTCAAAATTTTGAGTTAGATTTATAGATTTATACCTACTGTTATACTGCTATAACTAACTGGTGGTGTTGTTATTGATGGCTGTCCTAGGATGTTCTAACTGATGACAATAATATATATATGTATTTTAAAAAAAGTCTAAAATTTATCTCAAGCTTGGAGGCTCATTAGGCTGATGCTTATCCCAGTTTCCTTGGCATTAAGCGACTGAGAGTACAAAACTACCATGGGCAGGGCGCCAGTTCACCACAGAGTAATATACTATCAGCTACTGCTGGTACTCATTTTCAGTTGAGTGAACTGGAGTAATGTGAAATGAAGTGTTTTGCTCAAGAACATAACACGCAACCCAGTCCAGGAATCGAACCCACGGCATTATGATTGTAAGTCTAAAACCCTAACTACTAGGGCTATATATATGTGTGTGTATATATATATATAATAAAAGATGGTAGTACACCTACAAAATAGCTAAGTAAGCCATATTCAAGGATGCATTAATAATGTCAGTGTGTTTATATTCTATGAGCTTCCATTATTTATCCCAAAATTGTATTTACCCAAGATATGCTGCATAAACAGCATCCCCACTCCCCTGCAAGGTCATGGGAAAAGGAAGTGAAGGAATGAAACAGTCTTTACTCATGTAGTGAGTGATAAGGTAAATGTTATCTTTCTCTAGGTTAGAATTACAAATCATCAATCATATATGAAACATGGGAATGTTGCACAATAACCCTTTCATTACCATATTTTTAATGAAAGACAGTGCTTATAATTTTCAAATCACTTTGAAAATAATCAAAAATTTAGAAGGATTTAATAATATAACTTTATTATTAAGCTGATGTACTCTGTATTCAAATTTTGCACAGTGAACTTAGCCTTTCATCTTTCCAGGGTTGATATGATATATTTGCTCTTCCTCACTAAATTTTTGGCTTTGTGTGAAAATTAGAAAATATTATTAAGCTGGTGTGTGAAACCTAACTTTACAAAGGTTCTTAGATAAAATTATGAAGGGTTTTTTTAACATTTTATAGACACTCTAAAAATAAATGGTTTTGTATCAAAGAACCAAGGACAGATTTAGACAGTTTGGTATCCAGAGGTTTAACTCGATGTTATGGTAAATATTATTTTCCATGACTTATCGGTCATAAATACTTGTTTCTATTTGTGCTATTGTCAAATTTATGTAGGTAACACACTTATTAACAATGTATAATTGGCTGCTTGGTTTCAGTGGTATTATGGTCTGGTCAGTGTCTTTGGCTGTTCAACTGTTGAAACAGCTTGGTCTGGCTCTTTTCATTCTGAATTCAAATCCTACCAAGATCAACTTTGCCATTCATCCTTTTGAGGTCAATTGTTTCTCCATCTCTCTTTATCACTTCTTTCATTCCCTGGAAGACCTCAGGGTGTTACATACAACCTGGCCAGGTTAAAAATGCCCAAAATACACTGTCTCAGAATGACACTCCTCTGCCTCCATCTGGTGGTAAGGGCCCTTCACCATTTTACTTAGTATTAATATTAATAAAGAATAAATAATTGTTTCTACTTTTGGCACAAGGCCAGCAATTATCCTAGTGTATTACTGGTACTTTATTTTATCGACTCCGTAAGGATGAAAGGCAAAGTTAACCTCGGCGGGATTTGGACTCGGTCCGTAAAGGGACGTAACTGTGCTGCAAAGCATGGCGTCCGACCCTCTATCAATACTGCCAATCCACCGCCCTTATAATAAATAAATAATAAAAAATAAAATAAAGAAAGAATATAAAGGGTAAAAACCCGTCGGTCACGATTGGCCATGGGATTATTGCACCTGGAAAGTTTGCCCATGCAAACCAGTCTTCTCTCTCCACACCAATGTTGTTGAGAGGAAAATCAAAGCCTGATACAGCTTCGCGCCAGTGACGTTGCAACTCATTTTCCCAGTGGAGTGAACTGGAGCAACATAATATAAAGTGTTTTGCTCAAAGACACTACATAATGGCTAGTCAAGAAAATTCACAGCCTCATGATTGTAAACCGAACGTTCTAACCACTAAGCCACTTGGCTTCATATTATATATATATATATATATATATATATATATATATATATATATATATATATATATATATATATATATATATATATATATGAGTGTATACTAATCACTAAGTATTACACTGTTTCTCTGTCTCTTTCATTAACTGATGTCATCAATTGTTAGAATATCAAAATTCATCTAGACATTCATCATTAAATTCTCCAGTGGAAATTATTGATATGAATATATTTGCATTGCTTTAATTTCATTCGTTGTTTGACATATCAATTGTTTTGATGGCAGATTTGATATTTTAGGTGATTTGTTGTGGACTTAGCTGCTTCAGTTCATTTGGGAAGTCATAACTTGATGGTCCTCTTATTATCTCAGAAAGTTGTCTTTTGGTTTTCATATTTGTGGTTGTTTAATGTTATTTTCTTTGTTAGGCATCACTGTGTTGCACTTATTGATTTCAAACACTTCCCCCTGTGGTATTACATAGGTGTGGTGCACACTTGGACTCATTACAAGGTTAAGACATTGCAGTATTATATGCAAGGTAATTAAAACACTGCAGTATTACATTGCATCATAAAGACACTGGAGTATTACATGCATAAGTGATACACAGTGCTGTGAGCATCGCAAGTAGCTAATGATATACATTATACAGCAGTGTTTAAGTGTATTACTGCTACACAATGGTACTCATAATATATGTATATATAATTTTATATATATATATATATATATATATAATATATAGATAAAATGATATAATTTATGTGAAGCATTGTAAGATCTGTAATAGATAATAGGTTGTTCAGAAAGCTGGTATGTGGATAGAAATATAAAGATGATAGTGGGTGGGGTAAAAGGCTGACAAAACAAGATAAAATAATGTTTTTACCCAATATATTTCATAACATTTGAAGGCAAAAGCCTCTTTTCAAATGATGAGCAATGAGTGAAGAAAAGTTCCTGAGAACAAAATGCCTAATTTTTCTGAATTCATCGCTCATCATTTGAAAAGGTTTGTGTGTGTTAACTGTTGTTTATAACTAGGGTAAAAAATGCAAGATTTATCTACTCAAGGTGAAGCAAAACCTGTGGATGCTGTATATGTGTGTTAAAATAAACCTGTCATCCATTTTATTCAGAAAATAAGATTGAAAAAGGTCTTGAAA
>OZ024742.1:170421838-170474338 GCA_964016885.1 Eledone cirrhosa
AACTGCTGATTCATCTTTTGTTAAGTACAGTTGTTGTTTAGCCCTAAGTCAATCCTGGTCAAGTAGTTAAGCCATGATGAAAGGTATTAAAGTTGTGACTATTTTGCCTTTTTATCTAATGTGTCCTTTCTTCTTTTAAGATAGTAGGGTGTGATTTGAGGTAGATAAACAGTTGTACATTGAAGAGCTTAGGCAGGTAGTTTAGGTATATTAAGTAAAGGATAGCATATTATTTTATAATCTACCATTATTGTTGAAATCAAAAAGGTTTGTATGTACATTTGAAGAAAATTACAACTTTTTACGTTGCTGATATTTATCTCACCTAAGTCAGTTATAAATATCACTTGTCAATAATAACTGGCCAAGGTAATTGAATTTGATAATTTTTAAAGTCATGTTTCTTTAAGTTATGTTATTGAGTTGAAAAATTTTTAATATTTTGGCAGTACATATTATTTTTCTCCTGGAATTATCTGCATTGCTCACAATTTACTCTATCTCCCAGCGGGGCAGATACTGTTTTTTACTCTCGAAACAAGTTTGCCATCTTTTAGAGACTGAAGAATATATTTATCATAGGCCTAACTTTTTTTCTCCCCCCAAAACAATTTGCAATTCAAAATGGGGTACATACACCATGATGTCGGAGTGTCATCAATGTTCATAAATACAGTGTAGAAATATATTTTCATCTCTTAGTTATTTCAGTTATATTTTATTGGTAGCTTTGGAAGAAAAGTTCTTTCTCTTGCTAATATTAAAAATGTTTTCTTAATTTAAAAAAAAAAAATATATATATATATATATATACGTACACATACATTTATATATAAACTAAAAAGCATACCCCAAAAAAATCAAGCCTCTTTCCTCATGTACTTGAAGTAATTTTACTAGTAAAATTTGTGTCTGTGGTAAGTATATTGTCTATTTGGTATTGTGTGATTCCAAACAACATGGAGGTATTAACCACTGATGTTTCATTGGCCATTAGCTGTAAGCAGACATAGTTCTTAACATTGATTTGCCTTGTTTATTAACTTCCTCTGTTTTTTTAAATTATATATATTCTCTCTCAATATACTTTGATTTGTTGCCATGACTATATGATTGGAGAGGAAGATGCTGTGGAACAATTGAGAAAATAGTATCTCTTGATATAACTTTGTGGAGCTCTCTTGGTGGGGAGGCCCGGAAAATGTACCACTGATTCCAAATAAGCACTGATAAAGCTACATATCATATTTTGATATGTGATTTATATTCCAAATGAGTACTAATAAAGCTATATATCATATTTTGATATGTGGTTTATATTCTTTTGCCAAGCTATTTTTAAGCATTTTAAACATCGTGCATCATAACGCCAGTCTGAATAGATTAGTCATTATTTCAAATGGCTAACTTATTTAAGCAATAAAACTGACCATAATTCTGTTTAGGGATTATAATAAAGATTTTTTTTTTTTATTTAGGCAGAGCCAGCAATTTGGGGGTGGGGAAAGATGATTCAAATCGACCCCAGTACTTTAATGGTACTTTATAATAATAATAATAATTTTTATTATTATTGTTTCTATGTGAATAGTTTGTAAAGGGAAATAAAAACAAATGAATTCTTTGAAGATGACATCAATAGTAAAATCTAAGATTAATATTTCTGGTGCTTGGGAATCTGAAGGTGTGAAATATATCTGCCGCATCTTCCTCCCTGACAACAAAATAACATGTTGTGTTGTGGGTCACATATCAATATAGATGTTAATTACAGGCAAGCTCCTGTTCCACCGCAACAAGATTAGCCCTTGGTAAGACACCAATAATAATTTATCTTGCTATTTTTATTTATTTATTCATTTGCCACAACTTTTATTATTTGGTGCATGGTCAGTGTGTGGTCTTGTTCTGACGACACATTGGGGTGTTTTGGCAAGTATGATGATGATGTCATGATAGATAAAAAGGCCAGGACCTAAGTAGAGGGTGTCACAGTACTTTACTTGATTGTCAACCTGTTTCTGTACTGATGTTGCTCTGCATGCCCCACATAGAAATATATATTTATATATTGAAAATGTAGGAGTCCAACATGCTAAAAATAATTAGAAACGCAGCCAATTCCTATAAATAATCGCTTTAGAAAATTGGAAAAAAATACACTTATGGATAGAAAAAAAAAAGTGGCCAGTGACTGCTATGAAGAATCAAACTCTGTATCTCTCAAATTCCAGCCAAGTGCACTGAGTTCAGTAGTTAATCTTTTGCACACTGAATATTTTTATGAATTGTTTCCCTTGACACTGCATTATTAAGGGGAGATTACTCTATTAGCGACATAAGTACCCAGAAGGTTAAAGCACTAAGCCAGTTCAATTCATCATTGCACACTTTTTTCTGTTCATAGGCATATTTTAGTTGATTTTCTAAAGCTGTTATTTATAGCAATCAACTGTAGTTCAATTATTTTCTGCATCTAGGACTCCTACATATTCTATGAATTTGATAACTACATAGAGCTTCGATAGTTCAATACTTTGCATATATATATATATATATGTATATATACACACATTCATATATTCATATATATTCTATATTATAGTTTCGTGCTATCGATTCCTCTGTTTCCATTTGTTTAGAAATGTACCTCTCATGTTGTTTGCAAGTCATGTCAATACTGCCCCAATATGCTTCTTTGTAGACACACACTCACACCCAGTAGAAATCAAATAATTGAAACTATATTTTAGGTGTCTTTGTTTTCTATTTAACCCTTTTGCTACCATATTTATAATCAAATACACCGTATTTAAATTAATCTCTGAAGAATTTGGAAGGATTTTGTTAAAATTATTTCATTATTAATGTTATTTGTAACATAACTTTACTAAAGGTTTTTATATCAAATAATGTTGAAGTTTTTCATTTAAAAATGAATAGTTTTGTTGAATAAAATCTGAGGCGATTTGGGGCAGGTTGTATCAAAGGGGTTAAGAAGTAAAAAAAATTATTTAGACTAAATTAAAGATGGTTTGTGGTAGTAGATCAATTTTATTTAGAAATATCGTCAGTGATATGCACATGTATGTATATATCAATGTGTGTATATATATATGTGCGTGTGTGAAATATATATAAGCAAGAAAAGGCAAATTCCTTTTTTATTCCTTCAACAAACAATTTCAATTGATAGTCAAATTTTTGTTTGTGTTCATAAGTACACCACCCCATACTATAACATACACACATTAAGGCTAGGGAAGACGTTGGGTAGATATTTTATAGTCAATTGCTTTTTACATCAGTCATTTCTTTTTGAAGTGTCTTCTGTCCCTTAAAATATAAATTTAAATGTGTGTGTGTGATGATGATTAAATAAAAGCGACATAATTTATTTAAACATTTTGTAGGTGTATTTCTAATGAAGTATTCACTACCTATGTGTTTCAGTGATTTTGGAAAATGATCCTGGATTTGGGTGAAATAATTAATTTTTTCATTATTAACCCTTTTGTTATAATATTTCTAATGAAATACACTGCTTCTGATTTTCAATTAGTTTTGGGAAAGTCAAGAATTTGGAGAGATTATTAAAATAACCAACATTTAAAAAAAATATTTTTATGGTTGTGTTTGGAGTGTAATTTAATAAAATTGGCTTATGGAAAATTATGATAGAAGCTTTAAATTTGAAAAATAAACACTTTCAAACAGACATAAAACCAGGGGCATTTGCAGGCAGTTTGGTATCAAAATTGTTAGATTGGTGTTTGGAATGTATGTTAGACAGTTTTTATATGAAACCATAATAGACAGTTTAAATTTAAACAAAATTCTTAAAGTAAAAGAATGTCATAGTTTTGTATCTGAGACTGTTTCAGATGGATTGATCTGAATAGGGTTAATCATAGATAGATGATTAATTTTAAATACCTTCTTAGTCACCTGCAGTAGCAATCTATTTTTCATTTATTCAATTATAAATTTACAAGTGATTAAATATTTTCACGGGCATTATTCATTATGTTAAATAGGTCATGTTGATGTTTTAGACCTGTTTTCATTTAGAATAAGCAGAATAAATATTGCTAATTACTGGTGTCACAATAAAACACACCCAGTCCACTCTGTAAAGTAGTAGTGTTGGTGCCTCAATATAACACACCCAGTCCTCCCTGTAATGTAGTAGTGTTGGTGCCATAAAACACACCCAGTCTACCTTGTAAAGTAGTATTGCTTGTGCCACAATAAAACACACCCAGTCCTCTCTGTAAAATGATAGTGTTGGTGTTAGGAAGGGCATTTGGCCATAGTAACCATGCCATATGTGGACTGTATGAGCTAGACATGGTCATCTGACCACTCAAATGTTAGTGACAACTATCCAACCCATGCTGACATGGAAGGATGATGTAAAAATGACAATGGTGGCAGTGGTGATGTTGGGTGGCATCTGTTATCAAACTTGGTTGTACTGGGAAATTTATAGAATAGGTTTTAGTTAAATATTTTGTAACCATGGTGACTCTAAGTTACATAGCTACATGGTTACATTGGTGTTGTGGACATGTTGCTGCTCAGCCTTGAATATAAAATATTTTCTTCAAAGCATCAAAAAGTTCCACTCAGTGATGTGTTAAGTTTTTTTTTTTAATTGTGTGTGTATATATATATATATATATATATGTGTGTAATAGTAGTAATAAGTACAACGACCAAAATCCAGAGAGGACTTGATACTAGTTGTGTGTGTGTATAAACCAAATTGTTAATATTTTATATGTACAGATTAAAAGATTCCGTATAAGGGTGGATGCAAAAATTGTTTACTTAAACTTTAAATCTGTACAAAGAATAAATTTCATATATATATATATATATATATATATTTTGTTTCCTTGAGCAAATTGCTCCAGTTTACTCAGCTGTAGAAATGAGATGATAGGGACTGGGGTCCCTATCATTCCACTGTAAAGTGGACGTGTAGGCGCCACGAAAAAAGAGCAGCCAGCACTCACTGTAAATGAGGTTGATGTTAGGAAGGGTATCCAGCTGTAGAAATCGAGCCAGAACCAGTTCCCGTCCCACTCTTGCAAGCAGGGAAAAGCGGACGTATGATGATGATGATTATATATATATATGTATGTGTGTGTGAGAGTATACATACATGTATGTATGTATATGTTTAATGTCCATTTCCCCGTGCTTGCATGGGTTAGACAAGTTGCTCCATTGTGAGACACGTCAAACAAGATGACTATCTTGCTCATACAGAACTGTTTCTGGCTTGGTTTCTATGGTTCAGATGTCCCTCCTAATGTCAACCATATTTACAGTGTGGATTGGGTGCTGTTTTGTCCTATCACTGTCTCATGTCATCAAGGTTGGACTACGTGCTTTTTCTCAAGTCACCATCATGACCACTTTACAGAGTGGCAGGGTGGGCTTGGTGCCTCTTGTAATGTCACCAACATGACTATCTTACAGAGTGGACTGAGGATTTATTTGTCATGTCACAAGCATGAGACCCCCACCTGCAGGGAGGCTTAGAAGCTCTTTTGTCATGGCACTAACTTGAGCTATATGATGGACTAGCAGCTTTTGTTGTTTCACCAGCATGACCAACTTACAGGGTGGACTGAAAACTTTTAGCTATATCAGTAGCATTGTGGGAGATTGCATTCAGTTTTCCATGTTTGTATACAAGGGTTGGTCAAGATGGGTGTATGATTGGAGAAGTAGGTCTAGAGTGGGGTGCTTAGCTGGTGAAGAGTGGTGTGCTTAGCTGGTGAAGAGTGGTGTGTTAAGACGTGGGTAGAGGGGGAGAAATGGTGCTACTAGAGACTACTAGATGTTGCTTCATCCTGTGCACACTTCTTCACCCACATATTCCTGAGAGGATCGTGAGGGCAAAGTTTTCAAACACTCCTTCCAGTGGGTCCTGTCCGAAGCAACCGTTGTTAACTTATCTGGCTAGATCCCCAAGTGAGACCAGCCAAGTTCATGGATGTTATTCAACTATCTTGCTTGGTTCCTACCCCTGGGTCTCTTGCCGGCTGGTTTTGCCTATAAAATCTGTCCAGCGATTCTTTCTTGAGACATTCTAACTACATGCCCATAGTTTCAGAACTGTGATCTCTCAATTTGGAGAAGTAGTGGCTCTACCCTGGTCTCTGAGCTATGCACACCATGGAGTAATGTTACTCCAAAGATCCTTCAGAGGAATCCCATTTCGGTCACTTGTATTCAACATTGTAGTCTTTCAATCATTACCTAAGATTCATGACCATAGGTAAAGGTTGGCATGAATACCGAATTGAAGATAGCAAGTTTGGCTTTTACACCTACCTCCCTTCTGATTACAGAAAGCTGAAGCTGGTGCATTACTGCACCAGCTCCTGCAATTCTTGTACTTAATTCAGCCTCCTACCTTCCATCATTCATGACCATGATCCCGAGATACTTTAACTTCTCTACCTGTTTCAGTGGAACTATATTCACAATTAGAGTGCACTGCACAGGCTTCCTTGAGAGGACGAGTACTTCAATTTTTGCAGCACTGGTTTTCCAGCCATGCAGTACTTGGCATCAAACCTATCGAGTGCAAGTCCCACAATTTCTCAAAGACCTGCTGCAGTATGAATATTTGGTTGGTTGTGCTGTGTCCGGGGCGAAACCCATCATCTAGCTTGAACTCGACAATCTCCCTACACCTCTTTGCCAAACATTTAGCATAGACTTTATCAGGGAGGCTTAACAAGGAGATCCCTCTATAAGTGGAGCAATCCTTCATTCTTTGAAAAGTGGGATTATCACTTCCGATTGCTTAGGTGCCTTTCCAGAGATCCAGATCACCCGGCACACATGAGTCAGCCAGAGAATACCTTCCCTGTTTAAGGCTTTTAATATCTCGGGCCAAATTTCATCCTCACGAGCAGCCTTGCCACATTTCAGCTCTTTAATTGCACTTATGACCTCAGCTTCCAAGAGATTTGACATCACTCCCTGATGTACCTCATGTACATCAGAAGATGCTTTTGTAATCAGGTTTAGGAGATCAGAAAAGTATTCTCTCCACCTTGTGAGGATGCACTTCTCTGAAGAGAGAACTCCAGTCACAATACTGCATATATACGCACACATACACTACACTTTATCTTTGTAGATTAAATGTTATTTGGTAACCTTTAAATGTGATATATTTTCAAAATTTCATTCACAGGAAATTATGGAGCGTAGAACTTGAAATGAACTGTTTCATTTTTTTTCAAAAACATATCAGTTCTGTCACTTTGCTGAAAGTGGGTCTTTGGGTTTGTTTGTCTCACATTTCTCACAATAACTTCTGTTAATTCCCTACAGGCGCTTATTTAGCTGCAGTAAAGTGCTTTCTAGGGTGAAAACAAATATTTTTTATATCATGCCAGAATATGAAGTGAGGGGTATCAACTGACCAAGTTTATGGGTTTAGTTAAATATATATTTAGTATCAACATTGCTCTCTTATATAATGGGTTTAGCTAAATATATATATTTAGAAATAACATTACTGTCTAATTATAATTTTAGATCACTCTAATGCTCTTAAAATTATAATTTTAGATCACTCTAATGCTCTTAAAAATTTCAATAGAAATTTCTGTCACTTGAAATTAATATCTTTCCTGTTGAAAAAAATTTGCTGTAAATTTTATTTAAGTTTGTAAATGAAGCAAGAAAATAGTTATCTGTCCAGCTATGAATCTAACTTTTTGCCATTTTCTTGAAATTCAACTTTACAATGCTATCTATCATGAACCAGGTATAATAAATAATGAAATAATATTGGTAGAATAAGGAATGAATTATAGTTTGTTGTTCAACTTTAGTTGATTTTTGTCACTGTCTATATTTATATTTTTCACTTGGATCTATGACTAAAAAAGAACTATACAAAATCCACATCCTGCCAGACAAAAACTCCTCAAAGTAAAATGAAAAACAGATTTTGAATATATAATTTTAGTTTGTTGTTTATCTGGTAAATTTTGTTTTATTTTTACTATGTGAGGCTTTTGTCTGGTAAGGGTGGGGATTTTTGTCTTAGGGGATTTATTGTCCATATCCATTTTTACTTAGTTATGACACCACTGTTTTGTGACTTGCTCAGTTTCTTTTTGTTTTATTGCTATTTTTTAATGACATCCTCCTCTCTTTAAACACAACCCCAACAATTATTTAACTAACTATATATATATATATATATCCCTTGTTGCACTGCATATGTCATTTTTATATGTGGGACTCTACACTCTCATTTCAGTCTTCAGTCTATATTCTGTGTTCCTTTGGTGCCTTCCACATTTATTTAATAATGCCATTTGGTGTTTCAACAATTTTCATTTGTTATTTTTTTCTTTTATTTCTTTTATTTCTTTTTCTTCTCTATTCAATTTAAATAAGGAAAAAAAAAACATTCACTATACATGATAGTTTCATTTTCTAGCATCAAGGAATTTTACTCTTTATGGTGATCTTGCTTTTAAATGAGCATAAAAGTATCCCTTTATTTTTTAATCTTTTGTATCTTAATAGTTTAAATGTGTTATATATATATATATATAATTATGAGTGTGTATGTTATACATTTATTAGTTGAATAAGCAAAAGGTAAGCTATTTATCGTTATGTGTGGTTCTGTGATTCTTTCTCTTGATGAAACTTTACAATTTGAATTATTCGTTATTTTAAATTCTTTGGTTACGATTTCCATGTATATGAAATGTTTTATCTCACAAAATATCTCATATAAGTAAGAAAAAATATTGTATTTGATATTTTATCTAATGATTAACTCCTAACATCCTGTAATAATTTAGCAGGGAATATCTAAATGAGTTTGTTAATGCAAATGTTTACATATAGTTTCCTAAAATGTGTATAGTATTAGAGTAAAGACTGTTGTATTAAATGTGATGCAGTCATAGTGTTGTTTGGTAATTTTCAAGAATGTTTTGCTAGTGTGGTTTCATGTGGTACAGAATGTTAAGTGTTAATAATAATCTAAGATATTCATTACAAATTAATTAATGCTAAGCAATGCTAAAATGAAATAATTATTAAACAGCTGCTGATAATGTCATGCAATTAAGTTATCTTTTTTTTTTCTTCTTTTAGTTTAAATTATGTCACACCATATCCAGAATCCCTATCTCTACTTTGTATTTTATTCTTCTACTGGTTTCAGTCATACTGTGGCCATGCTGGGGCACCACTTTGAGAGGCTTTTAGTCAATTATATGTACCACAGTACTTTCCTTTTCAAATCTGGTACATATTTGTGGAACCATTAATTTATGGAACATAAACAGACGCACACATGCATACACACATATACATTTATACTGTATTATGGGGATTACTCTTTTATTACTCTGAGTTTCATTTGAAAGGCTTCCTATTTAAATTTAAAAAACCGTCCAACATAATTTGATAAAGAACCTTTTATGTTACATGTACCCTGATTAATATAATTATAACATTACAAATTATAAATATTCCAGCAAATTTCGAAAAGACACATTTTTAAACCGCTGGTCATAAATGGGGGTGGTATTTCATTTTTAGGGTTCCATGGTAACAACATTGCTAATCAATGTAATAAAAAACGAAAAGTGCTCCCCCCTCCTCTTAACGCCATCTCTCTCAATTCAAACTTGTGCGTTAAATTGCTATTAATTTTTCCAGGGTACATAACTCTTATAGGAATTAAGGTTACCTCCCTTAATTAATATTTGTAAAGTCCACTTTTTTAAGTAAAACGATTTAAAACGCACTCTATTTGGTAAATGGAACATGTTTAAGTGTCTTCTTGATATATAATCCTAAATAAGAGATAGACGAGATGCCAGTTTGATAGTTCACTTCTCTAAGAAAGTTTGTACAAAACTAAGCATTATTTCTACTAGTGAATTGGCAGTATCGGTAGAGGGTCGGACGCCATGCTTTGACGCATAGAGTTACGGCCCTTGCCATTCTGAGTTCAAATCCCGCCGAGGTTAACTTTGCCTTTCATCCTTACGGGGTCGATAAAATAAAGTACCAGTAATACACTGGGAAATTGCTGGCCTTGTGCCAAAAGTAGAAACAATTATTTCTACTATACTATGGACACTATGGTTGAATGTTGAATGGTAAAGTAGTTCACTTCACAATCATTAGGTCCAATGCTCTAGTCCAATGCATGACATCTTGGGCTAGTGTCAGTTACTATAGCCTCTTATCAACCCATACTTAATGAGTAAAACTGGGTAGATAGAAACTTTGGAAGCCTGTCATTCAAATGACCAACCTTGTCACACACTGTCATGTTAAGGATACATATGTTTGTGGAATACTCAGTCACTTATGTTAATTTATGAGCAAGCTATTTTGTTGTTTAAATAACTGGATCACAGATCATTGAAACTGATAGAGATCCATTCCATAATTTACTGGGTGGTGTATAATACCTGAGAAATTGTTTCCTTTCATAGCTGAGGAGGCAAACTTGCTTATCTTTATGATCAGTTTTACATAGCTTTACCTCTTAACGTACTGTACCACATGAAGTCACATTAACAAGACATTCCTGAAAAATACAAAGCAACATTATGATTGCATCACATGAAAAAATTGAGTCTTTAGTATAATACTGCAAATTTTCATAATAATTTGTTTGCTAGTGTAAATACTATAAACATTTAAATTTAAAAAAAGAAACAATAACCAAGATATATGAGCCAACCTATGATGTATAGTGTATGCATGTGAATATCTATAATGTATTTATGTGTGAACATGTATAATGTGTGTGTGTAACCATGTAAAATTAATTCTCAAAATGTAGGATGAACAACTTTCACATCTTAAACATCTTTTCTGTCTTTGTAAATATTTAGTTTGGAGGAAGGGGCTCTGTTTATAGCTGTTGTAGACTCCAAGATATTGATTTGTAAACCCACCCATTTGGTTTTAGAATGGTGCTAATGAACAAGAAAGTAGGATGGTCATTACAAATACATCAGTGCCAACTTTGGGTAACTTTCATCCTACTGAAGCCATCTTATACCCTTTCCTCTTTTTTATGAAAGACATTAATGCTTTCCTAGATATATATTCGAATCTTTTTGATATGAAACTGTCTCAAGCCACCCATTATTCTAGGATATAAATCTGTTCATTTTAAAGTGTTTTAATTTGTATTAAATTCTTTTATCATAATATTATAAGAAACTTTAAAGTTATGTTCTAATTATGTTAATGGAACAGATATTGTATTAACTTCCTCCAAATATTACCAAAATTATTTAAAAACCAAAGATGAATACCAATGTATATAAGTGTGTGTGTGTGTGTGTCCTTTGCCAGTAGGTAAACATTAAATTATGTATGTAAAAGGTAAACGGGTATTTGGAAATAGGGGTAAAAATATAGGAAAAAAGAAGTTGAAAATGCAATTGGAGTCTTTAAGGTTTAATTAAAATAACTTATAACTTTACCGGTTTCACAAGTTCCATGATTTTTGAAAGTTAAAGGATATGGAGGGATGTGTGGCTACTTTGCATTAGATCCATTTTGTGTTGTGTGGTTTTGGCTAATTAAGGTTTGCTATATTTAGTTGTTTAAGGAAAAATGATATGTTATATCATGCCTCTGATATTGTGTTGACTATGATCCTCGTTGAAGTGTCTCTGGTACAGAAGGTTTTTTTAAATTCTATTTAACTGCATAATTGTACTTTGTGTGGTGTATGTTTGGTTAGTGTAAGATAGTGTTTTTTGTTGTTGGGTAGGCCATGTAAGTAAAAATTATATATAGAGGCTAACAGCGTGATTCACCCTATGATGGGCAGAATTGAAATCATTATTATCATGGAGGTTAGTGAGGAAGATGGGCCGAAAGTGGTAGTCAGACATGCAAGGCTCACTCTAGATATAAAGTAATAATTTTAATGTTAAAATACTGATGAATGACATGTTAACTAATATATTAGAGATTAGTAGAACAGTGAAATATGTAAGAAAACAAAATGGTTTTTTGTAAGAAATCAAAAAAGGAATTTTTTATCATTATTTTCCTACCATTTGTTTTACTTGATTTTTAAAGTGTTATTTTTTCTTTTATTTTTACTTTTATTTTTAAATACATTTTGTTTTCATCAAGGCTTTTGTATTGATGATGATAATTGTTTCTAATCTAAGCACAAGGCCAGCAATATTGGGGAGGGCAAAGTTGGTTAAATCCATCCCATTACTTTACTGGTACTTTATTTAATCCATCCCAGAAGGATGAAAGGCCACAAGCTGATCTTCACAGGATTTGAACTCAGAATGTAAAGAGCCAGAACAAATACTGCAACAGCATTTTATCTGACACTCTACCACTTATTACAATCCTTCTCTTGTTAGAACACGTTGATATGTGCGCGCACGCACACCCTTGCATACAAACTTAAACCTACAGTCAGTAGGCACCTCTTAATCCAATACACACCCCTACTCCCCCCACCCCATTTCCATCCACTGTAAAGTGGTTGTGTAGGAGACATGTAAAAAGGTTCACACTGTAAAACGACTCCATTACTGAGTCAATTGCAAATTAATTAAGGGTGTCATTTCTTCTGTGATGTGTGTGCTGGAGTGTAATGTCTATCACCCACTCCCCCTCTCCTTCATTGCTTAATTCTTTTTTTTTTATTTTAATCTCTCTCCCTCCCCCCTATTTTTGTTCTCTTTAATAGTGTTTTGTTTTTGTATAAACAGCTTTGTAAAGTAAAATTATTACATGATCCAGGAAAAAAGTTAGCCTTTCATTCTTTGAGGGTTGATTAAATAAAGTACCAGTCAAGTACTGGGGTTGATTTAATCAACTTTGCTCTTCCCCCAATTTTGCTGGCCTAATGACTAAATTAGAAATCAATATTATTTTTTTTTTTAAATTTTGTTTCTGTTTTATATTTGTTTTATTGTTGATTGATTTGTAACATTTATTTTAAGATTGTTGTTGATAACCTTTTTTTCATCATATTGCTCTATAAGGAATATTGTCTTCATTTTGGTATTTTAATGTTACTAATGCTTCTATTGAGGTGACAAATTGCAGAGTCATTAGAATGTCTGTTAGAATACTTGGCAGTATTTATTCCAGTTCTTCTCTTAGATGAATTGGTAGAGCATCAGATAAAATGCTGTTGTGGCTCTTTACACTCTGAGTTCAAATCCTACTAAGGTCAACTTTTCCTTTCATCCTTTCGAGGTCGATAAAATAAAGTATCAGTCCAGTACTGGGGTTTATTCTTCCTCTCTATCATTTTCTTTTTCCTTTACTCTGGAAGTAATAGGTTGTGTTCATATGTGGAGAGATGGACTCTGCCAGATTTAAACTAAATGCCCAAGAAATGCTGTATGTCACTACAGCGTTCCTACAACTCTTCCAGGTCCATACATACAACAGTTTTATTGAGAGATAAGATTGGATAAATGTAGGAAATAGTTTGAAGCAGTCAAAATTGTACATTGTCTGTTATGGGCATGAAAGCGCACAACCTAGTGGTTAGGGTGTTAAGCTTGCAGTCATAATGTCATGTGTACGATACCTAGATCGTGTAGTGGCAGCATGTGTTGTTGAGTGAAACCTGTTGCCTCAGTCAACTGAGCTAGAATCAGTAGCAGGAGCTGCAGGTTAACCCTTTGATGGAAGACTGGTTTAACACCAATGAAACTGGTATTAGCTCTGGCCTGATGAACATTGTGGTCTTGAGACTGGTTTTAACTGAGTTAACTGTATGGCTTTGGATGAATTAGCCATGTATTTTATGTCAGCTGCTCTGCAGTCTTGTTGTCCTGTCATAGTTGCCTTTAGTTCTCAAACAAGATCAATGTATTTTATGTCTGATAGCAGTCATTAGATGATTAAATGCATTATAAACCTAATATTTGAAATCCTGTTTTTTAATCTACACTACATTTTGTTCAGTCAGTTTTCTGATCACTTTCATTCAGTGTGTTTCTGCATACATAGTTTTTTTTACATATGTTCATAGCATTTCTACATTTGGACATAGCATTTCTACATACATTCATGGCATTTCTACATATATTGATGGCATTTCTACATATATTCAAACCTGTATGCTTTTATATGTACACACATCTTCTGACTACTTAAAAGACAAAATCTATGCTATATTTAAGGGCTGCTCTGTGTATCTTTTGTAAATCACACATATGATTTATATCTGTTTGGGTTTCAACTATAAAATACATATGTATATTTGTAGAAATGTTAAGCTGAACATAGAGCAAAGTAAGCAATGTGTGGTTTAAATCTTAATGTTCTGTAGAACATGAAACCACATTAGCAAGACATTGTTTAAAAGTACAATTAAAGCATCACATTAAATGTTAGACTTTACTTTAATACTGCAAATGTTCACAACAATACGTCCATCTGTAAAGATGCTATATACATTTGAATTATCAAACTTGTTTTTAGATATTTTCTGTGAAATCATTAGAGGATATTAAGAGTTACCGTATATACTCAAATATAAGCCAAGGAATATATGACCAAAACATCGATGGTAAATTTGATGGGAGTGCGGATCATAATCGGAGTCAATATTTTGCTGATTTTCATCAACAAAATTTTTTTTTTTTTTTTTTTACATTATCATTAGTGTTATTTATGCATTCCTTTGAAAATATTTGAACATTTTAAATACATAAAAACTCCCTACACATACAGACACATGTGCACACATGTACACATATATACAGGTTCATACACTGGCTGTATTTTCTGACTAATACTTTTCCTTTCTGACTTGTTTTATTGCTCTCACTCTTTCTCCTTTCTTGCTCTTGCCTTCTCTCACTTGCTGTCGCCCCTCCCCCCTCTCTCTCTTCTCATCTATATGAATCCCTATGCAAAGTTTTCTTATTCAATCTTTTGCTTCCAACCACTCCCAGCTTGTGAGTGGCAGGAAGTAAACAAAAATTCAAGAAACTTGTTGAAACTATAAAACAGATAAAATTGTGAAACAAAAACTATATTCTGAATGACATTTAAAACATTTTAAACATCAAAATATTAAAACTTCATAAAGATATTTCAAAATCATGCTATTTAAACAACTTATTGGAAGTTTTGCCCATTTTTCAGGCATAAAATATTAGGTTGGCTTATATTCTTGTATATATGGTAAATAGAAACATTTAAAAAGAGGTCTAACCATGATCCTCTAACAATAACTCATGTATGAAAAGCAGTAAATATGTGTAGTAAATAGAGCTGAACAACAAAAGGTTTTCAGAGAAGTCCCTCTCATGCAAGTATTTTAGCTCGTAGTAAGTGCTGACACAATTCCACGAGAGTGGAGTTTCTTCTTTGAAAACCTTCTGCTGTCCAGCTCTCCTGAGAGTTTCTTACCATTGTAGTATACATTTCATGACTTTATAGCAAATATAGGCCTCTGTTGCTGTCACTGTAACTTAAAGTACTTGATTGATAATATGAAAAAAATTGCTTATAAGATAATTTAGTAATGACTTTAAATGATGATGATGGTGGTGTTGATGATTGTTTTTTTTGTCTTTCAGGAAGAAGAACTCCGAGGAAATAGAGACTTTACGTAAATTATTTTGTAATGAGGTAAGTGCTGTTGGTATTGGAAAATAGTTGTCCAGGAAAGTTTTGCTTCAAAATAACTATCCACATACACTCACATATGTATGTGTGTGTGTGTGTGTGTATATATATAATGTGTGTGTATGTGAAACTCCAGAATAACAATTCATCACTTCATCATCATAAAGAATATATGTATATATAAATACAGGGTGTATAACCAAAACTGCACCAACGTATATAAATATATATACATATCTAATATATAGGCATGTAAAGATACTAGAAAATACAAATTTCCTATATAACCTATAAATCTTTCTTTGTTGTTGATTGGGTGGTATACACGATTTCTGATGAGTCCAATTAGATACATAAATTTATTGAAGGTATTTACCATTTCTCGATTTACTGGGAAGTAGTTTCAATAATATGATATATAAGCCCCCCTGCCCTCCCCTTAGTGGAAAAAATGGACATGAAGGTTTGATTTTGAGTCCTGCAGGTGCTGATTTCCTTCTCTTTTCTGTTAAGGGAGCATAATGTTCTATAGTAAAAAAAAAAAAAAAAAATTTGATGAAGCTTATTTTTCCTAAATAAATAAATATATATATATGATCTATTGAAATGTTTTTTGTATGTGAAACATCTCTTCTTAATTCCTTATCTTCTTTCTGTATTTTTTGATCGATCACACACTCACTAATTTGTAAGCTCTATCTAAACTTTATTCTGAACATATTTTCCAGGTTTCTGAGGTCGATTGCCGGCAAGCCCTGGAAGAGACCAAATGGAACATACAGAGTGCCATCAAGTATATCAAACTGAAGCAGCTGATTAGTACTGGCTTAGCTGATGTAAATCGCTGCAAAGAGGCTCTCTTAAAATGTAACTGGGATGTAGAACAGGCAGCAGACCATCTTCTTGTTCATCCAAAAGACAGCCCAGAATGTGTTGATGTCTAATCTCACAATTACAAAAACAATATATAAAATAAAATACTCTATTCTGAAACATTCTTAAACTGAATTTGAAAAAAATATATAAAAAAAAATGAGAAATCTCATAAAACAAGTGATCAACTTCTGTGACAATGGTATAAATATAAAGGAAAAAAAATAATCTCTGAACTATTTTTTTTTTAATGCAGACGTTTTATATTGGAATTTCTGCTTCCATTCTTTGCACCCTTTCTGTAATTCTTCCTTTTGAGGTTATATATATATATATATATTTATATATATATTCCTAAAGGTATGATATGCATTGCAGTTAACCCACCACAGCCCCACCCTTGCAGTAGCTTCTATTGTCTCTATTTTCTAGCTGACTTAACTGGAATAATGAGAAAAACAAAGAAATTCATGTAGATCACCCTTACCCCCAGCCCTTCAGCCTATTGCCATCAATAATTCGTTTTGAGTTTCTTCAACTCAAACTTGTATAGTCAATTCTCTGAAACTTACCAAATATTCAAATATCGCAAGTAATGCTTTGTCTTTGTGATTTCTTTTTCTTTGTTTTGAGAGAAGGAGTATATGCATGCATGTGTGTTTGAGTGTGCCTCTGTGTGTTTGAGTGTGCCTCTGTGTGTGTGTATGTTTGTGTGGGCACGCATGTGGTTGTATGGAATAGATGAAAGTTTGACTGGACAAGCGTAATGCATTTCAAGAATAAAGAGGAAACTAAATTTCTTTATCCTTAAAATAATTAATATATACATATACACACATGCACACACACACACTTATATATATATATATATATATATATATATATATATATATGCATACATATGATAGCCTGCTCCCTTGGAAATTAAGTCATTGTTAATGATACTGCCAGCTTTTTTTCTGTTTAAAAAATAATACAAGCATACATTTCTATTTGGACTTTCAAGGCATGTTATATATATATATATATATATATATATATATATATATAGAATTGTATTAGTAAATTGTAGTTTAATGGCATCACCATTCCAACACACGCACAGGCATAGACATACACAGTCATACTAAGCCAGGCCAGATTAAAACCTTTACAGGCCCTAATCACTGAAAATATAGTACTGGGGGAAAAACTGTATGGGGCCGCTCTAAACTTGAGGTCCTGAGTACATGCTTATTTTGCTTTCTGGTTAATCCAGGGCTGATACTGTGTGTGTGCAACCTAAATCATTATCTTAGCTTGGTTTATGTTTATGTGATGTTTGTTCTTTGGTCAGCTAGTACTTATAGGTGGAAGTGTCTCGAGTACATAATATATTCTATACAACACACCATCTTGCAAGAGTGTGGTTTATTCATTATTATTATTATTATGTATACTTCGACACTCAATGTGTCTATTTATTCTTGTCATTCTCTCTCACAGTTTCTGTTTTATTCTGTTAAGTTTTTTTCCTACCTGTAAATTGGATTGATGAGTTTACTATTGAATGTTATCAAATTGACTTTAGTTTTTATAGCACAACCCTCCATGTTTGTTCTTGGGTTTTTCAGTTAAATGATTGAGGTTACCAAATGTATCTTATCACGTCTTTAAAATTGTTGAATATTATTGGTCTTTATTCTTGAATCAAATACCAGAGTTAATTAAATTCATTTCCCCTGCCCTGGCCCTCATTCCTTTGTGGCTTGTGCCTATGTCAGAAATTATTATTATTATTATTATTATTAAGGATAGTGGAGGATCAACTTTGTTGTATTTGTTCTGGCTTTTTACCTTCTGAGTTCAAATCATGCTGAAGTGAATTTTCTCTTTTTTCATCTTTCCATGGGTTGATAAAATTAAGTACCAGTGAAGTACTGGAGTCAATATAATTGACTTTCTCATTTCCATAAATTGCCGGGCTTGTGTTTAAATAATAATACATGATTATTAGTGAGGTGATTAGTACTACAGTGTGGAGCTATGTTTTCAGTATGGTAAGTCGAAGAGACCTTTATTAGTAGTTTGTGGCATTATTTAAAGGGCAGTGGATTGACAGTATCGGTAGAGGATCAGACACCATGCTTTCCAGCATAGTTATGTCCCTTTACATTCTATGTTCAAATCCTGCCAAGGTTAACTTTGCCTTTCATCCTTACGGGGGTCGGGTTGATAAAATAATGCACTGGGATAATTGCTGGCCTTGTGCCAAAAGTAGAAACAATTATTTAAAAGTGTCTGTGGGAATGGTAAAAATAAACTATCCCCATCCATTACTAATCTGAAGTATCTCTTCTTCCTTATTTTATGTGTAATAATAGAAATAATTTCTTTATTAACCACAGTTCACATGAAGAAAACATTAAGAACAGCTCAGGACAATTGTAGTGTGGGGGGTTTTTATTTGTGTAAAAATATAACAAAAATAGAATATAAAAGGGGGAAATTTCTGAGCGCACAAAAAGCCTTGGTCACCTTGAATGCTAGAGCAAATGACCCAACCCAGTTGTCCTCCAATCTATCAGCATATATTCAGAGCAGGTCTATTCACTTGGATAATGTTTGCTACTCTTATCCACCTTTCATAATAGGAATAATGATAATAATAGTAGTAGCAATGAGGGTAGTTATGAATACTTTTTGTAATTTCTCAGTATTTTTCTATTATGTTTGCTGCTGGCTGAAACACTGACACATTTCATGTTAACCCTTCTGTTACCATATTTCTAATGAAAGACACTGCATATGATTTTCAAACCATTTTGAAAATAGAGAATTTAGGCATGATTTAGAAATATAACCAACTTTCTCATTAACCTGGTGCTTAGAACATACTTTAACAAAAGCTCCTACATAAAATTATAATATGAAGATTTTAGATAAATATAAATACTTTGAAATAAAGAAATAGCTTAGTGTCATTGAACCAATAGTAGTTTGGTACCAAAAAGCGTTAAAAGTAAGGCAAAGGTTTAGACATATTTCAGATATGTCTGACTGTTCTGCAGCTAGGTTGGCTTGTACTACCACCACCAGCATCATCATTATCATCATACATTTTAGTCATTGATAGTTGAGGGCTTTCCAATTTGTACAGGTTAATGAGAGCTAGGAGAAGGCAGGTATAACGGGACCATTTCTTTGCCTTTTTCTGTTTAAAATATATAACTAATTTCAGGACTGCATTAAATTTTTTTCTTAAAATTTCACTAAACTGACAACCCAAATACTTATTTGTTAAACAATTTTTTTTTTTTATTCTTATTTAGCTGGTCTTAGTGGTGTTTGGATTGTCTCCCTTACTCTAGTGACCTCTTCTTTGTTTACAAAATTCAAATCAAAATCCCTTAAGTGATCTCCTCCACTGCTACTAATGAACAAATATTTGTTCTTGTTTATCTTAATTTATTCAATTTATTTTATTGGCAAACATGTGTAATTGTAGTAAGGGCAGCATGGTTGGTTGCCATGTCATTGTAAGCCAATAGCTTTATTGAATTTTGGAGAGACGTTTCACCAAATAAAACCTCATACATCTACTGTAATTGCAGCTCATTCTGTTATTAGATTAACACATAATTCTTTAACCCACAACTCATTCTTTCAGTTTGTGTTTTAATGTGTAAACATTATTACACTATTTTCCCATAAAATAAAATAGAATGAAAAACAAAGAAAGAATTGTTTTATGAAGCATTGAGCAAATTTTGATATAAATTTTTTTTAGCTTATTGTAAGCTGATATAACACAGATTTAACTATAAAATAATCAAACAAGTTGGGCACTTAAACCCCCAGAATCGCCTAAGGAATGATAATGGTAGCACATCTGTTTGTCATATTTTTTTCATCTCCAGGAGCTTATGTGCCCAACTTGTCGAAGTATATTTTAGTTATCCCAGCATTGTAGCAACTTAGAATAAGCTAACATACTTTCCAAATTAAAATAAAAACATTATTGGAAATAGAAATAACTAAAGGTTATATATTTGGGCATGGGTACAACAATAGGTTTTGAAAACCAATTGGACTTTCAAAATTTGAGAAGGTATTTAGTTTTATCATGTCATTACTAATCAAATTCTCTTCAAGCATTCAGCCAGTGTCAACTCTTTGGATTTTAACAAAACCACATTTTTCTTTAAGGTGTTTAAACTATTGCAGATGTTTTCGTGTTTTTTTTTGTGGGGAGGTGAGTAGTTAATTCAAAGATAGAGGATTGGCAGATTCAGTGAGTAACTGGACATAATATTTTGTTGTGTGGTTATGTTTCTTTGTGTTATGAGTTCAAATCTTGCTGGGTTTGTTTTGTTTCATCGTTCCAGAATTGATAAAATTACTAGTCAAGTGCTGAGGTGATTGGTTGCCTCTCCCTCATCCTCAAGAAATTAGAGGGTTTGTGCCCATGTTAGTAACCATTATTATTATTAAATGGCGGTGGATTGGCAGTATTGGTGGAGGGTCGGACGCCATGCATTGACGTATAGTTACGGACCTTGCCATTCTGAGCTCAAACCTCGCCGAGGTTAACTTTGCCTTTCATCCTTACGGGGTCGATAAAATAAAGTACCAGATTACACTGGGTAATTGCTGGCCTTGTGCCAAAAGTAGAAACAATTATTATTATTAAAGGGTGGTTGATTGGCAGAATTGTTTGTTGGACTAAATGCTTTGCTGCCTTTAGCAATGGCTCGTTATGTTCTGAATTTAAATTCTGACGAGGTCAACTTTGCTTTTAATTCTTCTGTTTTTAATTCTTCTGTGTTTGACAAAATAAAGTACTAGTTAAAAACTGAGGGTTGATATAATTGACTTTCCTCTTCCCCAAAATTGTTGGCTTTATGTCAATGTTAGGATAAAAGATCATTAGATGGTGGCGGAGTGACAGAATTGTTAGGGGCATCTGACTAAATTCTTCACATTTAGTTAAAGCTATTTGTGTTCTGGGTTCAAATTCCTCCAAGGTTGGCTTTGTCTTTCCTCCTTAAGAGTGTATAGAATAAAGTACCAGTAATGTACATAGGTTGATTTAATTGCCTAACCTTTCCTCAACATTGTCGGCTATGTGTCTAAATTAGAAACCAGCGGTGGATTGGCAGTATCGGTAGTGTCGGACACCATGCTTTCTAGCATAGTTACGTCCCTTTACGATCTGAGTTCAAATCCCGTCGAGGTTGACTTTGCCTTTCATCCTTACGGGGTCGATAAAATAAAGTACCAGTAATGCACTGGGTAATTGCTGGCCTTGTGCCTAAAGTAGAAACAATTATTATTATTGTGAAGTGGCATAGAGGGTTGACTGGTGGATTATTTTGCAATGCAGTACTTAGTTTCGTCCTTTCTAAGTAATGTGTTGTTGAAATGTCACTAAGGTCAAATTTGTCCTTCACCTTTAAGAGACTCAATAAAAAAAAAAAAGCAACAACATACAAATTGTGGATTTTGTGGTGATTAAATATATATAGCATATTCACATATATGTGCGTACGTATATATATATATAGTTTACATCAAATTCTTGACACTTAGTGGGTTAAACCTTGTAGGTTTTAATTCATCTTAATTCCAGACCTTCGGAGTGCATTTCAGAAACATGATATTCACATTTACTGCCTAAACAGAGAAATAAGTTAAGATATGTTGTGTTCATATTTATCACAACTTGTCTATTTATGGCAAGGCAGTATTGAATATTTAATTAAATTTATAAACTAAAGCAAAACATGTATGCATTAGTGTATTCATTCATGCATGTACATGTATGTCTGTTATATATATATATGTTGTCTGTATATATACATATATAGTGTGTGTTTGTAGAAATGATGAGTGGAATTTAAAATTTGTGAGGAAGTGAGAAGCTTTTTCGGATATTTTTACTGTAGAAAAATAGTCTAAATAATGGCATATAAGCCCCTTTTAATTGAAAAAAAATGGACTTTAGCGCCTTTACTGTTACATGAAAGTGTGGATCAAGTTCTGCAGGTGGTAAAGTGCATTTTTTTCCCCATTAAGCAGCCCTATTATTTAGACTATTTTTCTATAGTAAAAAATATTTGAGGAAGCTTCTTTCTCATAAATTTCATCTATCCATATATATATATATATATATGGTGATGACATATATACATATATACAAATGTGAGAATCCCAGGTGCAGAAAATAAGTATAAACAGTCAATCACTGTAGATAATAGCTGGGAAAAATCAAGTAAAATGCTCTTAAAGATGGAAAATAGCAGCCAGAGGTGCCTATGAGAAATCTAACCCTGTACCTCACAAATACAGTGTGTGTGTTACCTTTACACTAGGTGGTGGCACTTTTTCCCCATCTATTTTATATACAGTTTGAAGCTAGTGCATAGCTGGATGTAAATAAACCTTTTGAATTATGGAAGCGCTGGGAGATTTGAAATTGGAGAATGTGAGAATCCTAAACACAGAAACTAACTGCAGTAATAGTAGATCTTTATCGATACATCTGCTCTGCGAGATGATTGAATTTAAGTGCAATTGCTTCTATAATATCTAATCAATTTTTTTGATGTCTTGATAGGTATGTTTGAATAGAAACCGAACAAAACCAGTTTTGCTTCTCTGAAACCCCTTGAGATGATTTTTTTTTTTTCTGGATTTACTGAGGAAAAAAATGACAGTTTTAGCTGAAACTGTCTGAATTGTCTGAAAAATATCCTTATTTATTTTATTATATACAGTGTACAGTGTTTTGTTGTCAAACAATACCATCTCCTCTTTTATCCACATCATATTACTTTTACTGCTTTGTCATTTTTTCTTTCCTTTTTTCTGGAAAAATCAATTTAGCAGCCATGTGTGGTCATCTATTTAATCTTCATGTTCCATAGCTGGCCCAAGATTTCATCTTATTATTATTATTATTATTAGGGCGGTGAATTGGCAGTATTGGTAAAGTGTCAGACAATATGCTTTGCAGCATATAGTTACGGCACTTTATGTTCTGAATTCAAATCCAGCCGAGGTTAGCTTTGCCTTTCATCCTTACGAGGTCGATAAAATAAAGTACCAGTAATGCACTAGAGTTGATTTAATCGACTTTCCCTTCCCCCCAAATCATTATTATTATTATTTTTAATTCAATAAGTGACCAAACCTTTTTTTTTTCTTTTTGGATTGGACCAAATAGTTTGATGTGTTTCAAAAATCAGAGATACCTTAAATACCAAACTTATACTCCCCCACTTTTCCATATTATATAAATCGGCAGATGATATCCGTGCATGTTCTGCCATATTCCGAGAAAATGAAAAAGAAACTACAAATGAACAATTCAAAAAAAGAAAGAAAAATGAAACAGCAACAGCAATATAAATTACTGCTAGAATTAAACTGTTCCATGTAGGACTGCTACATTTAACAATAGCACTACTGCTACTATGACACTATTCTAGCAGTGTATGCATGATGCCTACCCCCTACCCTCCCCAAATTAATCTTTAATAATAATTTCTTATAATAAAATGTTTTTTTCGGGAACGTAGAGGAAAATCCTCCGGAAAGATAAAAAACAACACAACAAAACAGTCTAAAATAAATAAAAATGTTGAATTAAAAAAAAATGTGGAGGAAAAGGCTTTAAAAAAAATGACAAAAATGAAAACAAAAAAAAACTAAGACAAGCAGTTTTTTTTCCATAAATAAAGAGAAAATTATAATATTTCTATTGTGTTGCTTCTCTTTTAGCCCAGTTTTCTCTTTCTTTGCTTATTGCTATTTGTTTTGTTTTTTACAACTTTATTCCATTATTAACATAATTTAACAACTGTTTTATCTGATAGTAAGGTTTAGCTTGGTCATCATAGACCAAGTCAGTACTTACTCTTGAGTCTCGAATAATTATGTCCATCCCTCCTTCCCCATTTATTAATTTTTCAGATTTTTTCCACCCACCCTCCTCTCATTAAATTTTGTTAATCTATCTTCAGCAAAATTTTATTTTAAGTGGTAGCATTCTTGCGACAATTTTCTTCATATATTAAAAAACATGACAAAAAAAGAACATTACTAAAATTTTGAAAAAAATCAAAGCGATGAAGACAACCTAAAAATTACCAAGTTTTAAGAAAATATTAGTCATGAAAATTGTTTGTGACCCTTGATTTAACATCTGTTCCGCCTAATAGCAAGGGTTGTAAGGATCATTATAGATCAAGTCAATACTTAGTTTGAGCTACTGACCTCTCACACAGGCTAGATCTTCCATACTCTACAGGGTGTGTCTTATGACAGTGTCACTAAGAATGTTATGTCTGACACAAGTTTTCAAACCCTTGTTCAACAGTTGTACCACAACCAAAAGCCCTTCTTATCAGCAATCACACTACAGAGTGTACTGGGTGTGTTTAATTATCATCATCAACACCAGAGAAATTGCCATGCTGTTCATACAACTGAAGGAAGGTGGTTTTTTAATGATAAAAATTTCAGTGCTAACTTTATTAGCTTGGTATGTATGTCAATGTGATAGGGTGTTTGACTTACAAGTGTTAGGTCATGAATTCATTTCAGTTGGGTTGTGTGGCAGCCACCCATTCCACAAAAGTGTTTACCAACTTGCCTTCTCAGATCCCTAAAGTTATCCTTAAATTTGATCTCAAGAATGCTTTTAACTCCATCAGTCATGATGTCATCTTTAGTACTGTAAAGGAGAGAGCCCCACAGCTCTATTACTTCACTTGGCATGTTATTGGGAGCCTTCCTGTGACTCCTTTGGTGTCCAATTCATTATATCCACTTCAGGAGTCCAACAAAGTGACTCACACAGACCTGCTCAATTTGTACTGGCATAACTGATTGAGGATGACTTGGATTTGAATGTCTGGTATCTTGATGCTTGATTGTGCTGTCTTCCATATAAGGTATTTGCAACTACAAAGATGATGAACTTTGACGACTTAATCTTTGGCATACCTGATTGCTTCATCAATGTCAGACTTTCCAGAGTCCCGTGACCAGTCTGTGTTGCCCAAATGATTTGGGGACCAAGGTCTGCTTAAATGCTCTTCCCTGCTTTCTTTCCTCCATCTCTGCTTGCTCCCTTTGGTAAGTAACATACTCTCTTCTCTAACATGGACTAATTCCAACAGGGAAATGGCTAAAGCTCTACTATAGTGGCAGGAGCTGGGTTTGTCAGTTCTTGATACAGAGAGTCTGGGACAATTTACATTTGAGAGAGACTTTCAACTCTCTGATCAATTTTCAAGGTACTGCCTACTTTCTGCAAGTGCATAATTCTCAGGGGTCTAGATATATGTTCTGCTTGTAGCCAACATTGGTGGCCTACTTAGTCTGAATGAGCTCCACATCTCCATTGCACTCAGAGTGGGGGACTGAAATATTGTGGTAGACCCCTCGACTTCACAGATCTCCGTGGTCTGTTTTGCTACCTGAGTTAAATTTAATTATTAAGTGGGCCCTGGCTTGGGTAAATATCCTTTCAATTCTGGAGATGGCTGAATTGTCAAGAATTGATGGGATGAGACCAGAGGTCTTACTTACCCTTTGCCCCTAGGTAAGAGGTAGATGTCTCAATTGGGGTGCCACAGTCAGTGGCTCATTTGCTCTTTCCCACATCCTGGATGCTGCGGTAAATGTGAGGGTCCCTGCTTCGATAGTCAAATGGAAAAAAATTCTAAAATACCAAGAATTATTGGCAAACTATTTTTTTCCAGCCTGTGGTGTTTTAGACATTTGGAGAAACTGGACTGCTGGCAACAAAGTTCTTGTCATCATTGGCAACTCGTCTCACCGAGGTATCTGCTGATGCCCATGAGGGTGTTTAGTTGTTCCACAGTACCTTAGCCTTTTTTCATGCATGGTATTATTGTGTGTTGGCTTGTCTCAAAAAGTATTAGAGGGAAACTCCAGCACCCTTTGTGTGTGATTGAATGACACATTGTAACATCAGGGCTGATATAAACATTTTGCATAACAATAACACCAATGACAAACAGATGTTGGTGTTAGTACACACTTTTAACACTGAATATCTAATTCACATAAACACATAGTGCTCAAATAGATGCCACCTATAGTAAAAATAAAACGTACATTGAAGCTTCTAACTCTCGGTTAATCTATATATATAAAACTGAGGATGTCTGTGTGTGAGTTTGAATCCCTAAAACTCGAGAATCACCCAACCGACTGTTTTCAAACTTTACACATGTAATACTTATGTTTCAGGGAGTGTTCTAAGCAAAAAAATGTTCAAATTTTCAATGCCCTAGGGACCACATTAGGCGATTTAGCGATCTCACTCTATAATGCTTAGTCTTTCTCTTTTTAGATAGATACGTACATCTGACTGTCTGCATTACGTCACTTCCCTGAGGATGTCTGTCTGAGTTTGAATCCCGAAAACTCGAGAAGTACCCAACCAATTTTTTTCAAACTTTACATGTGTATTACTTATGTTTCAGGGAGTGTTATGTAGGGCCTGCATTAGGTGAAAAACTGCGTTTTTTCAGGTTTTTATGGTGTTTTTTGAGGCGTTACGTCAGACGGATTTCCTTGAAATTGTAACTATGTATTAGTTAGTTTCTTCTTCATATCGTGAGCAAAGAAAATCCAACTTTTTTAAGGCCTAGGACCCACATTAGGTGAAAAACTTCATTTTTTCAGCTTTTTAGACCCTTTTGGAGGCGTTTTGTCTAGCCGATTTTCCCGAAATTTCAAAGCATATTATGCACAAAAAAAAATTCATTTTCTTGATCCCCTAGGTGAAAACCTGCATTTTTCCTGCTTCATCGAGGAACATCTTTAGGAAAAGATTATCCAGCCATCAGATTATTCAGTTTATTTTCTTTACATATTGTCCAGGCATGCAGTTTTTCCACAATTAGGTCTGTTGGCGGCTCACCTTCCAAAATACCTTATCCCGTGCAATGCCGGGTACCACTGCTAGTTTTTAATAAATAGATATTGTTATATCTTGCGAGGGTCATCTGCTAATAAAAACACACATACCAGTTGAGCTTATCATTAGTTAAATTAGTAGCCTGGAGGGGTTTCTAAACTAACCAACGAATGGATTAATGTCAACTAATAATAAACTTAAATAAAACTCAACTGGTGCATGTGTTTTTAATGGCAACACGACTCTCACAAATTATAACAGTGTGTTTGTGTATATGATGTATGTGTAGGTGTCACAACAAGAGCACCCAGTCCACACTGTAAAGTGGTCGTGTACGTATCGTGACAAAAAGCACCCAGTACTCACTCTAAATGAGGTTGGCACTAGGAAGGGCATCCAACTAGAAACCAATCGAAAATCAGTTCTGTATGAGCAAGACATGGTCACCTGACCTGGCATTGCTCACAATAGGATAACTTGTCTAACCCATGCTAGCGTGGAAAAATGGACGTTATACGGTGATGATGATGTTTATATTATACTTCGTAAATTAATAGTTTGACAAAAAGGGATCGATAAAATAAATACCAGGCTTAAATGGACACAGCATGATTGTATGTTTATTAGGTTTATAATCATTAGATCCTTAGTTAGAACACACTGTGTGACATTTATCATAGCCTAGTGTCTTGTCTGTCAAACTGGGTAGATGGAGACTGAAAGCCTGTTAGATAAACAGTACTGCTAATTCAAAAGGTCAGCTTTGTCACAAAATGTGCCATGTTGAATCTTCTTCAGAATTACGTTATGGGTACACGTGTTCAGAATGCTCAGCCTCTTACACGTTAATTTAATGAACTGGCAGTTCCATTGATTCAACAACTGGGACACTCATTATGGAACTGAAAATAATAAGAACTGAGGTTGATATGATCGATTAAATAAAAGTGGTACCCCAGTATCGCTGCAGTCTAATGCCTGAAACCAGTAAAAGACTAAAAGAATTTGGCCTGCTTTCGCACGTGACATATGACTGTCATTTTCACACAATTTTACTTTTAATTCAAAATACCAGGCTTTCAACAACCATTTTCTTTTCATGCCGTTTACCTTAGTCTCACAGGCTGCTGTTTTTCTCTGCAGAATTGGAAGGACTGCATCATGCATGAGGTGGAATGACTGATGCAACGGGCGTCGCAGGCTGTTCTCTACGGTAATGCCTTTACCATCTTGTCCGTGGGGAGCAGCTGGGACATTGTGTAGAGTTTGTATGCTTCGTATTTAATAAAAAAATATTCCTTTTTGTTTATTATCTGTTCAAATATATAAAATTACTAAATAATGTTTGGACCACCCGCGTCATCTTATGGGCTCCACGAGGTCACACAAGAAACTGAAGTCGCCAGAAGAACAGGTTGTGTGACCACATCGAGAATATTGAAAAGATGTGGCTACGAATGGTTCGATCAGCAAAGATGGCGTAGCTCGGGTAACGCTTACGTTCAACAACAGACTTTCCAGACTGAAAATGAAATGATGATGATGAAAAGAATGTTTATAGGATTTTACCGGATATTGCAGCATTATAGCATTTCTGGGAACGTTAAAACATTAGAGCGAAAGTGTAACAGGCAGTCACAAATATTTCTAATCACGTGGAAACGACAAAAAAACTAAAAAAACAAAAACAACTGACAAACGATGTAAGGGAGACAACCATGGTTTGCTCAATGTGAACACTGAGCTGAAAGTCTTTATACGGCCTGCTAGAAATAGTAGCTAAATTTCTTCTAATGAAAAAGACGGTATGTTCATGGCTGGAACACCCTTTATTTAATGAGAGGAAGTGTTTTACTAAATAAAAACAGTATAATTATTTTAAATAAAATAGACTGTGTCCTCTGTCCGTTGGTCACTTGAAATTTCGTTTCTTGTATTTAACCGTCACAATTGCTCCTTTCTATTGATGTCAATGAAACTTTGTTTCTATGTATATATTATTTTAGTGGTAGAATTAACAGAGTCGTTACAACAGTTATTGCAAACTCCTTTTCTATGACTGCGGCAGAATAATTTTCGTTACTAATATTTTCCTAAAACTTGATAATTTTTCCTGTTTACAGTACAATTTATTGCGATTTGCCTATGAAATACAATAAGATGGGTGTATGGGGGGGTGATGGGGGGGGGGGGGGGGGGGGAGGAGGAGGAGAATAATAATTGTTTCTACTTTTGGCACAAGGCCAGCAATAACCTAGTGCATTACTGGTACTTTATTTTATCGACCCAGTAAGGATGAAAGGCAAAGTAAACCTTGGTGGGATTTTAGAATAATAATAATAGTAGTTTCTGGTTTAGGCACAAGGCCAGCAATTTATTTTGTGCGTGATTGGTACTTTATTTTATTGATCCTATAAGGATGAAAGGAACAGCTAACCTCGGCGAGATTTGAACTCAGAACGTAAAAGGCTGGAACGCTGTGCTGCGAAGCAGGGTGATCGACGCTCTACCGATATTGCCAATCCACCACACTTGACGTAATAACAATAATAATTGTTTCTATTTTTGACAGAAGGCCAGCAATTACACCAGTGCATTACTGGTGCTTTATTTCATCAACCCCATAAGGATGAAAAGCAAAGTTAACCTTGGCGGGACTTGAACTCAAAACGTAAAGGGCCATAAATCTATGCTGCAAAGCATGGTGTCTGACGCTCTATCGATACTGCCAATCTGATACCGTAGGGGGAAGAATGTTAAAAAAAATAATTAAAAGAATACAAATCCTCCCATTTGACACGAAGCCGCAACATAGACAAACAGTGATTTCAGATTGAATAATTTTTTGTGCGTGTGTGTATGTGTGTGTGATCTAGTTTTAGAAACGTTGAGCTGTATGTATTTATTGAAAATTAACATAGAGAGTTAGACGCCTCAACTTACGTATTTATTTTATTTTTTTGTTACTATGAAAAATAGTCTAACAAACTGGTCATATAAGCTCCTGAACAGAAAAACCGGGCGACTCTATCAACTTTTTTTTCGTCAAGGGCCTTTCATACCTAATTTGTTAAATTATTTTTCATAGGGACAAAAAAAAAAAAAAAAAAAAAAAATCTCAGGAAAGAATTGCTGGACAGATTTCACAGGCAAAACCAGCCAGCAGGAGACCCAGCGGCAGACTCCGAGCAAGATATTTGGATAACGTCCATGTGCTCGGCTGGTCTCCCTCGGATTAATTGGAAACGGTTGTTTCTGACAGGACCCGCTGGAAGACGTATTTGAGGACTCTGCCCACACGACCCTCTCAGGAAGAAGAAGAAGAAATGTGAAAGACCGCGGTTTACTTGCAGGAAGTAGCCCCGTGAGGTGGCTTTGCAGCGGGTGTCTCTGACCACTCACCGCCTTCTCCTCTCCCTTTCTTTCGTTGCTTGATACCTCTTTTCTTTTTCTTCTTTTCATTTCCTTTTTTGTTTGTTCCCTTTCACAGTGTGTTTTGTTTTTACTAGATATTGCTTAATTATTTTTATATAATGTCAATGGTTTTTTTTATGATGTGAAAATTTGTATATTGAATATACTTGGTTTCCATTTCAGTTATTTTATAATAAAAATTCTACTTGAAAAAAAAATGTATATATATATTATAAACATATAAGGGTGGTGCCCCAGCATGACCTCAGCCTAATGGCTGGGACAGGTAAAAAAATAAAAGAATACAAGTGTTAGAATGATATATTTTGCTACACCTGTTGTGGGTGTTGCTTTAATTATCTCCCTTGCTATATGTTCTCTTTCGTCTTGTGAGGCCTGAAAGATCTGACGAGTAAAGCAAGCCAACATGTCTAAGGAGGTTCCGTCAGAGGGTGTCCTTGGTCAGAAATTTGACCAGTGTGTCTCTGATCTGATGATTAAAACAGGTAAATGGCCAGCAGATATTTAAAATATTCTCACACCATTATCAACAGAATGTCTTCAAATCATTCATTTCAACTAATCGACCTTTTCGCTAGCAGTTCCTATTAGTCAAGAACAAAAGTACATTTTATATCAATGTCATGTAATTTTCTTTCTGTTTTGTTTGTTGTTATTGCCTTATTCGTATTATTTACACACATACACAGGTCTGGTTGAGTAGACCATAATAGGGATTCAACTGTTCCAATCGCGACCATCTCGTCTTGTTTCTCTATTTTAGATAAGGTTTATAGGACTCACATTATACACTTTGTTGATTTGAGGAAGATTTCGCTGCTATTTCTAGAAACTACTTAGGGGTCGTAGTAGTCAGTGACGGATTAAGAGGTGAAGGAATGGCTTTGTTGCACTCAGGGGATCCCATAATATTTAAATAGCCCTAAATTATAGTACAGATTATTATTATTACTATTGAATAATATGCAATGGTCCCAATGGAATGTTCAGCTATCGGCCCCCATGCAAGCATAACCCCCCCCCCCCCACTTCCTGCTGTTATTTCAGTTTAAGTGTCTGTATTGCAACATATCTATTTTACTGGATTCTTTTTTTTATTTTGCCTGAGAAAATATCTTTTATTATTACAAAGTTCAAAAAGCTGTGGATATGCAGTATCGGTAGAGTATCGCACAACATTCTTTGCGACATATAGTTAGGACTCTTTACATGTTGAGTTTAAATCTCACCGAGGCTAGCTTTACTTTTTATCCGTACGAGGTCAATAAAATAGAGTATCAGTAATGTACTTGGCTCCATTTAATCGACTTTCCCCCATCCCTTCAAATTGTCGACCTTGTGCCAAATGTAAAAAAAAAGAAAAAACATTATTACGAAGTTCATGCGGCAAAATCCTATAAGGCATCTCTATATACAGTATTGTAAAACAAAAGGCGTTGGGGAATAATAAGAAAAGATAAAGGGGACACACACACACACACTCTCCATCGCACACCTCAACATTGGACGCTGGAGCCTCCCTCTAATAATGTTTGAGATATCTCAACATACTTGCAGCATTGCTGCTGAAGTGAAAATAAAATCAGCCGATCCGATGTACCAGGTGTTTCGATTAAACAATTTGTAATTGAAGAATTACAAGAAAAAAAAAACGAATAATATGAACTTAACTTTATTAAAGAAAGAAATTAGATATTTGATCGATTATCACAAGTTTGATACGAATCCATGCCCAGGGAAGTAAGGCGTTCAGAGTATGGTAGGTGTCTGATGGAGGGTATGCGCTTGGTTGCACGTCTCTGAACAGTTTCCAGGAGGTCAATGATGAAATACACTGGTACAATGAATGCTTTGAGTCCGTTTAGATTTTACTCTTGTTCAGTGGTGTTTTATTCTCCAAGAAAAGATTTAGTATTGACAGCGATCTGTTTGTACCGTTTTCTTGGTTTGTGTGTTCACTCGACTGGTCAGTTTCCTGAAGTTAGTGTTGCAGATGGTTAGGTCATTTTCATCATGGAACTCTAGGAAGGTTGATCCCATTTCATTTCTCAAACCGTACCCATAACTACCCTGCACTTCATAGTAGCCATCCTAGTGCTGCTCAACATGTCCCTTAAAGTCAGTAGCCGTGATGATGAAATATTTGTTACTAGTTATTAAGAGGGCCTCATAGAGGTGATCTTTTTGCTTTTAGGTCAGTTTCAGTTGTGGGGTGCATGCAAGCAGCGATAGTAGTTGTTTCATTGTCTAAGATTATTTTGAATTTCAAAATTTTACCACATACTCTAACTACCTCAATAGCTCCATCTGGCCACTTCTCTGTTAACATACCTACTCCACCAACCCCTTCATTATTACCTATCCAGAAGAGATTGTACTTGTGTGCCTTTTACCTGTGAGGAGTCAGGTTAACCCATTAGCATTTACATTACTCTATATGTACTTTTGCAGTAAAGACTTTATCTCATATCATTATCTCACATAATATTATGGCCTTGTGCCAAAAGTAGAAACAATTATCTCACATAATATCAAATCTGAGATTTTGATATTATTTATTTTGAGAACAATACCTTAACATCAGTATGAGTAGCAAGTTTCGGCTGGTTTGAACAGAAAGAGGTGAGAGAATCCTGGCTGTATACAGCAAGTTTAAATGCTAAAGGGTTAAGACTCTTCTCCATTTCATCTCTTGCATACAGCATACATCTATCTATCTCCACAATTGTGCTGACTTTGATAATTGCAGCTTTTAAATTTATTACCTGATATTGGTTGGAACATATTTTTGTCGTTTGTACTCAAGACATAAGAGGAAAAGTGTGATTGCTAAATGGCAGTTGAGAAATTCTCACATATTGCTAGCTATTTCCATCTAATCACTCTACTAACTAGATGTTAGACCTATATATACAGTTAGAGTTTTTCATGTTTACTGCATGCTGGATCTTCATCGGTTCCAATGGTGAGTGTTCCAGTTGATTCGATCAATGGAACAGTCTGCTTGTTAAATTAATTTGCAAGTGGCTGAGCATTCCACAGACATGTGCATCCATAATATTGTTCTCGGGAAATTATGACAGTGAGGGACAAAGCTGGCTTTTTGAACTTACAGGGGCAACTCATATTTGCCAGCTCATTGAACTGGAGCAATGTGAAAATAAAGTATCTTGCTCAAGAACACAACATGGCATGAGCCAAATGCCCTCACCACTAAGCTATATAACAGGCAACTAAAAAGGTTATCAGGAAGGCCATCCACCTGTAAAAAAATTGTTTCAAAACGTGCCATCCAATGTCAGCATGGAAAAGTGGTTGTAAAAAAGATGATGATGATTATCATCATCATCATCATCATTTTACGTCCGCTTTTCCCTGCTTGCAAGGGTTGGACGGGTCCTATTAAGCACAGCATCTCTCCACTTGTCACGGTCCTTCATCATCTCCTCGGTGAGTTTCAGCAATCTGAGGTCTGCTCTCACCACCTCTGCCCATGTTTTTCGTGGTCTACCTCTACTGCGTCTTCCTTCTACTGGGATTTCTTGTCACTTCTTTACCCAGTGGTCATCCTCCATGCACATCACATGTCCATACCATCTCAGCCTCCTCGCCTGCACACCACAACTTATCCCTCTTATACACAGTTTCTTTTTCAACTTGTCTCTGCTTGGTTGTTCACGCACATTGGCATTGCGCATCAAATGGAGAATACTTGCCTCATTTCTCTCCAGCCGTCGCATATCTTCTGCAGTTGCTACCCATGCCTCACTACCATGCAGCATCGCGCATCAGCATCATATAACCATCCTTTCGTACGCAGGGAGAAACCCTTCTTAGTCAACAGAGGAAGCAGCACCCTAAACTTCTTCCAACTCGTCTTTATTCTAGATACTATGGCCTCGGAACACCCTCCCACATACATACATACATACATACACATATACATATATTACTAATATTCTTATTATTCTTTTACAGCAACTGGTATAGGTTTGGGCATCATTTTCTCAGTGACTTTATTTAAACGTAAGTATAATAATAATTATTATTATATAGTTACGTCCCTTTACATTCTGAGTTCAATTAGGCTTTCATCTTTGCAGGATTGATAAAATAAAGTACTAGTAATGCATTGGGGTCGATTTAATTGACTTTCCCCTCCCCTATAATTACTGCCTTTGTACAATTATTAGGGCAGTGGATTGGCAGTATTGGTAGAGCGTCAGACATCATGCTTTGCAGCACAGAGTTACATCCCTTTACTCCCTGAGTTCAAATCCGGCCAAGGTTAGCGTTGCCTTTTATCCCCATGGGGACGATAAACTATAGTACCAGTAATGCACTGGGGTTGATTTAATTGACTTCCCATCCCCCAAAATTGCTGACCTTGTGTCTAAACCAGAAACCATTATTAGAGGGGTGGATTGACAGGATTGTTAGACATCATTTAGCAGTATTTCTCTGGCTCTTTACAGCTTGCCATTTCTGTTCACGTAGTCCTTTGCCTTCCTCTTCCATGGCTTCCTTCCACATGAAAGTCCAACAATCATCATTCTTATACATTACATGTCTGTATCAGTACAACCCTCTCCTATGTACATGTGTGTACCAGTACAACCCTCTCCTCTGTACGTTACATGTCTGTACTAGTGCAGTCTTCTCTGTACATTAAATGTCTGTACCAGTGCAACCCTCTCTTTTGTACATGTCTGTTCCAGAGCAGTCTTCTCTCCTGCACATTACATGTCTGTACCAGTGCAGTTTTCTCCTCTGCACATTACATGTCTGTACCAGTGTAGTCTTCTCCCCTGCACATTACATGTCTGTACCAGTGCAGTTTTCTCCTCTGCACATTACATGTCTGTACCAGTGTAGTCTTCTCCCCTGCACATTACATGTCTGTATCAGTGCAACCTTCTCCCCTGCACATTACATGTCTGTACCAATGCAATTTTCTCCCTTGCACTTTACGTGTCTTTACCAGTGCAACCTTCTCCCCTGAACATTATGTATCAACCATAATAATATGCTACATGTTTGTGTATATAAATAGGGCACGCTTAATGATCAGGTTTATCTTGGTGAGGTGGGCTAAGCGACCAGCATGCAGGTGGCAGGACAAACCATGGAGGCCAGTGGAGTCGATGAAACTACTGCAGCGACATCTCAGACACCCATAGATATTGGTTCCCACTCAGAGTGCAATGAAAATGCGGAGCTCAACCAGACAGAGAAGACCACCAATGTTGGCTGCAGGCAGGCCATCGATCAGTCCCTCGAGAATTTTTGCTCTTGCAGAAAGTAAGTGGCATCTAGAAAATTGATCAAAATGATCAAAGAGAGAAATTAAATGATTCACTCTAACACAGATTGTCCCATACTCGTGCTTCCTTCTTTCCCTGTCAGTCAGGAACTGACAAACAAAGCTCTCTCCACTGTAGTAAAGCTTCACTTATCTCCCTGGTGGAACTAGTCCATGTTAGAAAGAAAAGGGGAGCAAGTGTGGATGGAGGAAAGAAAGTGAAGTAGAGTCAGAGATGAGCTTTTACGCAGACCAAAGACCTCCGAACCGTTTGGGCAAGGCAGCTTGGTTGAAGGACTCTGGAGAGAGTCTGACATTGACCAAGTCCTCGAGTTCACTGAAGATTAAGTTGTCAAGTTGGAGAGATGATGAGAATCTGTAAGAGGGACTAACTTAGAAGAAATACGACAAGTAATTCCTAAGTATAAAAACCTTGGTGAGGTTCTTTAAAACTTAGATCGAAAGATGGATTCGAAGGCCTGGTCAGTAATTGGGGCTTCAAGGGAGGAACCACAAGAGAAGGGAAGGACTCAGTAAACAGGTTTACAGTTTGCTAATGTGAAACTGCGTTTATATGAACACATGGAAGCTAAAGTGAAACCCTTTATTTCCTCAATTCATCTGATTCTATCACTGCTGTTTTGAAAAGCTTTGCAAGTAATGTAAAATCGTCTTTCTTTGATGTGTATGAAGGATGACAGCTGTATAAAAAGATGCAGGGCGATCAAAGTTGATGGAAGCTATGGAGTAGGAAGGCCTGGGATGAGGTGATAGAAAACCCGGTTTCAAATGAGCACAGATTGAAGCATACATTTAATATGCACCATTTAACTGCTATCCTCCCTCCTTCCATACACCTCCCAAGCCATAACACCCCCACCCACATCCTAATCATCCCACTCTTCTACCACACCTTTACACCCCCAGCCCAAACCACACTGTAAAGTGGTCATTTTAGTGCCACAGCAAAAAGTGCCCAGCCTGCACTGGATAGTGGTCGTGTTGTTATCACAACAAAAAGCACACAGCCCACACTGTAAAGTGGTTGTGTAGGTGTCATGACAAAAAGCACCCAGCACACACTGTAAATGTGGTTGGCATTAGGAAGGGCATCCAGCCATAGAAACCAAGGCAGAAACAGTACTGTATGAGCAAGACATGGTCACCTGACCTGACTTGCCTCAAATTGGATAGCCTGTCTAACTCATGCTAGCATGGAAAATAGACATTAAACGATGATGATGATGATGATGATATATCTGCCTGTAACTCTTTAAAATTTACTCACATAATGCATTTCCTACATTAGTCATGTTACAACAATAAGAAGTTCACATTCTTGTCCCTGTAAATAGTTATTTCTTCAAAGTAAATCATACATTTGAACCTGTATGTCATTCGTACACACCTGTAATTATATCATAGGAAATAGATAAAATTTAATCTTTAATCACTTTCACGTGCTAGTAATCAACATAAACTATAAGATTTCTCTTATGCAAACCATCAATTTATCAAAACGCAAATTTTCAGTTTATATGATTGTTCACATATCCATTAATCTTGGTATATATGACATAGCAATCCTGAACCCCCAAAATGAAATACATTCAACGCTATTGCTGTCATTATTGATGGCACTGGTCTACTAGTTTGCAATAAAAACAATTATTTACCAGTAGCACTAACACAGTGTGATTCATAATAGAGGGGTATACGAAGGCATATATATGTTTAAGGTGTTCACACATGGCTACTCAGTTGGGACATGATCATACCTTAAAACAGTCATAGTGAGATTTATCTATGTTTATTATATGCATAAACATATTATGCATAAACATATTACATAACATAAAAATAACATTTTCTTCTTGTCTCCCCACCCTTCGGTTCATTCATCCATAAATCTATAATCGCCCAGAATCCAAATCCTACTTCTTAATTGTCTCCACGCTTGTTCTAAATAATCTTCTCCTCGCTAACTACCCCATACCCCTGCCGCCTTCCCCCACTATCCACCTTCATTATTTGGACCAATCACAAGTCAACGGCCTATGCTATCACTTCTGGTTGCTTTTCGATATGATGGATGGACTAATGAATTTCTGGAGAGTCTGAAGAATCTGGACACTCGAAGACAATGCCAAAGATAACGACAAATTCACCTCATGCTCCCGGACGAAAGGGCAAGGCCCCTCCTCTTTGTTGCGGCCGCGGATGGCCAACATAACCCCAACCCCATCCCCCTCACCCCTCCCTGCGCCCCACCGACCAAACGCAATCCAAAACTTCAGAGTTGGTACCATGAATGTAGGCACCTTAAAAGGCTGCTCTAATGAGGTTGTAGAAATGCTTGAACGTAAGGAGGTTGATGTTTGCTGTATCCAAGAGACCAGGTGGAGTCTGTTAGATTCATTGTGGGTAAAAAACGATGCTATAAGCTTTTCTGGGTGGGAAATGACAATGGGCTGGGTGGGGTAGGAATCATGTTAGCAGAAAAATGGGTGGATAAGATAATAGAGTAAATGACAGAATAATTAAAATAAGACTTGTTCTAAATAGAACTACTGTGACAGTAATATCTGCGTACGCGCCCCAATCCGGACTGCCTGGCACTATAAAAGACAGATTCTATGAGACACTGATGCTCACTACCTCCCAAATAACCGACAGTGACTATATAATTATTGCTGGCGATCTAAATGGTCACGTTGGACAACATTGTGACGGCTATGATGGAATCCACGGAGGCTATGGGTTTGGTACTAGAAATGAGGAAGGCTCCAGAATCCTGGAATTCTGTGATGCAAATAACCTAACTATCTGTAACACTAACTTCAAAAAACGAGACAATCACTTGATCACCTACAGATCAGGGGAACATACCAGCCAGGTAGATTATATCCTTACCAGAAGACGTGACAGAGTGTCTGTTGTAAACACTAAATCCCTCCCCCATGAAGAATGCACCTCCCAACATAGACTGATAATTAGCGACCTCATAGTCAGGACGAGACGTACTCGACAGCAGAAGAGGACTATCTTCAGGAGAAAAATATGGAAGCTAAAGGACCCCACAGCCAGAAATAAATTTAAAAGCATATTACTTGATGCTTTCGACAGTAAGGAAGAGCATTTAGAGTCGTACAATATAGAGGAACAGTGGAAATTCCTGAAAGCAAACCTGCTGATGGCGGCAGACGAAGTCTGTGGCTGGAGCAGGCCTATAGGCAGGAGGAGAGTAACATGGTGGTGGAACAGGTTTGGAAAGTATGGCGGGATGGGGGGAGTAGAGAAGACTATCAAGTGGCCAGGAGGGAAGCTAGGAGACAAGTGTACTTCGCAAGAAGGGAAGCAGAGGAAAGCAAGTTCTACAACGCGAGGACCAAAAACGTGAGGTGTTCAGGATTGCTAGGCAATGTGTCAAGGAAAACCGTGATATTGTCGGGGAGAAGTGTGTCCTTAATGATGATGGTGTACTTGCCATCACTGACGCTGATAAGAAGGTAGCTTGGAAGTGTCACTACGAAAGGCTACTAAATGAGGAGAATAAATGGGAGAAAGACAGTCTCCCCCACATCGACCCAATAGAGGGACCAGCAGTGTTAGTCGAAGGTGTTGATGAATGGCTTGTGAGAGCTATACAAGCCATGTATAAAGAAACAGTCAGCAAGGTTAGAATTAACAACGAATATAGTGAAGAGTTTAGCGTAAAAGTTGGTGTTCATCAGGGCTCCGTTCTTAGCCCCCTACTATTTATTATTGCCCTTCAGGCTATAACAGTGGAGTTCAAGACCGGCTGCCCATGGGAACTTCTATACGCAGATGATCTAACGCTCATAGCTGAATCAATGGCCGAACTAGAGAAGAAATTCCAAACATGGAAGCATGGCCTAGAATCAAAAGGCCTTAAAATTAACCTGTCTAAGACTAAAGTTCTAGTTTGTAGGAAGGAAAATAGGGCGCTGGTCCCATCTGGGAAATGACCATGCTCAGTGTGTAGGAAAGGAGTAGGTAGAAACTCCATTTTATGTCCCGGATGCAAAGTATGGGTGCATAAAAGATGTAGTGGGATCACAGGTAAGCTAACTAACAACCCTAGATTTTATATGTGGCCGGTGTTCTAGTGCAATAAGTAGCAGCAAGTGCCCATAGAATACTAGCTCATTCCATTGCACAGATGGTTCTATAGAAATAGTGGACAGCTTCCGTTACCTGGGTGACAAAATCAGCAGTGGGGGAGGGTGCTCTGAAAGTACAGTAGCTAGAGTCAGAACTGGATGGAAAAAGTTCAGAGAGCTTATACCACTATTAGCCGCTAAAGGGTTCTCCCTAAAAATGAAAGGCAGGCTGTATGATGCCTGCATACGAACAGCAATGTTGCATGGCAGTGATACATGGGCATTGTGTGCAGAGGATATACGCAGACTGGAGAGGAACGAAGCTTGCATGCTCCGCTGGATGTGTAATAGTAATATACGTGAACGGCAAAGCATAAACGAACTAAGGGAAAAATTAGAAATAAGAGGGATCAGATGTTGTTTACTCGAGAGAAGACTACATTGGTATGGTCACGTGATGCGCATGAAAGACGACAACTGTATAAAAAAGTGCAGGGCAATAAAAATAGACGGTAACCACGGAGTAGGCAGACCCAGAAAAACCTGGGACGACTTGATAAATTCCGACCTCACACACTTACACCTCTCCAAGACAATGATCTTTGGCGCTACACAGTAATAGAGAAGACCCGCCTTACCTAAGTACAAAGTGAAGCCTACTACAGTCAGTAGGCACCTCTAACAAAATACACCCCCGTCCCACTACCCCTTTCAATGTAAAGTTATGTTGGTACCACAACATCCAGCCCGAAACAAATGAGGTCGTGTAGGTGTCACGACAAAAAAAACACAGTCCACGCTGTAATGTGGCCGTGTAGGTAACACGGTAAAAACCTCCCAGTTACACACTGTAAATGTGGTTGGTGTTAGGAAGGGCATCCAGCCGTAGAAAACCCGCCAGACAGTCCTATGCGAGCAAGACAACCACTCTTGCCTCAAGTGGGAAAACTCCCGTCCAAACCCATGCAAGCGTGGAATATGGACGTTAAACGATGATGATGATGATATTATATATGGCTTCATATACATCTCTATTATATATAAACATATTATATATGGCTTCATATACACCTATGTTATACATAAACATTGTATATGGCTTCATATACACTTCTGTTGTATATACACTTCATGTTGTATATGGGTTCATATACACCTCTATTACACATAGGACAGCATTCCTCACCATATGAGATGTCATCTGGTGTACCACAGGGATCTGTTTTTGGCCCCCTTTTGTTTGTGGCATATATTAATGACATAGATGCCAACTTAAAGAATGCCACAGTACTTAAATATGCAGATGACATCAAGTTGTACCTTCAGATAAAAAGGACAGATCCAGAACACTATAGATCTTGCCTGCAATCTGACCTGGACACACTGCAACAATGGATCACGGACTGGTAACTTAAGCTAACTGTGGACAAGTGCACCACCATGCATTTTGGGAGTAAAAACCCAGCATCCACATACTCCCTCCACAACACTAATATCAAGAACTCTTCTTGTGAACGTGACCTGGGCATTACGGTCAGCAGCGATTTGCATTGGACGAAGCATGTCTCTAAAATTGTCAAGAAGGCCGAGGGTATCTTAGCATCACTCAGCAAGACCTTTGTCAGCCGCTCTCCAGCTATCTATTTAAAGCAGTACATAGCTATGGTGTGGCCACACTTAGAATTTGCATCACCAGTCTGGAACCCCTATCTTGCTCAGAATATTGACCACCTGGAAACTGTTCAGAGACGTGCAACCAAGCGAATACCCTCCATCAGGCATCTACCATACTCTGAACGCCTTGCTTCCCTGGGCACGGATACATTGAAGCTCCGACGTCTGGCAACTGACTTGGTAAACACCCACAAAATTATTAACCATCTTGCCAACAACAACCCTGAGTACCTTTTTGATTTCCATGTGTCTAACACATGTGGGCATGCCAACAAAGTCAGAAAACAGCACAGCTCCCATGACTTTCGGATACATTTTTTTACGCTCAGAGTTGCTGAAGCATGGAACAAACTACCTGCATCAGTTATTAGCTGTCGAGACACTGCATCCTTTAAAACCTCCATGCTTCCTGAGATTCGCCAACACTACACCTAATATTCCCCCTCCATACACATGTACATATGTATATCATGACTCATACACTATTCACTTCCCTGATATTTGTATATTTTTCTATGTACTTTGACAAGTTGTAGTGCACCTGAGCACTTTACACATGTTGTATATGGCTTCATATACACTTATATACATAACTATGTATATGCATTCATATGCACCTTTATTATAAATTATTATTTATTTAAACATTTCTTTTTTTCTTTATTAGGTCGGCCTTGGCCTCTAGCTTTCGGAGTTGGTGCTGGTCTTGGAATGGCATATTCTAACTGCCAGAATGAATTCAAACATCCTTTACAAGTTCCTGGCCAATATGTTAAGGTAAATTCCACATCTGTTTATTTATCATAATCCATTTATCATAATCAGTATCAATAAGAGTTTTATTTCTTAGATAAATAAACGAGTGCTAGTACCATAATATAATGCATCCAGTTCATTCTGTAAAGTGGTAGTGCTAGTACCATAATAAATAAAATGCATTCAGTACATTCTGTAAAGTGGTTGTGTTGGTACCATAGTATAATGTATCCAGTACACTATGTAAAGTGATAGTGTTGGTACCATAGTATAATGTATCCAGTACATTCTTTAAAGTGATAGTGTTGGTACCATAGTATAATGCATTCAGTACACTCTGTAAAGTGATAGTGTTGGTACCATAGTATAATGTATCCAGTACACTCTGTAAAGTGGTTGTGTTGGTACCATAGTATAATGTATCCAGTACACTATGTAAAGTGATAGTGTTGGTACCATAGTATAATGTATCCAGTACACTATGTAAAGTAGTTGTGTTGGTACCATAGTATAATGCATCCAGTACACTCTGTAAAGTGGTTGTGTTGGTACCATAGTATAATGTATCCAGTACACTCTGTAAAGTGGTTGTGTTGGTACCATATTATAATGTATCCAGTACACTCTGTAAAGTGATAGTGTTGGTACCATAGTATAATGTATCCAGTACACTCTGTAAAGTGATAGTGTTGGTACCATAGTATAATGTATCCAGTACACTCTGTAAAGTGATAGTGTTGGTACCATAGTATAATGTATCCAGTACATTCTGTAAAGTGATAGTGTTGGTACCATAGTATAATGCATCCAGTACACTCTGTAAAGTGGTTGTGTTGGTACCATAGTATAATGTATCCAGTACACTCTGTAAAGTGATAGTGTTGGTACCATAGTATAATGTATCCAGTACACTCTGTAAAGTGGTTGTGTTGGTACCATATTATAATGTATCCAGTACACTCTGTAAAGTGATAGTGTTGGTACCATAGTATAATGTATCCAGTACATTCTGTAAAGTGATAGTGTTGGTACCATAGTATAATGTATCCAGTACACTCTGTAAAGTGATAGTGTTGGTACCATAGTATAATGTATCCAGTACATTCTGTAAAGTGATAGTGTTGGTACCATAGTATAATGCATCCAGTACACTCTGTAAAGTGGTTGTGTTGGTACCATAGTATAATGTATCCAGTACACTATGTAAAGTGATAGTGTTGGTACCATAGTATAATGTATCCAGTACACTCTGTAAAGTGATAGTGTTGGTACCATAGTATAATGTATCCAGTACACTCTGTAAAGTGGTTGTGTTGGTACCATAGTATAATGTATCCAGTACACTATGTAAAGTGGTTGTGTTGGTACCATAGTATAATGTATCCAGTACACTATGTAAAGTGATAGTGTTGGTACCATAGTATAATGTATCCAGTACACTCTGTAAAGTGATAGTGTTGGTACCATAGTATAATGTATCCAGTACATTCTGTAAAGTGATAGTGTTGGTACCATATTATAATGTATCCAGTACACTCTGTAAAGTGATAGTGTTGGTACCATAGTATAATGTATCCAGTACACTCTGTAAAGTTGTTGTGTTGGTACCATAGTATAATGTATCCAGTACACTATGTAAAGTGATAGTGTTGGTACCATAGTATAATGTATCCAGTACACTATGTAAAGTGATAGTGTTGGTACCATAGTATAATGTATCCAGTACACTCTGTAAAGTGATAGTGTTGGTACCATAGTATAATGTATCCAGTACACTCTGTAAAGTGGTTGTGTTGGTACCATAGTATAATGTATCCAGTACACTCTGTAAAGTGGTTGTGTTGGTACCATATTATAATGTATCCAGTACACTCTGTAAAGTGATAGTGTTGGTACCATAGTATAATGTATCCAGTACACTCTGTAAAGTGGTTGTGTTGGTACCATAGTATAATGTATCCAGTACACTCTGTAAAGTGATAGTGTTGGTACCATAGTATAATGCATCCAGTACACTCTGTAAAGTGGTTGTGTTGGTACCATAGTATAATGTATCCAGTACACTCTGTAAAGTGATAGTGTTGGTACCATAGTATAATGTATCCAGTACATTCTGTAAAGTGGTTGTGTTGGTACCATAGTATAATGTATCCAGTACACTATGTAAAGTGATAGTGTTGGTACCATAGTATAATGTATCCAGTACACTATGTAAAGTGATAGTGTTGGTACCATAGTATAATGTATCCAGTACACTCTGTAAAGTGATAGTGTTGGTACCATAGTATAATGTATCCAGTACACTCTGTAAAGTGGTTGTGTTGGTACCATAGTATAATGTATCCAGTACACTCTGTAAAGTGGTTGTGTTGGTACCATATTATAATGTATCCAGTACACTCTGTAAAGTGATAGTGTTGGTACCATAGTATAATGTATCCAGTACACTCTGTAAAGTGGTTGTGTTGGTACCATAGTATAATGTATCCAGTACACTCTGTAAAGTGATAGTGTTGGTACCATAGTATAATGCATCCAGTACACTCTGTAAAGTGGTTGTGTTGGTACCATAGTATAATGTATCCAGTACACTCTGTAAAGTGATAGTGTTGGTACCATAGTATAATGTATCCAGTACACTATGTAAAGTGATAGTGTTGGTACCATAGTATAATGTATCCAGTACACTATGTAAAGTGGTTGTGTTGGTACCACAATAATAAAATGCATCCAGTACACTCTAAAATGGTAATATTAGTTCCACAAAAGAATGCACCCAGGATACTTTGTAAAGTGGTTGTACTGGTGCTATGATAAAATGTATCTAGTACACTCAGAATGCTTGTTCTAATGTCAACCACTTTACAGAGTGTACTGGGTACATTTTAAAGTGACAGTGACTGAACTGAGAGCATATAGAGTTGAGAAGCTTCCCCTTGTTATGTTGAGAACATAACAATCTTTCTAGTATTGGTGCCATCATATAAATGCACCCATTACACTCTGTAAAATAATAATGCTGTTGCTATGATAAGGTGCATCCAGTACACTCTGTAAAGTGGTAGTACTAATGCCATAAAATCCACCCAATATACTCTAAAGTGGCTGTAAAATGCACTTAGCACACTGTAAAGTAGTTAGCATTAAGAAGGGCATTCAGGGTGTACTGGGTGCATTTTATCATAGTACCAGCACAAAGGAATTTGTCAAGTACTCAACTGGGCCAAAGCATCTTGCTCAAGAATACATGTTGCCTAGTCCAAGAATTGAACCTACAACCTTATGATCACAAGTCCCAAACTCTTAGCATTAAGTTACCTTCACTGTCGATCTGTTTATACTCTCATCATCATCATTTAACATCCGTTCTCTTTGTCAGCCAGGGCTATGTCGATGTGCTTCAAATATTTCCTAACCCTTTTGTTACAATTTTTCTGAAGAAATATACTTAGTGCCTATGTATTCAATTTAATTTTGTAAATAATAAAAAAAAATTAGGATAGATTTAGTAAAATAACTTTTAGATAAATAATTTTACAAAATATTCTAATTATAATGGAAATTGTAATTTTGATATGAAGTTAAAATAATTAAGACCTTGGAAGGTTTAATTAAAGTAACTCCATGATTATTAAGTTTGTGTTCCATACAGTGAATTGGCATAGTCACAATATTCATTCCGATTCTTTACATTCTATGGTTAAATTTCTACTGAGGTCAACTTTGCCTTTCATTCTCCTTGGAGCCAATAAATTAAAATATCAGGGATATACTGGGTTTGGTATAATCAACTAACCCCTCTCTTCAAATTTCTTTACTGGGGACACTATAATCAACTTACCCCTCTTTCCAAATTTCTTTACTGAGGTCACCATAATCGATTAACCCCTCTTTTCAAATTTCATGTCTTGTGCCTAAATTAGAGAGAAGTATTAAGTTGGTATTTGGAACATAACTTAACCAAGTGTTATATAAAATTGGATTAAATATCTGGCAGCATTTGTTCTGGCTCTCTGCTTTGAGTTCAAATCCCAGGATGGTAAATTCTGCCTTTTATGCTTTCTAGGTTAACAAAATACCAGTTTAGGGTGGTGATGTTTTCTGTCATTAGAAAAATTGTGACATGATAGGAGTAGGCCCCTTATCATTAACTCTTTTGATACCAAATCACCTCTGATCCTATGATACAAAACTGTTTGTTTTAAAGTGTTGATATTTATCTCATAGAAAGTTTTAATGTGGGAACTTTTGTCAACCTTTTTGATACCAAATTGCCTCAAATCACCCCTGGTTCAATGATTTTATGTTTATCATCATCATCATTGTCATTTTAACGTCTGCTTTCCCTGCTAGCAAGGGTTGGAAGGGTCTATATTAACCATGTCCATACTGGAGTGGAGCCACTGATCTCCAAAGCAAGCCAGTGATCTGTGTCTTGCTTATGTATGGTCTCATGTTCTATCAAGTGCTCAGGAGAGGGTGTCATGCTTTTGACACAACTGAGGGTCCTTCCAACCCTTTGTTTGGCATGATTTCTATGGCTGGATGCCCTTCCTATTACTAACCACTTTACAGTGTGTACTGGGTGCGTTTATCGTGTAAGTCCCCAACACTAGGGAAGTTGCCATGCCCTTGACACGACTAATGGGTCATCCTGACCCTTTGTCTAGCAAGTTTTCTATGGCTGGATGCCCTTCCTATCATCAACCACTTTACAGTATGTACTGGGTGCATTTATCATGTAAGTAACCAACACTAGGGAGTTTATTGTGTCCTTCATAATTTTATGTAGAAAGCTTTAAGTTAAGGTCCAAACAGCAACTGAATAATATATAGACAGTACAGTAGGCAGCATATCAGTCTCATAATCAAATCTAACGATGATATATTTTTCTGTCTTTGTTTCTCATAGGTTGAAAGAAAAGAATCAACGTAGCAAGATATATATCTACATATATATATATAATATATATAAATATATATAATATATATATATTTATATATATATAATATATATATATTTAAATATATATATATATATATATAAATATATATATATATATATATATATATATATATATATATATATATATATATATATGTAATATGTGCAGTGAAATGGCTGTTCATTAGGCTGGAGTGTCTTCTATTCTACAATGTACAGAACTCAGCGGATGTTAAGATCTACTACAGATGTCACAGTACAAGATGTTTTTACTCTTGACAATTTAATTCTTAGTCCTTGTCAGTCAACTTCAAGTGATACATTGGATTTATAATGATTACATTCTTATTTAATTCCTATTATAAAAATTAAATAAAAAAACAACAACAAATAAAACAAACACCTAAAAAATGCAAATAAAACTTTTTTTTATTATTTGTTTCAAATGTTGTTTTTTTTTCTTAAATAATTATTAGAATTTTGAAAATATTTTTGCTTAAAGTAAGATTCTTCAGTGTAGGTTTTTAGACTATAAAAATAGTCGAATAAATTAAACATATAAGCTCTTTGACTATTTTCACAGTCTAGAAACTTATGTTAAAGTAGCTTACTTTAAACCAACATACTTTCAAAATTTTAAATTTATCAATGCTTCAATATAATTAATTCATTTGTTTAAATAATTATTGGATTTTTTTGTAATTTTTGCACATGTCACTTTAGTTGTGTTTTTAAAACAATTTTTTTGTTCATCTTAAACTGTTTTTCTTTTCATCTAAATTATTCCATTCTGTAAAATATTAATTAGATAATAAAATTTTATTGGAAAATTGACCAGCAAAGATTTTTCCCTCTTTTAGGTAGAAAACCCACACACTAATACACACACCCTATGTTTTCATCCTGTGCTGTCAATGCTTATCTTGATGTTAACCCTTGTGGTGAATAAAGAAATTATTATTACAGGATGAGAGCGACATCTTTTCCCTCTTTCTGTCACATATACCCTACTCCCACTCTCTCTGTCTCTCTCTCCGTCTAAACAAATGACTTTCTCTATTTATGTACATCTCTTTCCCTTGGCGCTCTCCCTCTCTCTATATAGATGAGGGTGAAATCATAACTTTCTGTCTACCACTTTCTGTTACCTAGAAAACACATTCCATTTTCTCTCTATGTACATATGTCTCGCTTGATGCTTCCCCTCTCTATATAAAGTGAGCGGGACAGACAGACAGCAGTCTTATTATAATATAGACTAACAGAAAACCACCTGGTGGGCGGTTTTCTGCTTGTCTATATATCTAAAACAGAGAATGTCTGTCTGTCTGTTAGCTCACTAAAACTTGAGAACCATCCAACCGATTGTTTTCAAACTTTAGACATGTAATACTTATGGTCCTGTGAGTGTTTTGAGCAAAAATTATTTCAAATTTTCAATGCCCTTGGGACCGCATTAGGCGATTTAGCGTTCTCTCCATATAATTATTAGTCTTTCTTTTTAGATAGATACATAGATATAACGTTGCATGCTTATGATATCTCTGTATGTCTGTCTGTCTGCATTACGTCATTATGACGCGCACAGCGCGATTCCTTCGGCCTCAGTGACCAAAGTCAGTGGAGAGGGGAAGGTAATGTTTCTGTAGCACGTGTTTTAGCGTCTATTCACTCTCTCTCGCCCCCTCCCGCTATCCCCCTCTCGTAATCTGTCTCTTTCTTTCACTCTCATTCTCTCTCTACGCACGTGTTTCCACTGTCGGACAGACAGACAGACAGAAATTGCTGGTTATATATATAAGTAGATTATTATTATTGAATTGGCAGTATCGGTAGAGGGCTGGACGCCATGCGATCTAGCATAGTTACGTCCCTTTACAATCTGAGTTCAAATCCCGCCGAGGTTAACTTTGCCTTTCATCCTTACGGGGTCGATAAAATAAAGTACCAGTAATACACTAGGATAATTGCTGGCCTTGTGCCAAAAGTAGAAACAATTATTATTATCTAAGTTATCATAGGGCGGTGGATTAGCAGTATCGGTAGAGGGTCGGACGCCATGCTTTCCAGCATAGTTATGTCCCTTTACGGTCTGAGTTCATATCCCGCCGAGGTTAACTTTGCCTTTCATCCTTACGGGGTCGATAAAATAAAGCACCAGTAATACACTGGGATAATTGCTGGCCTTGTGCCAAAAGTAGAAACAATTATTATTATCTAATTTCATTAACATAATTGTAATCTGCATCATCATTCAGCTATATTTAACTTGTATGAGAGAGAGAGACAGAAAATCGACCCTAAGGATGAAAGGCAGTATTTGAACTCAGACTGTAGAGAGCCGGAAAAAATACCGCAAAGGATTCTACATAGCGTTCTAACGATTCGTGACTTCGTAACGCTTACTGAATATTAAAATGTTTACCGAGTTATTTCCCTTGGTAAAATGTTTAACAGTTATCTCCCTTACATAAAAAAATGTTTTCCTCCTCTTGTAATATCACAACCCGTTACAGTAGAAATATCAGCAAAATATTCCTCGAATAACAAAAGAAATACCTTCATTCATTAAAGACTCAACAAAGTAATAGTGGTGCTCCAGCAAGGACATAAACAAGTGGAAGAATTTGAGGATGTATATATTTCTCTGTATATGTACACACATAACTTGGATAGGTTTAGGCCAGCATTAGCCCAGGCCATGTCTAATTTAATAGCACTACCTGGCGAAGTCTTTCAGATCACGATTCACACCTCAGTCATGCTTCGGACATCACGGCCCACTCTAGTAAAGAGCTGGTGTTTTCTAAGACTTATTCAGGTGTAGGGGGTTTATCCGGAATTTCTTGGAATTTGTCCAGGGACATTTAAAATTTTATGGGATCTGTTTCTGATTTGATGTATTTTGATATGATATTAAAGAGAGCCTGACCAGTTGAGGTGAAATAGTTGTTTCGTATCGTTGCTATGAGATGCGAGGTTGATTTTTGTAGTGTAGTGAGCGGATAGCACGAGGATCAAACCATGGGCGGATTTTAAAGTTGATGCCAACATTATTTAATCGAATATTTTTCAAATCATACAGATGATGTTGCACTTACGGTGGCATTGGAGAAAGTAGAGTTTGAGTTTTTATAATCGACCCCAATAGCTAAGGCCTGTCGTGCTATAGGTATTTTTTCTAATTGACCTCCGGGATACTTCAATTTTCATTTCGTTCGAGGAGACCAGAGTGGACAACAGAATTCAAAGATTGAGAAGAGAAGGTTGATGGTGTGAATATCTTTCGACCGGAAAGTTCTAAGAATCCTGGAACACATCCTGCAGGATATGTCAATTGTGTTGTTTATATGAGTGCTTCAGCTTAAGTTGTTATCAACAATTATCCCAAGGCCTCTGATGTTGTTTGGATGCCACGTGGGTTTCACCCGAGGGAAGAGAATGTGGTAACCTCAATGCATGTGTTTTTGCAAAGTGGATTAATTAAAATTTATCTTCTAATGGTAGCATATTGTTTCTTTTTTTTTTTTACCCATTGGATAACAACGAACAAATCCGATTGCAGGCATGTCCGGTCTCTCACGCTGTTGATGACCTTCTGGCACTTGGAATCATCTGCTAAGATTCTTATGTTGCTGTGTTTGATGATGTCTATGTCATTTATATAAATAATTGTTTCTACTTTTGGCACAAGGCCAGCAATGATCCAGTGTATTACTGGTACTTTATTTTATCGACCCTGTAAGGATGAAAGGCAAAGTTAACCTCGGCGGGATTTGATAAATTATATAAATTATAAATTATATAAATAATGAAGAAAAGTGGGACCAACACTGCCTTGTGGTACGCTACTAATGACCTTGGCTGAGCTTGATCTATTCCTTCAATCACAACATGTGCTCTGTTCGTCAGGAAACACTTACTCCAATGCCTTTTAGTATTTAGTAATAAAACATCCACTAAATCAGTGACTTGGGCAGAATCAATTGAACCTATAGTAATTAAAAAAATACTTGGGGGGGGGGGGGTTCAAAGGTAACCGTCAAACTCAACTATGGTCTTTCTATTTGTTAGTATTATATCAATTCATGCTAGCACTTTTAGCCATAACCAAGGCCCTATTTTGGAGACTAGTGGAGATAGAAGAGTAATTACTATCTATATGGAATTGTATAAAGTTTACTTTATTTTTATTTTGAAGTTTAGTAAACCAACTGAATATTTCACCAGTATTGTTCCGTAATTCTGAGCTAAGCTTTTTTTCCAAATCAGGGATTATTCTGTCAATTTATTATTATTATTAATCCAACCTTGAAATTTCGTACAGTAAAGTCATGATCGCATAGGTAAGAGTCCATAAGGAGGTTTCTCTTCTTAAATTTAATATTCTTAACCATATTAATTATGTCATTTTCGAAGTTCTTCTTCTTCTTCTTGAAAGCGTCGTTGGGGATGAGTCCTCAAACACTCCTTCCAGCGGGTCCTGTCAGAAGCAACCGTCTCCAATTGATCCGGCTAGATTCCCAAGCGAGACCAACCAAGCTCATGGATGTTATCCAACCATCTCCTCGGGGTCTACTCCTGGGTCTTCTGTCGATTGGTTTTGCTCGTAAAATCTGTCCAGCGATTCTTTCCTGAGACATTCTAACTACATGCCAGTAGTATTGGAGCAGTCATCTCTCAAATCGTAGAAGTAACGGCTCTACACGGAGTGACACTCTGATCTCCGAGCTACGCATTCTGTCGAGTAACGTTACTCCAAAAACCTTTCGGAGGAATT
>OZ024742.1:170476838-170509338 GCA_964016885.1 Eledone cirrhosa
TATAGTCTAACAAAGTTCTTTCGTTGCACATCTGCAACATCATCAGTGGTACTATTATATTTCCTCTTGTTGTATTGTATATCTACACCATTTTTATTTTATCTGTTTATTTATTTATTTATTTTTGTCTTCTCTGCGCATGCGTTTGCGTGTGTGTTCGCGTTTGGGTGACTGTGTTTTGGTTATTGTATTCTATCTTAGTTTACTAGTGGGTGTTTATATGTGTTTGTTGTTATTGTGCTTGTGTATATATTTATTTATTTATATTTCTCTTAAGTTAGTATTGCTTGTTTGAGTGTTGTTGTTATTCCATTCATTTTGTCTGTTTAGCTTTGGCTTTCTAAGCTCTATTTTGCTTGTCTCTCTGATTTGCCTACCTGCTGAGTCATTTCTATGTTTAGATATTATTTTAATTTCTATGTTGTCTATGTTACCGCCATTTTGTTGTCTGGCGTGTTCGTATAGTACTGAACCGTTTTTTCGTCCTTTTAATTCCCCCCAGTGTTGTTCTATCCTTTCTCCTATGCTTCGAGCTGTCTCGCCTATGTATGTTGTTGTCATGTTTCTGCAAGTACCCTCTGTACATCTTATGCTATAGACTACATTTCTAGTTTTACAGTTTATCTGGGGGTTTACTTTACATATAACACATTTCCTAATAGTACAGTGGGTTTTCTTAAAAGCGTATGTTTTGCTGATCAGGGTTTTTATGGTAATTCCTGGCTTTTCTACCACTTTAATCTTTAAGTGGGTCTTTCTCAGGGCCTTTCTATATTGGTTAGCTAATTTCCCTCCAGGGGTAGCGTCCATGAACATGACACTCTGGTATCTCTGGTTGTCGTACCATGAGGTGGCTTTCCCTATCTTATGTTTAGTCCTATCTAAGCTATTCCATGATTTGCTCCTGTATAATGGGCAAATTCCTTTCATGTCCAGTTCCATGAGGGTCTTAAACTTCTCCGTGACTCCCTTGTATACTCTGATTCTGTCTCTTTGGTTGTAGCCAGAGAACTGCATGCGGTTGATGAAGTGTTGGATGTGCCTTTCCATTTCTGTTGGGTCGCACATGCGGGACACGTTCTTCATCATTCGTACCAAGTCTGCGATCAGAATATTAAACTTAGCACTACTGGACATTGCTGAGTTTTTTAGTATCAGGTATTTGGAGGCCACGGGTTTAGCGTAGTGTGAATAGAGAATTTGGGCCCTCTTGTCTATAGTGTTAATCCAGAGTTCCGTGTCTGATACAGGTAGTCTATTGTTAGGGTGTTTGGAAGGGTAGTCAATAGTTACAGTTATACTCTGGTGTATGGAGTTAGCTATTTGATGGATGCTTTCCATTGTGCTACATTCTAAATCATATTTGTTAGTACTCTCTTGTGGGGATGTCCTTATTACTATATTAATATCGTCTACGTAACGAGAGTACATGATGAGGTCTATGGAGCTCTCACCAAGGAGATCTTTGAGTCTCCTTTCCCACCATACCATAAAAAGGTTGGCAACGTCACCAGCTATGCTGACGCCAATGGCTGCTCCCTCATTTTTGGTGTAGATCTTTTTGTTGAATTTGAATATCCTTTAGGGTAGTTTTAATACTAGCCCCTATTGCATGCGCGACCATTTTTCTTAACTGATCATTGTTTTTTGGTCCACCCAATCCACCTTCCCATGGGAGTCTTTTTTGGCATTGAGGTTATGGTGGTGGTGGGGGAGGGGGGTGTCTACCTCTTATGGGTCTACTGGGGCAGAAACGGCTAGGGTCATGGCTGTCTAGGTAAGGCTAAGTAGGAGGCTCATTTCATCTGTGTCGACGTCGCAGAACTCCACCTCACTCTCACTGATCATCTCCACACATTTTTCCACAGCAAAATCAATGTTAATGGATGGGTATAATGATACCACGTCCATACTGCCTATTATGCAGTTAGATAGGTTTTTGTTTTTGTTGCACTCATTGATTCTGCTGAGGAGGTCTTCTGTACTGTCACATATATTTGGGGACATCTTGATTATGGGGCGTATAACCATTGAGAGGAAGTAGGAGATCCTGTAGTTGCTAGCGATATTGGCTCCGCATACAGGTCTTGTTGGTGGTCCTGTTGTCGGGTCGTCGACTATCTTATGGTCTTTGCGGAGCCCATACAAGGGTGGTAAGTCATTGTTGGCAGTGCGTCTGCTTGGCTTTAGGATGTCGGTCCACATCATCATGTGAGCGTTGAGGATCTTCTCTCCCCCCTCATGTATTTGTTGTGTAATTTCGCTCGTGTTGGTGATGTGGGGTTGCATAATCTTGATGTAGTTCGGCATGCTGTCTACCGACATCCTACCAGACTTATCTGTAGGTAGACACACTACCTCACCATCCCTTGTGCGCTGCTTGAGGCTAACTAAGCCTTCTACAGGTTTTCTTCCAAGTTGTTGGACCTCTGGTCTGCTTTGTCTCTTAGTATATTGGTCTACTATTTGTCTAATCTTATTTCTAGCTATGGTGAACTGTGCCTCTGTCTCGTCATCTATTTGTTGTGGTATACAAACCCTTTTATTAAAGGGTAACCTAGTAGGATACATTTTACTCATCTTATAAGTTTTGTCAGCTGGGTTGAAGAATATTTTCTCTAAGGGTTGTCATTATATCTATCGTCATAGTTGTGTGTGTTGCTATTATTGTTATTATGGTTGTTGTTGTTCCTACCATTTGCATTATTATTATTGTTATGATTGTTAGATGTATTGTTGTTATTTTCTCTATTGTTATTGTTGTTGTTACTGTTATTTCTACCATTGTGGTTGTTACTTATATTATTATGTTTCTTGTTTTTGTGTCTATCATTAATGTTGTTACTCGTATTATTTCCATTATTACCACTGTGGTTGTTGTTGTGTCTGTCGTTAATGTTTCCATTATTATTATTGTGGTTGTTGTTGTTGTTCTGTCTATCGTTAATATTACTACCATTATTATTATTACTATTTCTCCCTTTCCTGCTATTGTTATTGTTATGACTATTAGTATTATCAGCAAAACATACCATTTTAAGAAAACCCACTGTACTAATAGGAAATGTGTTATATGCAAAGTAAACCCCCAGCTAAACTGTAAAACTAGAAATGTAGTCTATAGCATAAGATGTACAGAGGGTACTTGCAGAAACATGACAACAACATACACTGGCGAGACAGCTCGAAGCATAGGAGAAAGGATAGACCAACACTGGGGGGAATTAAAAGGACGAAAAAACGGTTCAGTACTATACGAACACGCCAGACAACAACATGACGATAACATAGACAACATAGAAATTAAAATAATATCTAAACATAGAAATGACCCAGCAGGTAGGCAAATCAGAGAGACAAGCGAATAGAGCTTAGAAAGCCAAAGCTAAACAGACAAAATGAATGGAATAACAACACCAAAACAAACAATACTGACTTAAGAGAAATATAAATAAATATATACACAAGCACAATAACAATATAAACATATAAACATACACTAGTAAACTAAGATAGAATACAATAACCAAAACACAGTCACCCAAACGCGAACACACACGCAAACGCAGAGAAGAAGACAAAAATAAATAAATAAATAAACAGATAAAATAAAAATGGCGTAGACATACAATACAACAAGAGGAAACATAATAGTACCACTGATGATGTTGCAGATGTGTAACGAAAGAACTTTGTTAGACTATATATATGTATTTATATCTGTATTTGTGACCGTTGGTCAGTAAATGATAAACATTGAGGACCAAATGAATTAACTGTGGAGATATAAAAGATTCAGAAGCGTAAACCAACCAAACAGTGAGTGTGTTCTGTTATTAATTCTGGCAATATTGTTACAATAATATGATCCTCTCCAAGTATAACAATATTTGTTTCGACACACGATTTCATATCAAAAACCTCGCAAAACAAATTCATAGCCGTTATATATATATATATATATAAATATTTTATATATATATATATAAAATATTTATATATATATAAAATTACTAGAAACGCTTAAAACAGGACATCAAAAGCGATCAGCGGCACGCCCAAGGCCTTTTATCAATCAAAAGGCCACGAGGGAAAAAAAAGAAAAAGGAAAAGTAGTGAGGAGAGAGGAAGAAAGAGAAAAAAACGAAGTAAACAGACCGACTGGAAGGGGGACACAGGACAATGGAACAGGCAAGTGAGTAACCGAGGAAAAAATAGAATAGAATAAGTTACAACGAACAGATTAGAGTTAAGTCTGGTGGTGCAAACTGGGAGCGAGGTAGTTCCGTGCAATCTCAACAAAAGTGAGGAGAGAGAGAGATAGAGACAGAGAGAGAGAGAGAGAGAGAGAGAGTGACGTAGCAACCGGAAGTGAGAGGGAGAAGGGAAAGGGAGATAATCCAAAAGAATTGATTGTAAACGATCGAAACCAGAGGAGTTTTGCGACATGTGTGAAACATGTCGTAAACGATCGATACCAATCAGATGGATAGAGAGAGAGAGAGAGAGAGAGAGAGAGAGAGAGAGAGAGAGAGAGAGAGAGAGAGAGAGAGAGAGAGAGAGAGAGAGAGAGAGAGAGTAGGAGAGAGTCGATATGAAAGCGTGGTGGGACCACAAATCGAGCAAAACAGGTAGGGGGGGGGGGGGGGGGTCACAGCGGTAAATACAAAATTACAAGAAACGAAGCGAGATGTGTGGTTACTGTAAACAAAGTTTAAGATGGTAATATGGACGAAACAAGCGAAGAAATCCTTCATCAGCTGTTATCAGCAGATCTTAGATGTTTCGGCGCTTAAAACAGGACATCAAAAGCGATCAGCGGCGCGCTTAAGGCCTTTTATCGATCAAAAGGCCATGAGAGAAAGAAAAGAAAAAGGAAAAGTAGTGAGGAGAGAAGAAGAAATAGAAAAAAACGAAGTAAACAGTCCGAATGGAGGGGGACACAGGACAATGGAACAGGCATATATATGTATATATATATATAAGTATATATGTATATATATATGTATATATATACAAAGTGTTAAAACGATCAAATTTTAGTTTAGAACATTTATTAGCTGACAATTGTTTCTTCCACAGGGAAGTCTGGAATCATCGGAGCATAAGGAATGTCGAAAACGTGTAACTAGAATCCTAGTCATTTAGGGGTACATAGTTGTTATTAGTGTCAAAGGCATCATGTTGAGATTCAGGAGTTAAAAAGATGTTCCGCTTGAAATAACACAATTATAGGCAGCACTGGTTGGAAGTGTAAGTAAAAGTAGAAGCACAAGCAAAAAAATGACAAGCAATGGGATTATTTTTTCTCACAGCCATTAACCATGGGATTATTATGGTTAATGGCTGTGAGTAACAAACAACACATGCACATAAATACGAACTACAACACAAAAACACTTAAATGAAAATCACATACCCAACTCTATCTAGTGCTTTACATTACACCTTACATAAAAAATACCTACATTATCACCACACGCCTCTCTAACAAATTGCACACTATCTTAAATGTTTATAACAAATATAACATGCTTTAACACCCCACGCAAAATACGTTTATTTCACCTGCATTGTACACCAATTGTCATTGTTTATAACTTGTTTCCCTGTGTTTTTTTGCTTGTGATTTTTGCTTTTACTTTTACTTACACTTCCAACCAGTGCTGCCTGTAATTGTGTTATTTCAAGCGGAACATCTTTTTAACTCCTGACTCTCCACATGATGCCTTTGACACTAATAACAACTATGTACCCTAAATGTTCTAAATGACTAGGATTCTAGTTACACGTTTTCGACATTCCTTATGCTCCGATGATTCCAGACTTCCCTCTGGAAGAAACAATTGTCAGCTAATAAATGTTCTAAACTAAAATTTGATCGTTTTAACACTTTGTATCTCGCCTCTGTAAAACACATGAAAATTTGCATTGAGCCTTTTGTCATACCGGTAACCGGCTAGTACTTAGTAGTACCCTACATATTTATAGTTATATCAAACATATATAAATATATATATTACTATGTATATATATATATATATATGTATATAGTATATATATGTATGTATATATAAATGTGTATGTATATAGATGTGTATATATATGTATGAAATATGAAATATATGAAATATATGAAATATGAAATATAAGAATCAAAGAACTGTTCAAAACATTATTGTGCTTACAGCTGTTTCCTCCAAACCTCGGTTTGGAGGAAACAGCTGTAAGCACAATAATGTTTTGAACAGTTCTTTGATTCTTATATTTCATATAACTGCTCTGTAAAGCATCTGATGTTTTTACATTGAGCTACTTAACTTACTGGTAATAAGGTAGTAATACATTACTGCCTACCTAGGGTTTGTATAAAAAATACATATAACTGCATAAGGTTTTTGTATTTACATAACCATAAATAGTATAATTAATACTATATATATGTATATATGTATACAGATGTATATAGGTGCATATAGATGTGTATATATACACACACACACACACACACATATATATATATATGTGTGTGAGTGTGTGTGTGTGAGTGTGTGTGTGTGTGTGTGTGTGTGTGTGTGTGTGTGTGTGTGAGTGTGTGTGTGTGTGTGTGTGTGTGTGTGTGTGTGTGTGTGTGTGTGTGTGTGTGTGTGTGCGTGTATATATAGGTGTTTAGTTGCGTGAAGGGTAAAAGTAAAAGGAGTGAAGTTCTTTATTTCACCGCTGTTTACTTTTCCTTGTACGTTCATAACAGCCGACCGTGTTGTTGTTGTTGTTATCATTAGCACAATTCTATCTCAACAACCACATCATCTATACATGTCTTTATGTTATTACTATCAGCCTATACTGTTGCATGTAATACACCTTCTCTGTTAGAATCCCTTCTCTTAAGACGTCGCCTTATCTTGCAGACATCTCAGTTGAGATGGACACACAGAAAGGGAGAGGAGAGGAGAGGCGAGGAGAGGAGAAGAGAGGAGAGGCGAGGCGAGGAGAGGAGAAGAGAGGAGAGGAGAATAGAGGAGAGGAGAGGAGAGGAGAGGGAGGGGGAGATGAGAGGAGGGGAGAGGAGGGGAGAAGAGAGGAGAGGAGAGGAGGGGAGAAGAGAGGAGACGAGACGAGAGGAGAGGAGAGGAGAGGAGGCGAGAGGAGAGGAGAGGAGAGGAGAGGAGAGGAGAGGAGAGGAGAGGAGAGGAGAGGAGAGGAGGCGAGAGGAGAGGAGGGGAGAGGAGAGGAGAGGAGAGGAGAGGAGGGGAGAGGAGAGATTAACAGCTTGTTACCTTGTAATATGTATGTATGTATGTATGTATGTATGTATGTATGTATGTATGTATGTATGTCAGTCTGCTCTTCAGCGCTACTGGTAACATGTAACCCAGTACAACCTGTGTACGGTCAGTTCGTCGGCGACTAAACCGGCAACCCCACCAAGCCTGCTTGGTGAAGAGGCGATTTTGTAAACCCTGCATGATTAAAAGCAAAACCCATAAAAGGGCGGAGAAACTGAAGAGAGTCAACGGCCATCCCATAAAGTTTTTTTTGTGGAGCGAGAGACTCGTCTTCATTAAGACATATCTAAGAGACTAGTCTTCATTAAGACATATCTAAGAGACGGTCACTCTGATATAAAAATGCGACTTCGTTTACATCCAATGATGTGGACCAGTTCACCTTTTTGGGTAAATGCATTTGATGTTCAGAAAGTGGGATTGGCCCCGTGCAAAGCCTTTTCTCACTTAAAAAAAGCTTCAAGCACAGACATCGCTTGATATGCGACACTTTTTGCGATGCACAGCATTAGTGGTGGTGTTGGTGGCGGTGTTGATGGTAGAATTGGTGTTGGTGTTGGTGGTGTTGTAGTTGGTACTGTTGGTGTTGATGGCGGTGTTGATGGTAGCGTTTGTATTGGTGGTGTTAATGTTGTAGCTAGTACTGTTGGTGTTGGTGGTGTTTGTGGTGTTGGTAGTGGTGTTGGTGGTGTTGGTGGGATTGGTGGTCGTGATGAAGTGAGATGGACTGGTATTGTTATAACAACCATTATTATTACCGCAAACGCCACTACCGTCATCAACACCACCGCCAAATAAAAATAAATGCGACTATATGTAACATATAAGGCAACTGACGTGATATACATAAAAATATACATACATAAAATTAATTGCAATATAAATTTCATGATGCGTGAAATAAGGTTCCTGATTGATGGTTTTAGAACTTATTTCTTCACTAATGAAACCCCATACCTATCTACGAGGGTCGACTGAAAAGTTCATAGACTGACTATAAAGGATTGATGCTACAGCTGTGAAATCTTGCATGCATTAATTTCAGGTTCTTTCCAGGGACGATGTTGAAAAATAAACCTCACTTGGTCATCCCATGAGAGTATCTTTGTCAGCTTATGAACCTTTCAGTTGACCCCCGTAAAAAGGCACACACACTAATATAAATGTTTCATGGGTACATACTTAGATGTACATGCACGTGCGTTAACACTATTATTTTGTGTATGTCATCATTTGTTACTGAGACCTATTTTAACGATGACACGGCATGACAAGCTACTTCTACGAATTGAGAGATCACAGCTCCAATACTACGAGCATGTCGTTAACATGTCTCAGGAAAAAAAAATCGCTAGACAGATTTTACCGCCAGAACGAGCCGGCAGGATACGCAGAGGAAGAACCTGAGCAAGATGATTGGATAACATCCATGAGCTTGGCTCGTATTGCTTGGGGATCCAGCCGGATTATATTGGAGACGGTTACTTCTGACAGGTACCCGTTGGAAGGAGGGTTTGAGGATTCTTGGAGACGGTTGCTTCTGACAGGTACTCGCTGGAAGGAGGGTTTGAGGATTCTGCTTCTATAGCCATCTCAGGAATAAATGGGCGAAGAAGAAGAAGAAGAAGAAGAAGAAGAAGAAGAAGAAGAAGAAGAAGAAGAAGAAGAAGAAGAAGAAGAAGACATGATAAATCAAAGCGTCGACACTCCATCCAACACGATCCCGAACCAAATTGAATCAGGCCACCTTCATTAAATCTATTTTAAGTTATAAAGTCGTAACAAAATTATATTCTACGAAAATAGTGAAATAGATGCATATGGTATTTTAAAAATTATTGTTAATTTAATATATATGCACGCACACACACACACACACACACACACACACACACACACACACACACACACACACACACACATATATATATATATATATATATATATACACACACATATATATTGTTATATATATATTGTTATATTTGGGGAGGGTCATATTGTTATAATATTGCCAGAAATAATGATTTCTACAATAGGCACAAGGCCAGTAATTTGGGGAGAGGAGAAAGTCAATTAAATCGACCCAGTACGTTACTGGTGCTTTATTTTATCGACCCCGTAAGGATGAAAGGCAAAGTTAACCTCGGCGAGATTTGAACTCAGACCGTAAAGGATCATAACTCTATGCTGCAAAGCATCATGTCCGACTCTCTACCGATACTGCCAATTGACAGAAATAATTGTTTCTACATTTGGCACAAGGCCAGCAATTACTCCAGTGCATTACTGGTACTTTATTTTATCGACCACGTAAGGATGAAAGCAAAGTTAACCTCGGCGGGATTTGAACTCAGTCCGTAAAGGGACGTAACTATACTGGAAAGCATGGCGTCCGACCCTCTACCGATACTACCAATTGCCAGAAATAATAATAGAACACACACACTGTTTGGTTTGGATTGGTTTACGCTTTGATAGACTATATATATATATATATATATATATATATATATATTTATATCTGTATTTTAACCGTATGTCAATCAATGGTAAACATTGATTATAAATTAACTATGGAGATATAAATGATACAGAAGCGAAAACCAATCCAAACCAAACAGTGAGTGTGTTCTATTATTATTTCTGGCAATATTATAACAATATGACCCTCCCCAAATATAACAATATTTGAATGTATGTATAGTATATTTGGCAATATACCGTATGTTTAATTAAAAACATTTAGAAGACCATACAGAAGCTTTCCCGATCATTTCCTTCGAATGAAACAGCTCTAGTCCTGTAGAAGCCATTTCTATATTAAATATCTTAAATATCTATACTCTGCTATGTATTGAGTACCTTGCTTACTGTGGTTACCCACGATTGAACCCGACACACACACACACACACACATATATATATATACATACATATATATATATATATATATATGTATGTATATATACATACATATATATATATATATATATATATATATATATATATATATACGTAGGTCCCGGGTTGAGTCGGGGATAACCACAGTAAGTAAGGTACTCAATACATGGCAGAGTAAAATATATTTATTGTATAGAAGGAGTTCTACAGGACTAGTACTGTTTCATTCAGATGAAATCTTCATGTATATATACATACCCCCCCCCACACACACATATATATATATATATATATATATATATATACATATATATATATATATATATATATATATATATATATATATATATATATATATATATATATATATATATATATATATATGTATATATACACACATATATATACCAGATTTCAGTCAGAGGGCATTGGTTAACTTGTGAGAATATTAGAATACACTTGTTGAAAGAACCACACAGTGAGACTCATCGCAAAACCACGTGTCCTGTGTTAATTTTAGTTTTAATCAGACAGGGAAAGTTTAGCGATAGGTAGGTGTGTTGAAGGACATCTTTGTCCTCAAAGATTGCAAATATTTAAGAATCCTAGCCTCTCCTCCACCACTGTCCCGCCCGCTTCTCTCTTAAACGACTTTTTAGTTACATGAGTGTGTGTGTATATATATATATATATATATATATATATATATATATATATTTAAATAAATATAGAGAAATAAAAATATACATGCAGAAACGTAAAAGTGACAAAGATTAGCTTTGTTGAGGATGTTTTCATACACATGCACACACACACACATACATATATATATGCATGTATGTATGTATGTGCATATGTATATGTGTGTGTGTGTGTGTGTGTGTGTGTGTGTGTGTGTGTGTGTGTGTGTGTGTGTGTGTGTGTGTGTGTGTGTATTTGTGTGATAGTGTATGTATATAACACACACACACACATACATATATATATATATATATATATATATATATATATATATATATATATATATATATACATATGCATATATCTATATCTGGTAGATCTCAAATTAATTATCACTACTGCCAATTTTAAAGATTATCAATGAGCTATATATAATACACGATATATAATATACTAGCAGTGGTACCCTGCGTTGCACGGGATAAGGTATTTTGGAAAGCGAGCCGCCAACAGACCTAATCGTAGAAAAACTGCATGCCTGGACAATATCTAAAGAAAATAAACCGAATACTCTGATGGCTGGATAATCTTTAAGATTTTCCTCGATGCAGCAGGAAAAATGCAGGTTTTCACCCAATGCGGGCCCTAGGGGATCAAGAAAATGAATTTTTTTTATGTGCATAATATGCCTTGAAATTTCGGGAAAATCGGCTAGACGTAAAGCCTCAAAAAACCCCTAGAAAGCTGAAAAAATGAAGTTTTTCACCTAATGCAGGCCCTAGGCCATTAAAAAGTTGGATTTTCTTTGCTCACGGTATGAAGAAGAGACTGACTAATACATAGTTACAATTTCAAGGAAATCTGTCTGACGTAACGCCTAAAAAAACCCCTAAAAACCTGAAAAAACGTAGTTTTTCACCTAATGCGGGCCCTAGGGGATCAACAAGTTGAATTTTTCTATGTGCATAACACTCCCTGAAACATAAGTAATACACATGTAAAGTTTGAAAAAAGTCGGTTGGGTACTTCTCGAGTTTTATGGATTCAAACTCACAGACAGACACACACACAGACACACAGACACACACAGACACACACAGACACACACACACACACACACACACACACACACACACACACACACACACACACACACACACACACACACACACACACACACACACACACACACACACACACACACACACACAGACACACACACACACACACACACACACACAGACATCCTCAGGGAAGTGACGTAATGCAGACAGTCAGACATACAGACAAATATTATAAGGGCGCGACGTTATATGTATGTATCTATCTAAAAAGAGAAAGACTAAGAATTATAGAGAGAGATCGCTAAATCGCCTAATGCGGTCCCTAGGGCATTGAAAATTTGAAATTTCTTTTGCTCAGAACACTCCCTGAAACATAAGTATTACATGTGTAAAGTTTGAAAATAGTCGGTTGGGTGCTTCTCGAGGTTTAGGGATTCAAACTCACACACACACACACATCCTCAGTTTTATATATATAGATAATACATAATACATAACGTACTAAGTGATAATGTATAGTACGTAATATATAACGTACAATATGTAATATACAATATATGATATATATGATATATAATCTATATATATAAAACATCTATCTAAACTATAATAAAGTAAGAAGTGCGGGACTGCGTACGGTTTATAATTTTTTTATCCCATTAGTAAAATAAGTTGGATTACTTAGAATAAATAATGAATGAATATTATATAATTTATCTACTAAATTTCATGGCTGTTGATTAAATATATTTTGTTTATTTAAAGATTCACTTCTTTAAAATTTCTGAAATGTCAACACTTCCGATTGGCCATCGTTTATATAAACATACTAATTTTCTGTCACTAATTTTCTCCTAATGCAGTTTATATATAATATCGTCCTTTTTAATGTATCATGGATTACGTTACTGATTAAATAAGACAGTGTAACACAGCCTTCGTTCAATTTCTATGTATTATATATTGTCAATTACGATTTTATTTGATGTATCATATCTACGTGTATATATACCTGCGTATAATATCAATATACACACTACACATGCTAGCAGAAAACCTCCCGTTAGGTGGTTTTTCTGCTAGTATATATAAAACAGCAGATGTCTGTCTGTCTATCTGTCTGTGTAACCGCATGCATTTCTACATTTTAAAACCGATTTGCACCAAATTTCATACATAGGTTTCTGAAGTCCTATTACGCATAGTAGGCTATTTTATTCGTACATCGATTGTGGGTCCCCCCAGGGGCCGATAACCCCCTTAAGCCTCTCGCTTGGAGTCAGCAGTACTACTGCATAAAGGCCCCATAATTCCTGCAGTTTGCCTCCCATCTTCACCAAAATTAATCTTTTGTTTGCTTATGGCCTACAAATAAATTTGCAGTCATGCACTTGCGCAGAAATTGAGGAGGGGACCCGGGGGGGGGGGGGCAGTAAACCGACTTGATGAATGTTGAAGTTGATATCATCAATGCAACAAAACGTCATAACTGCTTGAGTTGGTGTTTGGTTTTCACGAAGCGAGACGTATTGGTTACCCATGGCTTATAAAGGAAAGTGAACACATGAACTTTTACTTGAACTTATCAAGGGGACCCCTGGGGGGGGGGGGAGTAAGCGCCTTCGACTTATCTATTGAAGTTCACATTAACACTGTATTAGTACCTGATAACTTTTGAAGTTTACGTTCGATTTTAACTTTACCGGACACATCGGTTACCCATTGCCTAAAGATGATGTTGAAGACACTGTCTATACCCGGAACAAGCAAGGGGACACCCACGGGGCAGTAAGCCTCGGCGAGTCATTTATTGAATTTGGCTATTATAATGCAGCAAAGTGTCATAGCTTTGATAATTGGTAGTCCAATAAAATGAATTTCGACTTAGTTGTTATCCATGTACTACAGATGAAGATATAGTGAGGCACATTTACTTTCATTTCAATTCAGCAAGAGGACCCCCTCGGGGACAATGAGCCCAATTCATTAACCTATAAAAGTTCAAACTGCCACAATAAAAAAAGCACCATAATCTCGGGTGTTTATACTTGATTCTTACAAAAACTAAACGAAATGGTTATTGCCTGCCATAAGATAAAGCACCACATATTCGTTATCACTTGAATTTTGCTAGGGAACCCCATAGGGAGGGCAGTGAGCCCCTTTGGGCCACTTTTAAAGTTCATATTATGGTTGCAGCAAAGCATTTCAACTTCTGGAAATAAAAGTCAATTTAAACGAAAGTTGACGCATGTCCTAGTACTCATGTCCTACAAATGGAGTAGCGAATTTTTAAATACCCCTGACTTAACTTCAGTTTGTTTAGTTAACTTTAGGATGATTGAATTTAATTTTGCACCCGGATGTCTCCCCCGTGTAATTGCACCACAATTAAGTGCGGAATGGGGAGTTAAATTTTTTTCCTTGAACTTTGGCGTCATTTCACACTCCTATCCAAGAAAGCGCGATTTAACCCAGGTGTAAATTTTAACGCCTACTGTATGTGGATTGTGCTATTTCACACTCACGCCTAAACTGTGCGCATGATTGATTAGTTTTTGCACTCGGTTGTCTCCCCCGTTTAATTGCACCTCAATTAAGTGCGAAATGGTGACCTCTGGCCAACCACACATCAGTGAGTTGTGTTCAGTAGATTTCATCACACTTATTTGTATTATCTAACCAATCAGACCACTCGAGTGTTGTTCATTGAGCGAAATCATTCCTATTTATATCGGTCAAGTCCGACCTATGGATGGAAAACTCAGAGCTGTATGGGAGCCTCCCAAAAGTCAGCTCAAAAGTGACACAGTGAGACTGAGGTTAGCTGGACATGCTCACCGACATCCAGAGTTGACATTGCACTCAGTGCTCCTGTGGGAGCCCATACATGGACACACTGGAAGAGGAGGACCAAGGTTAACGTATGTTGATGCCCTAAGGACAGACACTGGTCTGTTGGAGACGCAGGACATGGCAGCGATAATAAGGGACAGAGACCGCTGGAGAGAACTCGTTCATGGATCTCGGGAATTTTACCCGCCTTAGAAAAAGTCCGACCTAGGATCACACCTTTTTTGGGGCTTTTGACAAGTGGTAGATTTTTTTACATGCGTACTCTCATAAGCTAGCCCATGTTTCTGAAACGCATGCTCTTCAACATTTGTCACCTTAAAGGAGGTTTAGTTAATGTGTTTATGGTCATAAGGTTCCAGTTTATCATGCTGTGATTTTTCGGCCATTTTTGCCTGTGGTTAGTACTTACTTATTGCTATGTTCGAACTGAACAAACATACTGACACTTATATACCTACCACTGTAGCTACACTATTTAATTTCCTTTATCACAGGTAGTCCATACGCTGCGTTGCCTCTAACTTAAAACCTGAAATTTGTCTGATACACAAAATCTTGGCAACATACCCACTTTCTCAGACCACATAGATTTATGACGTTTTTTCACAATTTATATCCGTGTTTAGATTTGCTTACTTAAACGTTATTTGTCCACTATTTATCGTTCTCCCTGGTTAATTTTCTAAAAACAAGCCCCCCACCCCCCCGAAAAGAACTTTCATTGGTCGATTATCTAATGATGCAAGTAGGTTTAAGCGAAGGCGTCTCAGCGAAGATGTAAATTCGACTGCGATCAGGCTCTCACAGAATGCTGTGCAGACAGCAGCTGCAAGAGCGAAGGAGGATGACAGTCGACGTAACAAAGATGCTGCCGCAACAGCCGCTGCTAGCGCTCAAGAGGATGAAGGACAACGCGCCGTTCGACGAAGCAGGGACGCCACTGCAACAGCCGCTGCTCGCGCTCGGGAGGATGAAGGACGACGCACCGTTCTACGAAGAAGGGACGCCACTGCAACAGCTGCTTCTCACGCTCGAGAGGATGAAGGACAACGCGCCGCTCGGCGAAGCAGGAACGCCACTGCAACAGCCGCTGCTCGCGCTCGAGAGGATGAAGGACGACGCGCCGTTCGACGAAGCAGGGACGCCGCTGCCACTGCAAATACTGAAACCATAGAGCAACGACGTGGCCGACTTCTGCAAAGTAAACAGCGGCGATCATCGTTACGTGGAATTTTTAGGACTTGCAATTCTCGATGGTTGTTGAAGGCCTTTAACCTCGACCCCTCCTCCGAATACGCCGTCCATGCAGATATTCAAATTGGGGAAATGACCACTACTTGCCAGTTTTGTTGTACGAAAAAGTGGCCAGGGGAGAGAGATGGAATGTGCTGTTCAAACGGTAAAGTTAGACTACCTACTATTCACAACCCTCCAGAGACATTGCAACTCCTTTTGACAGACACGACGGAGGAATCATCGAAGTTTCTGCGTAAGATCCGCCGCTACAATTCCGCGTTTCAGATGATATCCTTCGGAGCAAAGCTTGCCTCGGAACATGGGTTCATGCCCACTTTCAAGGTCCTGGGGCAGATCTACTACTTGATTGGGTCTATTCAGCCTCTCGCAGAAAAGGATCCTCAATTTCTTCAGTTATACTTCGTTGGAAACTATCAGGAATGATACATTCATCTACGCGATGGAATTAACAACGACGTATCCCCAGACAATTTAGGGCAAGTGCGTATTTTACGTTCAACGTTCGCAGGGGGGCCCCGATACATGCACGAGAGGACTCAGGACGCCATGACTTACGGAGGACATTATGGGCGCCCCGACCTTTTCATAACGTTTACATACAATCCCAAATGGAAGGAGATTACAAACGAACTGTTCCAGGGTCAAGCGCCAAGACACAAGCACGATCTCATAGCAAGAGTGTTTCGCCTGAAATTATCCAAATTAATGGATTTATTAAAGAAAGGACAGGTTTTGGGGCCTGTCAGGTGCGACATGTACACGGTTGAATGGCAGAAACGAGGGCTGCCGCATGCCCATATCTTGATTTGGTTGGTTACAAAAATCAGTTCAAACTACATCGACAAATTCATTTCTGCCGAACTACCTGATCCGTCGATTGACAAGGACCTCTTCTCTATAGTCACATCAAACATGGGTCATGGTCCTTGCGTACATGGACTCAATATGAAGTCCCCGTGCATACACGACGGAAAGTGTACAAAACGATATCCCAGGCCGTTTTTACAGGAAACACAGACTGGCGGTGACGGATATACGTTGTATAGGCGCAGGGGATCAGCAAAAGTTGGCGAACGCGAAATCGACAACAGCTGGATAGTGCCATATTGCCACTCCTCTTGAAAGCGTTCAACGCCGATATAAACGTCGAATTTTTTAACTCAGTAAAATCAATTAAATACGTTTGTAAGTACGTAAACAAGGGACTGGATGCTGCCGTCTTTGGTCTTCGTCGTGAAAACAGTAGAGACGAGGTATCTGACTACCAAGCAGGCCGATACATTAGCAGCAATGAAGCCTTTTGGCGCATTTTTGACATCCCACTGCACCAACGACACCCCGTCATTAAACAACTTGCCGTTCACCTTGGAAATGGTCAACGGGTGTATTTCAACGATGCAACAGCTGCTCAGCTATCGATCTCACCAAAGGAAACTACACTCACCGCTTTTTTCAAACTTTGCCAACACGACGACTTCGCTCGAACTCTGCTGTATTCTGAAATACCGTCTTACAATACATGGAACCGGACAAAATGGCTACGAAGGAAGGTAGGGAAAGAGGTGGTTGGACATCCAGGCATCAAATTCGACAATTGCCTTGGGCGAGTTTATACGGTCCACCCTACCCAACACGAATGCTTCTACCTGTGACTTCTGCTTCATGAGGTAAGAGGGGCGACCAGCTTCACTCATCTGAGAACCGTCGATGGATACGCCTGCGGAATGTACAGGGAAGCCTGCTTGAGGCGTGGACATTTAGAAGATCGCGCACAATGGGATGCAACCTTCACGGAAGCTCTCATCTCACAATCATCCCGTAGTCTAAGGGCACTTTTTGCTATCCTCTTGCACGTTTGTGAATTGAGCGATCCTTACTCTTTGTGGCAAAAGTTTAAAGATGATTTCGCAGACGAATATAGGCGTCTCGCTGAATTGCAATCTCCAAACTTTGATGTCGGCTTTTCAGACGCTATATATAACAGAGCTCTGATCGATATTGAAGACAGAGTGGCTTCAATGGGCGGAGATGTCTTGGAGAAATATGGGCTTCCGCAAACACTTCGAGATGCGCCATCTGACCTTCCCAACGACATTATACATGAAACGTCATATGATGTCGAAAATGAACCAAAACTCATAATGGATCGAAAACAAGCCTACAACATTGTCGTTTTTTTAAGACACCAGAGATATATTTTAATAATTCTTTATTATATTTTTAGGACAATGAGATTGATGAGTTAATATCTGTATACAACAACTACAACGGTACGAGATGGGGCCCACCCACAGCCCCGGCGGACAGAATGGAGAAGGCGTTTCCCCGGAGGACGGCAAGGGAGATGCGCTGGAAAAGCCACTCCAACTCGCGGGGCTCACACCTGCGGCTGGCCAGCTCAGCGCCTATGGTGGTGAGTAAGGAGGTAGCACTGGGGCCGAGGACACCAGAAGTCTCCACTGCCAGGGGTACAACCGCAAACCTGTCGGAGAGCGACCGGTATTTGAGGAGTTTGGCCACCTCAGCCCGACGTACAGCAGAACCTGGGTCAGTCGCAGACTGCACCACGTTGGGGCTTCAGAAAGTGTCGGTGCAAGTGGCATCCCAGACGAGAGGTTTGCCACCGCGGAACGGGAAGATGGTCATGCCATCTGGCCTTTTGCCGTTCCCTCGATCCAGCCCTACCGGCTCAAGCTGGGAAGGGAAGCCTGCAGCGTCCAAACCATGCTTAATGACCTCGTTGAGGGCAGCATGCGGCCGGCACTGTGGCGATAGGAGAGCGGGTGGAGGCCGAAAGAGTCCACGGTGGAACCGCAGCGACATTGGTGTGGCTGGTAGATCCGGAGGCCGAGCCTCAGGGAAACGCCGATTCGCAGGCTATGGTTGTCTAGCTGCGTGCCAGTGGAGAAGGAGGGCAGGGCATGGAGCCAAGCACCACTGTGGGGTTTGGAGGCTGCACAAAAACAAGCAAGGCGGTGCTGGTCGAGCTGGCGCGTGAGCCTGTCTGAAGCCAGGCTGCACTGGATGTCATCCCAAGTGCGTTGGGGGGGGGGACTTGACGTCAATAGGGGGAGAAGGAAGAGGGACGACTACTGGGCTAAGTCCCAGCCGGTCCCACGTCTCACAGGCGGCCTCACGTTCTCTTAACACAGAGGGTTCTGTCGTGTTTTGAAGAACCCTGCTGACGAGTACGCGACACGAGGTTACCGACGAAAAATACGCCGGCAAAGCTAGTAAGATCGGGGACCGGAGGCCAAGGCCGCCATACCTGACAGGTAAAGTGGCCTCTTGCCACCCTATGTCGTCAAACTTGACGTTGCATATCCCCTCGGCTGCTGCTCGGATAGAAGTATCGAGGTCAACGAGGAGAGATATCTGGGTGTAGCATGGAGCGCTGCGGAGTGTATACGGGAGCTTCGGCATGGCGAAGCAGTTTCTCAGCAGAAAGAGAGCTGGGTGGCCGTCAATCAAGCCCAGTCGGCTTGTGAGAGTCTGGAGCCGTTGAAGCCTGGACCTGATGGCGGAGCGGATGGCCAGCGGGTGGATCGGTGACCCGAGGATGAGGAAATCCTCTTTGGGGGTCACCTGAACCTGGCGGAGAATGGACCCGACACCCAGTTGCACCGGACTAAACTCCTCACCCAGTTTGTGTGTTACGGACTTGCAGATCACCTTGGCAGCCAGCCTCCGGAAGACATTGCCCATAGCAATGGCGCGTATACCACCCTCTTTCTTCCTGAGAGCGGTGAGGCTGGCCGAAAAAAAAGAGGCCTCGGGCGTAAGGGTCCAGGACGTCATGGATGAGCCTATTGGTGAGCGCCAAAATTGCACTCAGAAGGCGGCGCCCGGCCTCAGCGGAGAGGGGGGATGTCAACTCCTTGAGGTGGCCTGGTCTGAGACCATCAACACCTCCGCAGCTGCTAGCTGGGAAGGACCTGATGGCGGACATGATGTCTGCATTAGTAGCCACAAGGAGAAAATGGGGGTCGGTTGGGGGTATGGGTCTGAGATCCGTGGGTGGCTCAGGGTGTTTGAGCCGAAGAGCAGCCAGGACCTTCTCAATGGGCTGGAGGACAGTGTCCTCTGAGGCAACAACTCTGACTGCGGCCGAGACATCACCCATGATAAGCTTGGCGTTTACCTGGTCACGCAAACGCTTGGCGCTGGCCTCGGAGGTGGAGGATAGGAGGTACCTGAGGGTGCGGTGTGTGGTGTCTCTGGGCACGCTTGGAATGGGCGCTCACCCAAAGGACGAGACATTGGCCTTGACGAAGGCTGCTGTTGACCGGCCGCCCCGTCAGCCCCAGAGCTGGGGAGGCCGAGGGCGAGTGGGGCGAAATAGAACAGCCGCTCTCAGTCACTGGTTCGATTGGAGTCCAGGGCGCATTCAATCGAGGAAGCGAGGGCATCAGCTCCCGGCACCCGTGCCACTCTCGGGATCCTGAGTGGGATCTTCCGGAGCCGCCTGAGCCGAGCCATGTTGACCAGCGAGGCTCGGGCGTCAGGCAAGCTCGCTGTCCCATCTGGTGGTATGCCAGACGGCCATGGCTGGGAAGACGTGGGGAAGAGGCAGCTCCTGCACCTCCACGCTGCGAGGGCATTGGAAGCTCGACGAGTCAAGCCAACGCAGGTGACGTGGTGGAAGCATCCGCACCCCAAACAGTTCCGGCCCCTCTTCCGTTTGTTAGTGGTGCTGCAAGTGCTGCAGGTGTCGGCTTGAAGGGGTGGGGGATGGGGCGTGGGGCCGGGGACTGGGGCACCGAGCGGCATCAGGGGTGGGTGGCTGGCGTGTGTGGGTGGAAGGGAAAGTGCTGGTAAGAGGGCCTCATAGCTCACCTATATATATGGAGGTGCCAGAAAACAAGAGAGAAAAGAAGGGGCGCTGGAGGTGAGTCACTGATGCTGGAGTTGGCTTCCTCTTGTTAATGGTAGAGTTGTTGTTGTTAATGACACTGTTGTCGTCGTTGCCTTCCTCTTGTTAATGGTGAAGATATAGAGCGAAATACAAAATCCACCAGCAGACAATTATATAAAAAAAGTATATAGAAATAAAGTTAACATTTCTGTCTGGGATATAAAGATTTGTTTTACATTTTCGCAAACATCGTAACGATATTCTCAATGGACGCGCTTACAATATTTGAATAAAACTGAACCGTCGTGTCATTTAACTTGAAAAATGGAGCAAAGTAAAAGGAGAATAGTGAATTTGGAGTGTCAATCCCTTGTGTTTTTTTTGTTGTTTTTTTTCAATACCGGACTTACAGTTTTCCAGGATTTATAGACTCATTTGTGTTTATTTTTCCTTCAAAAGGATGGAGGCGTTTTATCTCCTCATGAAACTGACATTACTTAATGATGTTCGTCATCTATGGCTTATTCATATGTATTATTTCATGACTCATGAGGGCGGTGGATTGACAGTATCAGTAGAGAGTCTGACGCCATGCTTTCCAGCATAGTTACGTCCCTTTACGGTCTGAGTTCAAATCCCGTCGAGGTTAACTTTGCCTTTCATCCTTACGGGGTCGATAAAATAAAGTACCAGTAATGTACTAGTTAATTGCTGGCCTTGTGCAATTATTTCATGACTCTATAGAACGTTTAGAATGTTTGTGCAGTGTTCTGTGTCCAGCCAGGTTTGTACAACAGGTAAGAAAAATGATGATTTGGTTTCTTCTGATAGGAGCCTCTTCCACGTCTGAAGATCGAGGTGTGTTTTCTTGTCTTCTTCAATACTTTCATAAACGGCTTCGGAGATTTAAAATTTATGTTTCCATTGGAACTTCCATTCCCACACGGTTCTACTCGGGAATTACCGGTAGATCTCATAAAACACTGTGATCTAATTTGCTTGTTGTTTATGTGAAATGTGTGGTCAGCGAATATTTCAGTCGTTGAAAGGCATATGAAAAAATGATGTGTAGAATAATTCAATATTTACAAAAAATGTATTTATATTTCATTTTAAATATTGTTTTCAATGCCAGATATAACATTTTAATATATCTTATTAGAAATATATATCTAAGAAATCTTGATTATATAAATCGGAAATATAACAGAACGTTATTCATTTCTGGAAGGTTGACTCTTTGAATTAAAAGTAAAATCCATTCAACAGACTTCCAAACAGTTTCTGTCTACCAAATTTTATTAACAAACACAAAGACCATAAGGAGGTATATATATTCGTTGTATCCATTATCGTAATCGGGGAGGGGTATATTCTTCTTGGACGCACCTGGAGGCACGGGCAAAACATTTGTAATCAAACTTTTACTCGCTGAAGTGAGGAAACACGGAAACATCGCATTGGCCGTGGATTCTTTCGGCATTGCAGCAACTTTGCTGCCTGGTGGCAGGACGGCCCATTCTGCTTTCGGCCTTCCCCTCAACGTGGCTTCATCTGAGACACCCACGTGCAACATCAGCAAGTCTTCCGGAAAAGCATTGGTGTTAAAGCGCTGCCTACTAATTGTTTGGGACGAATGCACAATGGCCCACAAGGCGGCTTTCGAGGCATTAGTCCGGTCACTCAGAGACATCAGGGACTGTCAAGAACCAATGGGATCTGTCACTTTCCTGTTATCTGGGGACTTTCGACAGACTCTGTAATCCCTGTAATCCCAAAAGGTACGCGGGCTGATTAAGGCCTCCCCACTTTGGCGTTATGTAAGAAAGCTGACGCTTACAACAAACATGAGAGCACGACTGCAGGTGATGAGATATCAGCGGGTTTTGCTGCCGCCATTTTGTCGTTGGGAGATGGCAAAGTCCCACTCGACGGAGATGGTGCAGAGGACCTCACAGGGATTTGCAGATGCGTTAAGTCAATTGCTGAGTTACGGACGTCTGTTTTTCCTAATCTTGAGGAGAACTACACAAATCAAGAGTGGTTGTGTGAATGCGCAATATTGGCTTCGAAAAACCACAGAGTTGGAAACATCAATGAACAGCTCATGTTGTGCTTGCCTGGAAACCTGCACGTCTACAAGTCCCTTGACTCTATGGCTGATCCGGACGAAGTTGTTAATTACCCTACAGAATTTCTTAACTCCCTAGACCCTCCCGGATTGCCACCACACTTACTGCGACTTAAGAAAGGTGTCCCTGTCATGCTTCTCAGGAATTTGGAACCTCGAAGGCTTTCCAACAGCACGCGTCTGGTCGTCCAAAAGGCGATGTCTCATGTTATTGAGGCAACAATACTTACAGGATGTGTTAAGGAGGATACTGTCTTCATACCAAGGATACCTCTCATTCCATCCGGTAAAGACATTCCTTTCACATTCAGAAGGCTGCAATTCCCTCTCTGGCTCAGTTTCGCCATGTCGATTAACAAATCACAGGGTCAGATGCTGACGGTCGTAGGGCTTAATTCAGAAGAACCATGCTTCTCCCATGGTCAACTATAAGTTGGCTGCTCTCGAGTGGAGAGCCGACATAACCTATTTGCTTTTGCAACTCGCGAGAAAACCCAAAATATAGTCTACAAGTCTATAAGTAATCGCTGTTTTTTTTTGTATAAGTGCTTACATTTGTTGTATCCGTGTGCTATTTTTGTCCCTTTGACTATACCACGTACGCCTCTGAGTTTGTTTTTACTATACGTTATAAATGTTCAATGTCTCCGTTTTCCGCATTTATATGTTGCTATTACGCTTTGCTATCGATGTTCCGTAGTTTTAACCTAATTAATCTACTTTTCCCTACATCTTATTTACACATTTATTTGACATTCCAGCGACCAAGGCCGTTTTTTTGGCCACCGACTGTTACATGCTTTTCTAGGTTACAATCTCAAATAACAAGCAAAGCAAATACGACACACCAAAGTGGTGTGATGGACTTCTTAAGGGCCACCACCTCTAATCGGAGTCGTCTTTGTTGATAGCTCTGCCGCTGGGACTTTTAAGAGGGAACGACCCAATGCCCTCTTCAGAGCCACCAAGTTTAAATTGTTACCATCGGATTCATCTTTGCTGGCAGCACCACCGCTGAGATATTTCAAAGTGAACGTTAAAATGTCCTCTTCAGGGCCACCAACTATAAATTGTTATCGCTGGATTCGTCTTTGCTGGCAGCATCGCCGCTGAGACTATTAAGAGTGAACGATCCAAGGCTCTCTTTAGGGCCACCAACTTTAAATTGTTACCATTGGATTCGTCTTTGCTGGCAGCACCGCCGCAGAGATATTTCAAAGTGAACGTTCAAAGGCCCTCTTTAGAGTCAACACCTATAAATTGTTACTTCTGTAGTCGTGTTTAACGGAAGTCTTTCGGTTCATTTCAATGACTACTCCATTGAGAGTTACACCGGGAAACGCCGGGTACCTCCGCTAGTTTATAATATATAATATGTAATATATATTATATAATAAATACGTAATATATAATATATAACATATAATGTGCAATATATAACATATAATGTGCAATATATAATATATATGTAATATATAATATATAATATATAACATATATAATTTGATATATAATATATATTTCATATAATATAAAATATAGTATGTTATATAATATATAAGCGATATAATATTTGATATATACCATGTAATATATGACATGATAAATAATATATATGACATATAATGTATATTTGATATATAATATACTATATAATCCATGGCATAATATTTGATATATAGTACATAATATATAATACTTTATATATAATATATAATAAATAATATCTAAAATGTGATATATAATATATGATACATAATGCATAATGTACAATATATAATATATAATATATAATATATAATAAATAATATATAAAATGTCATATATAATATATGTTATATAATATATAATATACAATACATGATAAATTATATATAATGTATGATATAAAATATATAATATATATTTCCATTTAGAATGCATGGTTCTCATTTGTGATGGTTATTGTTATCTGGGTAATGTGTATGTGATAACATTTTCCAGTAAATAAAAAAAATGATATATGCCTTAAATCAATTTTCAAGCCTTGTTGGATTCTCATCAGAAGCCATGTACATCATCTAAACAACCATAAGGAAATACGTAACTGGAGGGGCTTATATACCCTCTAACGTATAGTAATGGAGGTTCTAATGGACGTACTAATTTGCATATGAAGTATTAGCATATAAAAACCTCTAAGTTTCATATTTCCTTGTGGTTATTTAGAAGATATACATTTAGAAGATATACTAGGTTAGAAAATCGATTCAAGGGATTAACGATGTTTTCAATTTACAGAGAAATAGGTATATTTTATATGTTTACATGTCAAACATACTAAAAATATGTTAAATCATATACACTTTTATGCAGTCTAAGTTACGCTTATTCTGCACACACACACACACACACACACACACACACACACACACACACACACACACACACACACACACACACACACACAGATAATTTAATAATAAATATATATGTAAAAGGTAAACAGAAATAACAACACAATCGGTACAGTATATGGAAGGTATATATTAGGTTAACGCTTGATATAGCAGGAAGAGGGTCTTAACGTTTTGGACGCTAGTCCTTCATCAGAAGAAAGAATGAGAAATAAAATAGATTAAATGGACGGGCGGGATGGAATTGGAAAAAATGTGTTTAGATAAAAATAATAGGTCCATTCATATTGACATCTCTTGCAAAACTGTTGGTGCCGGCGTTTTGTATATGATTTATTTTTTAGAAAAGTGGATGATGGCACGCGTCTACCAGACATGGACAATTAACCGTTTTGTAAAAAGAGCTATACTTGAGCACGTGCGTAAGCATGAGTGTGTGTGTGTGTGTGTGTGTGTGTGTGTGTGTGTGTTATTATAGGTCTGTACGAAGCTAAGAAGAAATGTGTGTGTATATGTGAGTAAAAGAGTGTGTGTGCATGTAAGTACGAAGCTATGAGCAAAGAGAAAGCGATAGGAATCTAGGGATGTGATAATGGACGGGGTATTAGAGAAATTGATATATATATATACTAACTGCATGTTACATTCCCTATATATCTACTATATAAATTGGAAGTGGTCGGACGTTGTATATGTAGGTGTAGTCGGATAAATGTCGAAACGGCTTGGTGGAATGCAGCGAAAATTTACACAGTTATGCAGAATGACCCGAGGAGGCGTTGAGTCGACTTTCAAGCTACAAGCTTCCATGGTTACAGAGAAAATCGATGAAACAGGAATTTCCCATTCAACTGAGAATAATCTGTGAACGCAGAAGTAAATATTTCGAGAAACGTTGCAACCGAACGAAAACAAGAAGGCGATATTTTGGTTCGTGAAGACGTTCCCTGGCAATGAACGGAAAAAAGCGAGGACAATACGTCGTTATGTGGAGCGAGAAGACCAAGTTTATGGTATAAATGGAGTCGTTAGACTAATATTCTATTTAAAATAACAGAATGATTTCCAGCCCCGGAGTTTAAGAATGATGTAAATAAAATTGAAAACGAAAATGACAGAGGTTATTAAAATAGTAAAAGTAAATAGTGAAGATTTAGGCCAGTACATACATATGCCCCGACGGACATACACATACATACGCACACACAAATACACACACACCCACAACACACACATGCGCGCGCGCGTATGTATAAACCTTATGCATTTCTACAGTATTTTCACCAAACTTAAGACATAGGTTACTCCGGATGGTCATGGGCACTTTCACTTTTTCAGATATTGATTATAGGGCCTCCCGGCAGATAACCCCCTTTAACCACTTCGACTGAAGCACTGCAGTGCAATACAACAAAACGTCTTAACTTCTGGAGTTCACAACCGATTTTCACAAAACTTGATACATGGGCTACGTTTGTCCTACAGATGAATGTGAACTCTCAGAATTGGCACATATTGAGTAGGGGACCCCTGGGGGCAGGAACGCCCTTTTGGGAAAAGCCGATGATTTTGTAAAAGTATAGTTTTCGAAGCAGCACTGAAGTATTGACATAAATGGTATACACAACTAGTATTTAATACCCGAGCAACGCCGGGTACCTCTGCTAGTATATATATATATATATTTATATATTTAAATACATTTATAGACATATAGTATATAAACACAGAGTATATATTGTGTATATCAACCATAATAATAGGCTGTGTGTTTTTGTATATTTATATATATTATGTCTATAACTCTTTAACATTTACACACACAAGCACACACTCACGTACACACGATGTCAGTCAACTTGCTACAATAAAAATAAAAATATGTTACTCTTACATATAACCCTGCATGTCATTTGTACATATATTCAAAACATTTATGTAATTATACCCTAGAAATATATTATTATAATATCAGTTTTATTTTTAATCATGTCAACGTGTCAGTAAACAATATGAATTATAGGGTTTCTCTAATGCAAACTATTAATTTATCAAAACACAAATTTCCCAATCTGTATGATTGTTCATATATTCAGTAATCCTAGTATATATGTGACACCAATCTTTGACTTCAAAAATAAAATACATTCAACGCTATTGTCGCCATTATTGTTAGATATAATGGATTGGCAGTATCGGTAGAGGGTCGGACGCCATGCTTTCAGCATAGTTACGTCCCTTTACGATCTGAGTTCAAATCCCGCCGAGGTTGACTTTGCCTTTCATCCTTACGGGGTCGATAAAATAAAGTACCAGTAATGCACTGGGTAATTGCTGGCCTTGTGCCTAAAGTAGAAACAATTATTGTTAGATATAATATATTCCTTTGACGTTAACATCCCTGTTCATTCTCTCTACACGAGGTGTTAATTCATGACGGTGGAGTAAGTGGTGATATTTAGAAATTAGAAAGAATAGTTGGGAACAGTACCGGGATTTTTGCCAAAAGAAAACACTGGATGGCACTGCGCTCCCAGCCTACTTTTAAATGGTGCACCTTCACATCTAGAAAAAATATGTATTATTATATATTGTTATATTGCGGGATGGTGCTGCCAATAAAACACACACGCACCTATTGGTATTCACTTCAATTGTTTATTTATTGTCAAAGCTCCTTCGTCACACATTCTGTGACCTCCTCAGCGACTGATTTGTTATTATGTGTCTCTCCTTTGTTTTGTCCTACACCATCTTGTTTTTGTGTGTTATTATATACTTATTCCGAAACTCGGCCTTAGCATTATTATGAATTAGAGTGTACATTCAGAATGTTCTGAAGTCCCCACCCCATCCTGTATAGTGCAAAAAGTGGGGCAGAGGGTGCCACAGCCCAGAGCAACCATATTAGAGCAGGTGGTGGCGGCAGCCAACGAAAGAGTCGTGCAGGGTTTTTCATATAATAAGGCAACTTCTGCGGTCAGATCAAAAGGCTGAGAAATTTATTAACTTGAAATACAATGCTTATGCTCAGACAAACTTCCCGTGGCTGATTTTATATTAATTTGAAGTGTTTATTTCATGTTTCATCTTTTTTTACATATTTAAAGTGTCTTCTGTGCTTACATTTCTCTGTACTAGGCCATATACTTGAGTTTTAGGGGTATACAATCAATGAGTTGCCCCAGGAATTACCAAACCACTGCATGCCATTGGAGGTAGTTCTAGTTATAAGAAGTGGAACGGGCTAATTGGTATAAAAAGGTGAACTCAGTTTAAAATATTTAGAAATAGTATGTGCATAATTTATCCTACATATTTTAATTAAACTGAATTAGAATTATAAGCTTTGGCCATATTTCTTTAAACCAAAGAAAATAGTCTAATAACGATGCATATAAACCCCCTGAACAGAAAAAGATGGGGGCTTATATTCTCTTTAAACTGTACTTATATTCTCCGTAATCAGACTATTTTCTTTAGTCAAAATTACGGCAAAAGTTTCTAATCCTACTTCAATTTTCAAATTCCGCTCGCCGTCTTCCAAATACATATGCTTTCTTTATTTCAATTAAATTATATAATGTATGCAATATAAAAAACAGAAAGCAAAAACACTACTACAGTACTTTATTGTGAATGTTGTTGTTGTTGTTCTATTATTTTTAAAACTCGTTAGTTGTCAGCCGATGCTAAATCAAAGTGAGGCTGACCGGAAGTTTTATTCTTTCTATGTACAAGTGGTCACCTAAAAGTGTTGCGTTCTTTTACTACTAAGATGTCGAACAGAGCAGTCGACATCCTGTCTAATATTGTTTATAGCACTGTTATTTGAAGCTTATCATTTCCCTTTGTCCTTCATTCGGTCAAGTTTCTTTTGCAGGTGGAGACACTTTCCATTAACGTGTGTTGTATACACGCTCCTAAAAATATATAGCCTCCCGTTTTCTTCTTCTTCTTCGTGAAAAAAAACCACCATAATGATTTACCGTATGTCGCCTTACACGAAACTCCGGTGTATTAGACTCGCCACAGTTTATGAGGTAATAATCAGAAAAAAAACACAGTTGCCTAAAAAAAAAACAACAAAAAACATTTGCTTCATAACAAGTAATATTTCAGTGAAATCTAACCTTTAGCTTGAAATCCTTACTAATTGTGACGAATTAGTCATAAACCAGGATGGAGTAGTAAATATAAATCAAATGTATGTAAAATACAGGAATAAAGTTAGATTTGATTTATATGTAGGTTAAAATACACGATAGGCCTAGTGTTCACCTGTTGAACACTTTATTTTAGCTTGAAATCTTCACTCTAAACTTATAACCACTGTCATTGACCTTCAGCTTATAGGATGCAGATGGCTTTTTAGAGACATTCTATAGGTAAAAATATGCGTCTAATACGTTAATTCTTTACCAAAATCCAAGGCCTTCTCACTCCTGCTGGAGGAATCTGTCCCTGGTTGACCTTCACTGCTTCCTATCTCTGCACACATTGGACCATGTGGACCGTAGTATCATTGCGTCATCTGGCTATTGGTTGCCCTTTGGTTCTTCCTCTACTGCCTTGGTGCCTGACCATTCTGTCACTCTAATAGTCCACCTATTGTCTGTGAAACGAGAGACGTGGCCAGCCCATCTATGTTTGCCCTTCTTGATGGTCTCGAGTATATTCTTCACGCCTGTCTGCTGCCGAATCCAGGTGTTTCTCTTCCTGTCATGTAAGGTGATGCCGAGCATGGTTCGCTCCATTTTACATTGGGCCATTGGATATTTTTTACCTGTGCCTCCTAAATCTATTTTGTTACTGACTCATCCTGAGACGATTATTCCCAAATCACAGACACACACACACACACACACACACACACACACATACACACACACACATATATATATATATATATGTTGCAGCGAGTGTCTCTGGCCATCGCCCGGGGGAATGTTTTTGTCGTCTTGTCAGCGGGGCGCAGCTCTTCTGCTCTCTTGCCCTAGGCCCAAAGACAAATCACCCTCACTCTTCACCCCCCCCCCTCTCTTCTGCGACACCAGAGCACTTGCCATCCCCTCCCCTTCCCGCTCTTTTTCTTCTTTCTTTCTCTCTTTTTTTCTATATTTCCCTATTCTTTCTTTCCTTTTGTCAGCCCCCCCCCCCTTTATTATTTCTATATTGAAAATAAAAATGTCAATATTTCATTTATAATATTATTAATATTCGATTCATTTGCAAGCAAACAACTTCATAATGCTGTGTGTTTTAGACGACTATCGTTATCCTTTTGTTCTAGCGGTAGCAGAGAGAGAGAGAGAGAGAGAGAGAGAGAGAGAGCAATCGACAATTGTTTTAGGCTTATTGTCCCTATGAGGCTGTTTGTTTGCAAACTCAATGCGCGGGGAGATGCAGAGTGGGTATAGCGATCTGTACAATCCAGACCGCGGTACCAAGCGGTTTCGGCTTGTGTGTTCGTTCGCACAAACCGAAACCGCTCGACGCCGCGGTCGGGATTTTACATACCCGCCCTCTCTCTCTCTCTCTATATATATATACATATATATATATATATATATATATATATATATGGGATCATACCATAGCTACGTGTATGTATATATATATATATATATATATATATATATATATATACACACACGCACATGCGTAGCTATGGTATGGTCCCATAACTCCTGATGGGGTCGCAGGTGTGTCGTATTAACATACGGCGTTTTTTTGGTCAGTTTAAGCCTGGCGGAGTCCATCTCCTCTCCAGGCCTGAGTAGAGCAGATTTCTCCCACAGATGGAGAGAAGGTGAGAAAGAGATATTGAGGAAGAATCGACCTCAGTACTAGAGAGGTACTTTTTTTTTATCGACCTCGAAAGGATGAAAGCAAAGTTGACCTCGGTGGGATTTGAACTTAGTAAGCAGATAGTCAGAACGAATATCACAGGACGTTCTATCGAAAATTCTAACGAACGACTCTGCCAGTTTGCCGCCCATACTTACATAAATCCCTTTCCTAAGACCACTAGACATATTCTAAAATATTTACTGGTTTGCAAGGAATTTCATGTCATTTTTCATCTAGCAGGCCGGAAATGTCGACATATGTTTATTTCAAAATAGTTTTACAATCATATTGCTTGTAATCTTGACATTCTAATTATCTTCCTTCCTTTATACACATTTCCACTTAAAAGAATGAAGGCATGTGCTTTAAGGTTTAGGGGTGTAGAACTCACGAGCGTGAATTCGATTCTCGGTCAGAGTGGTGCGTTGTGTTCTTCAGCAAGACATTTCATTTCATGTTGTTCCAGTCCACTCAACTGGAAAAAAAACATTAGTTGTGAACATACTTGTGTCAAGCTGTATCGGCCTTCGCCTTTCTCTTGGACAACATCATATATATAGTGTATCTATAATGTATCTATAGTGTATATATAGCGTGTATATAGCGTGTATATATAATCTATATACCGTGTATATATAGACAATATAGTGTATGTATGAGATGTGACAACACTGGTGCCAATCTCTATTGGCCTTTGTCTTTCCAACAAACGACTTCATCCTTGTGATGAAGGCGGATGAGTTGAAGCTCGGCACCCAGTTTCCAAGTAATGGTCGGACGAGGTTTTGAGAGCCACAAACGTTACTCTTTTTCGATGAGAATCATGGACATATAGGGTTTATATATGATGCACTCGGCAGATTACAAGTGTCCTACGCGGAAGAATAAACCCTACGTATGATGGACTTTGGAACGGCATGGAGTACCCTACCTACTATATATGTATATTATACACACACACACACATATATATATATATATGTATACATATATATGTATGTATATACTAATAAGAAAAAAGGACGAAGTGTTAGAACTTCATTACGTTTATTGAGGTGAGGAAAATGTGAGAAATCCTAGGTACAGCTAGGTATATTTGAAAAAAAGGAAAATAATGACTTCAACAATTTAATTTACAATTTTTTTAGAATTAAATTGTTTAGAACTACAAGTGAAGTCATTCTTTTCCTATTTTCTCTCTCTCTCTCTCTCTC
>OZ024742.1:170514338-170524338 GCA_964016885.1 Eledone cirrhosa
TTGCAAGGGCTAAATAAGTTTACTTCACTTCTAACCACTATCAGGAATTTTGAATCAGTGTTGGTAAATCAACTAAATGACCATTTTCCAACATTGAAAGAACAGAAACCAGAATCGATGGCGGAATATGCTGAACAAAAATATGGCAATATTTTGGATAAATTTCAAAAGAAGCTTCAAGATTTATAAACTCCTACCTTCGACTAAAACTATACAAAACTGTTTTTGATATGATACTACATGAAACTAGTAACTCGGTATAATTCATAAAACCGGATAATACTTTGATATTAAAACAGTACAGTAGAAGAAGCTTTTTGTGATCATTTTTGGATGACGCCTTTTGGATAACAATAAGCGTTTGGTAATATTTAGCAGAAGAAATAACCGCATTCCGAGCCTATTAGGAACCCACTAATTTTGATAATAATAAACCGTTAGTAATATCAAGCAGAGGATATAACCATATCCCGGAACCTACTAATTTTGGTAATAATAACCGGTTGATAATATTAAACAGAAGACGATGGATTGGCAGTATCGGTAAAGGGTCGGACGCCATGCTTTCCAGCATAGTTACGTCCCTTTACGATCTGAGTTCAAATCCCGCCGAGGTTGACTTTGCCTTTCATCCTTACGGGGTTGATAAAATAAAGTACCAGTAATGAACTGGGTAATTGCTGGCCTTGTGCCTAAAGTAGAAACAAATATTAAACAGAAGATACAAACGAAGTTGCAAGCCAGCAATGTTGATAATAATAAACGGCTGGTAATATGGAGCAGTTGGAACCAACTAATTTTGATAACAATAACTATTTGGCCGCATCATCCGTGATTGTAATAAACATCTTCCACTGCTTATTCTTCTCTTTGAATTTTATATGTTCTGCTTATATATTGGAAATGTTGACATTTTTTGAAATCTCTCATTGAAAATTGCACCATTGTTTTCTTCCACTTGAATAGATTTTCTCGGCATTAAATTTAGTCCGGAAATCAGTCACTTGTTAGACTTACCGATAATAATTCTATAATCTGACAAAGAATTACTTAAAAGCAAAAAAATTAAAGAAATAACGACCCCCCCCCCCCCCCCCCCCCAAAAAAAAAACAACAAAAAAAAAACAACAACAACAACAACAACAACAACAACAACAACAACAACAACAACAACAAAACAATAACAACAGAAGACCAACTTTTCATAAAGATGCAAGGTAAGAAATTTAATTAATTTAAAATCATTCTATACTTAATATCATTGGTGTTTGGGGATATAAAACATAACTTTGCCTTTCATCCTTACAGGGTCGATAAAATAAAGTACCAGTAATGTACTGGGATAATTGCTGGCCTTGTGCCAAACATAGAAACAATTAATATATTAAAACGTTTTCATAAATATTTCATACAGAAAAAAACGGGATGGAAAGATACGTTGTTGCGAGGCGCGAACTCCTTAACCAAACGGCTATGCCTGCACATATCACACACGCACACGCGCGCGCGCGTGTGTGTGTATATATATATATATATATATATATATATAATTGAATATAAAAGAAAAACGAACACAGATATATACATATATGTGTTCAAATCGCAAGGGACCAGATTCGCTAAGGTGAAAAGAATACTAACTATAGACAATAGGGTTTGCCAGACTCAATTTAAGAATAAATCAAGAAAATAAATACAAACCAGAATTGTGGTAGCTACCAATCACCCAGACAGCTTTGGCTATGCTGTTTCGCAAAATTAATTGTGAAGAGTAATACCAAATCTTGCTCATCAGTGGGTGAAGAATTAGTATCCTGGACACTTCTAAGTATATTAAAAAACTGAATAGTGTGCGTATATATAATAACGCACATGGCATCTGAACTTAGCGTGTCTCACAAACTCACACCACTAAAAATAGCAGCCAGGTTTACTCGGGATTTGAATTAGCTCAACAAATTAACGGAGCCGAATATATCAAAGCTATATATTGAGTTAGAAACTCAAAATAGTCTCTTATAATAAAATAGCTCTAGGAAAGAGATTTTTCCGAGCCGTATATTATAATTGAATATAAAAGATAAACGAACACAGATATATACATATATGTGTTCAAATCGCAAGGGACCAGATTCGCTAAGGTGAAAAGAATACTAACTATAGACAATAAGATTTGCCAGACTCAACTTAAGAATAAATCAAGAAAATAAATACAAACCGGAATTGGAACACATATATGTATATATCTGTATTCGTTTTTCTTTTATATTCAATTATAATATGCGGTTCGGAAAAATCTCTTTCCTAGAGCTATTTTATTATAAGAGACTATTTTGAGTTTCTAACTCAATATATAGCTTTGATATATTCGGCTCCGTTAATTTGTTGAGCTAATTCAAATGTCGAGTAAACCTGACTGCTATTTTTAGTGATGTGAGTTTGTGAGACACGCTAATTTCATATACCATGTGCGTTATTATATATACGCACACTATTCAGTTTTTTAATTTACTTAGAAGTGTCCAGGATACTAATTCTTCACCCACTGATGAGCAAGATTTGGTATTCCTCTTCACAATTAATTTTGCGAAACAGCATTACCAAAGCTGTCTGGGTGATTGGTAACTACCACAATTTCGGTTTGTATTTATTTTCTTGATTTATTCTTAAATTGAATCTGGCAAACCCTATTGTCAATAGTTAGTATTCTTTTCCCCTTAGCGAATCTGGTCCCTTGCGATTTGAACACTTATATGTATATATCTGTGTTCGTTTTTCTTTTATATTCAATTATAATATACGGCTCGGAAAAATCTCTTTCCTAGAGCTATTTTATTGTAAGAGACTATTTTGAGTTTCTAACTCAATATATAGCTTTGTTGTACCGTGACGATGGTCTTTTGACCATGACTAAGTGCGGACCTCGTGCTTGCGAGAGGTTCAGAAAAGAACTCACAGCCTTCTTTAAAGGCTTCAACCTCTCTATACAGGTTGAGGCCAATCCCTCGGTCGTTAATTACCTCGACGTTACCCTCAATTTATTGAATGGGTTGTATTACCCATATAGAAAGCCGAATGATACGCTTAATTACATAAGTAAGCATTCCAACCATCCTGCCAGCATAACCAAGAACCTGGTAAGAAACGTTTCGTTGAGGCTATCCCGTCTTTCCACCACCGAGCGTATTTTCAACGATCATTCCACTTATTACAATGAAGCTCTTGCTCGAAGTGGATTTGTCGATAAGGTAGCATATACAGAGTACGAAAATAGACCTAGAAGAAATAGATCCCGTCGCATTTGTTGGTATAACCCACCATATAATATGGAGGTGGCCACACCATTATCTAAGATCTTTCTTTCCCTTATTACGAAGCATTTTCCCCCTACACATAAATATAGTAAAATTTTTAATAGAAATACTATTAAAATTTCTTACTCTACGACTCCTAACCGTGCACATAACATCACAGCTTCAAATTTAGCTAAACTACCTAGCCGTAGGAACACGTGCAACCCTGTAGTTAGTACTAACTGTAATTGTAGGAATCGGGCTGATTGCCCCCTATCCGGGAAATGCCTCTCTAGTAACATTGTCTACAAATGTAAGGTTGTAACACCCACGTCCCGTAGGGCCTACATAGGGTTAACCGCCAATAGATTCAAGCAGCGTCTTTACATGCATACCCATTCTTTTCGTTACCCTCTAAGAAGGAATATGACGTCACTTTCAGCTTATATCTGGAGTCTAAAAGACAACCACACCCAATATAAGTTACACTGTGAGATCCTAGCTAAGCCTAGATCGTATAACGGAAATAAAAGACCATGTGACCTCTGCGCCGCTGAGGCACTGGAAATACTCTACGCCACAGACCACATCTTAAACAAAAAATCTGAGGCAATTTCGGCTTGTAAACATAAATTGCACAAGACTTTCCTGTATTACAGCCCCACGTTCTACCCTAACGGATAGTACGATCTATACGTGGATATTTTACGTCTTGATGTTGGAGCTAAGTATATGTTTTGTTTATTCCTTTACTTATTTGCATAGGTAAGTATATATTGCCCGTATGTTTTGTGAAGGTATGTATACCTTCTCGTACGTATATTTGATTGTTATGGCGTATAATTTTTATATATTCTGGTATTTAGGGTTTGGCTATGTGTATACGGGAGTTTTGCGTCTGTGTGAGTATGCAGGTTCGTACGTATGGTGGGTGTGTGTATATGTGTACTTCTTGTTTTAGTTGACTTACGTCTCCGAACATTCGTGTATTTATATGTAGGTATGTGTGTGCGCTTGTTATATACGTATTTATTTACTTATATACGTTTATATAATTATTTATTTATTTGTACACAAGCATACACACACACACACATATTTATATGTGCGTGGTTGTATACCTATGGTAAGGTTTTGCGTATGCTTGTGTATGTACGTATTTGTTTGCGTGTATGTATTTATTTATTTCTATTACTTCTGTATTGTATTTATTTACTTTGTTCTTAACTCTGTAGCGGAGATTCATTTGGTCTCCTAGTTAGAATTTTAGTCTACGACTTCTGCTATACCATTTACGTGGTTTTGTCTTTGCGTGCTATTGTTCTCCACGCTCCACATATGACTTATTATCTTCGTTTTTTCGTTCATTGCCAGAGAACGTCTCTATGCACCACCTAAGAGAACATTAGTCTATGACCTCTTTTATACCTAAACGTGGTTCTGTCTTTGCGCGTATTATGACGTATTATTCGTTTTTTCCCGTTCTTTGCCAGCGAACGTTTCCACGAACCAAAGTATCGTCTTCCTGTCTTCCTCCGGTTGCAACGTTTTTTGAAATATCCAGTTCTGCGTTTACAGATTGACTTTGTTAGTTTCAGAAGATCCCGTTAAGGGTGAAAGCAGCGATTCTTTGCTTAAACTTTAATCTGTTATTTTAATAAATATATATATATATATATATATATATATATATATATATATATATATATATATGGCCGACAGAATAAACACGTGTGGTTTTTTTTCTTCCTAATTTTTATCTCATTTCCCCCCGTTCCTTCCTCTTATCACTTTTTACTTTCTATTTATCTTCTAATTCTAACTCTATCTTCTGATGAAGGACTAGTGTCCGAAACATTAAGACTCTCTCCCTGTTATTTCAAGCGTGAGACTAATATATTTATTCTACGTATTCTGCCGTTGTTTTGCTATTTTTGTTATTTCTGTTTACCTTTTACACACACACACATGTATGTATGTATGTATGTATGTATGTATGTATGTATGTATGTATGTATGTATGTATGTATGTATGTATGTATGTATGTAGAAGTTCTATTTAAATTGTTGGGATACAACAAGCAAATATTTTTATAACTGATATAAAGCACTCAACAAATTATTGGAGTAAAAATACGATACATTAACAAATGGAAACTATATTTATAAAACCATATTTATTTCATTATACATATTTCAAGGACACTAAGTCAAATTATGGTGCGCTTTCATCAGATAAAATATAATATAGATCAGTTTTATAAATAAATATTGACATACCCTTAAAGAATGCGACCACTGTATATATATATGTATGTATGTATGTATGTATGTATGTATGTATGTATGTATGTATGTATGTATGTATATATATATATATATATATGTAGAAGTTCTATTTAAATTGTTGGGATACAACAAGCAAATATTTTTATAACTGATATAAAGCACTCAACAAATTATTGGAGTAAAAATACGATACATTAACAAATGGAAACTATATTTATAAAACCATATTTATTTCATTATACATATTTCAAGGACACTAAGTCAAATTATGGTGCGCTTTCATCAGATAAAATATAATATAGATCAGTTTTATAAATAAATATTGACATACCCTTAAAGAATGCGACCATTGTATATATATATATATATATATATATATATATATATATATATATAGTAATAATAATAAATTTGAAGACTAAAATTCAAAGACACCCTTAACGGGATCTTCTGAAACTAACAAAGTCAATCTGTAAACGCAGAACTGGATATTTCAAAAAACGTTGCAACCGGAGGAAGACAGGAAGACGATACTTTGGTTCGTGGAAACGTTCGCTGGCTCCCACATCGAGACGTAAAATATCCACGTATAGATCGTACTATCCGTTAGGGTAGAACGTGGGGCTGTAATACAGGAAAGTTTTGTGCAATTTATGTTTACAAGCCGAAATTGCCTCAGATTTTTTATTTAAGATGTGGTCTGTGGCGTAGAGTATGTCCAGGGCCTCAGCGGCGCAGAGGTCACATGGTCTTTTATTTCCGTTATACGATCTAACCCTCGCTAGGATCTCCCAGTGTAACTTATATTGGGTGTGGTTGTCTTTCAGACTCCAGATATAAGCTGAAAGTGACGTCATATTCCTTCTTAGAGGGTAACGAAAAGAATGGGTATGCATGTAAAGACGCTGCTTGAATCTATTGGCGGTTAACCCTATGTAGGCCCTACGGGACGTGGGTGTTACAACCTTACATTTGTAGACAATGTTACTAGAGAGGCATTTCCCGGATAGGGGGCAATCAGCCCGTTTCCTACAATTACAGTTAGTACTAACTACAGGGTTGCACGTGTTCCTACGGCTAGGTAGTTTAGCTAAATTTGAAGCTGTGATGTTATGTGCACGGTTAGGAGTCGTAGAGTAAGAAATTTTAATAGTATTTCTATTAAAAATTTTACTATATTTATGTGTAGGGGGAAAATGCTTCGTAATAAGGGAAAGAAAGATCTTAGCTAATGGTGTGGCCACCTCCATATTATATGGTTGGTTATACTAACAAATGCGACGGGATCTATTTCTTCTAGGTCTATTTTCGTACTCTGTATATGCTACCTTATCGACAAATCCACTTCGAGCAAGAGCTTCATTGTAATAAGTGGAATGATCGTTGAAAATACGCTCGGTGGTGGAAAGACGGGATAGCCTCAACGAAACGTTTCTTACCAGGTTCTTGGTTATGCTGGCAGGATGGTTGGAATGCTTACTTATGTAATTAAGCTTATCATTCGGCTTTCTATACGGGTAATACAACCCATTCAATAAGTTGAGGGTAACGTCGAGGTAATTAACGACCGAGAGATTGGCCTCAACCTGTATAGAGAGGTTGAAGCCTTTAAAGAAGGCTGTGAGTTCTTTTCTGGACCTGTCGCAAGCACGAGGTCTGTACTTAGTCATGGTCAAAAGACCATCGTCACGGTACAAACCACCGCCCGCGTTGGGGAATTCGTCCTTGATAGAGAAAAGAAGGAAAAGGCCGATAAGATCAGTAACCTCCGCAGAATCACTGGCGCCCATACTCACGTCGAATGGGGTACTATTGGATTTTTTAATCCAAATAGAGTCGTCGAAATTAATCACCGACTTACGGGCATTGAAGATGACAACAACTTCGAAATCCTTAACCACTGTGAGTCCTCTCTAGTAACAGTGTCTACAAATGTAAGGTTGTAACACCCACGTCCTGTAGAGCCTACATAGGGTTAACCGCCAATAGATTCAAGCAGCGTCTTTACATGCATAACCATTCTTTTCGTTACCCTCTAAGAAGGAATATGACGTCACTTTCAGCTTATATCTGGAGTCTAAAAGACAACCACACCCAATATAAGTTACACTGGGAGATCCTAGCGAGGGCTAGATCGTATAACGGAAATAAAAGACCATGTGACCTCTGCGCCGCTGAGGCCCTGGACATACTCTACGCCACAGACCACATCTTAAATAAAAAATCTGAGGCAATTTCGGCTTGTAAACATAAATTGCACAAAACTTTCCTGTATTACAGCCCCACGTTCTACCCTAACGGATAGTACGATCTATACGTGGATATTTTACGTCTCGATGTGGGAGCCAGCGAACGTTTCCACGAACCAAAGTATCGTCTTCCTGTCTTCCTCCGGTTGCAACGTTTTTTGAAATATCCAGTTCTGCGTTTACAGATTGACTTTGTTAGTTTCAGAAGATCCCGTTAAGGGTGAAAGCAGCGATTCTTTGCTTAAACTTTAATCTGTTATTTTAATAAATATATATATATATATATATATATATATATATATATATATATATATATATATATATATATATATATATATATATATACATACATAATATATATATATATATATATATATATATATATATATATATATATATATATATATATATATATATATATATATATATATATATATAGAGAGAGAGAGAGAGAGTCTGCAGTGCTGAGACCGGAGAGACCACTATAGGTGTACTCAATACATGGGGAGATGCAGACAGGGTATAGAGATATGTATAATCTCGACCGCGGCGCCAAGCGGTTTTTGATTGCATGTTCAGCACTGCTGAACACGCAAGCCAAAGTTGCCTAGCGCTGCTGCTGTCGAAATTAAACCCCCTCTCTCTTTATATATATATATATATGTGTGTGTGTGTGTATATCTATCTATATATATAACGAAGGAAATGTGGTAAGGAACCAAGTGGACCATAACGCACCAAAGTACTCAATACTTAGGGTAGTAGAGTGGGTAATAGGAACGAGTAGGACCCCGACGGCTGAGCTCAAGCCGTATCGACGGCTAATTCTGGACGTCCAGAATTAGCCGTCGAAACGGCTTGAGCTCAGCCGTCGGGGTTCTACTCGTTCCTATATATATATATATATATATATGAATATATATATATATATATATATATATATATATATATATATATATATATATATATATATATATATATATATATATATATATATATATATATATTTATTAAAATAACAGATTAAAGTTTAAGCAAAGAATCGCTGCTTTCACCCTTAACGGGATCTTCTGAAGATTTCAGAAGATCCCGTTAAGGGTGAAAGCAGCGATTCTTTGCTTAAACTTTAATCTGTTATTTTAATAAATATTTGCTCTACGGTTCTTATATATTTGATATATATTTTCCTTATCGAGCCCTCTTTGGATTTTAGTCTTCAATTTTATTATTATTACTATATATATATATGTGTGTATATGTATATATGAATATATATATATATATATATATATATATATATATGTATATACACATACATACACGTATATATATATATTTATATATACATACATACACGCACACACACACACACACACACACACACACACACACACACACACACACACACACACACACACACACACACACACACACACACACACACACACACACACACACACACACACACTCTCTTTCTCTCTTTCTGTCATGCACACACACATATGTATGTAAGACTGCAGTTTCAGACTCTATAGAGAATGAACACTGTCGATTGACTTCTAATTTTCGGTCTCAATGCATGTGTTCTTTATTCAATAGTAATGCAATGACATCATGGGAAATTCCACACAGTTTTCACATTCTTCTTTATACACAGATATATTTTTCATCCATTCATTGCTGCAGTTAAAATAAACATGAACATACATAAATATAAATAATGATTTCTCACATTGCTTGAAGGTCGCAATTTTATCAGCGAAGAGGCGTATTACTGAAGTAAACACACACATGTTTTATTTTTATTTTTATCGGGCAGTCAGGAAAAAAAGTAGTGATGGGTGAGTGGGAGGAAAAAGGATAGGAAAGGTGCCGATCATTAGATCTGATCAAAGAAACAATGTATCCATTGATCTTTCCATTACTGGTACTATCTGTCGGCCATAACTCCTTGTAGACGAAAGGAGCCGATCATTAGATCTGACCAAGGAAACAATGTATCCATTGATATTTCCATTACTGGTGCTATCTGTTGCTCACAGCTCCTGGCAGACGAAAGGAGTCGATTATCAGATCTGACTAAGGAAACATTATATCTATTGGTCTTTCCATTGCTAGTACTATTTTATGGTCACAACAAGCAGAAGAAAAGAGTTGGTCGTCTGACTG
>OZ024742.1:170526838-170529338 GCA_964016885.1 Eledone cirrhosa
TATATATGTGTGTGTGTGTGTATATGTATATATATATATATATATATGGAGAGAGAGAGAGAGAGAGAGAGAGAGAGAGAGAGAGAGAGAGAGAGAGAGAGAGAGAGAGAGAGGATAAGTGTAGAAAAGAAGAAAGCTAGTTAATCAGTCAGTGATATGTGAAAAGAAAGTAAGCCGGTATCCAGTGCCAAGGGATATAACCATTACCAAAATGTCGTTGTTGTCAACACATGAGATTGTATTCTACAGAAGGATCACTGTTAGTTAAATATAGACATTGACAGTAGTGGTGGTGGGGCTAGTTTTAGTAGTGGTGCTTATGGTTGTGGGGTTGGTTTTGGTGGTGGGGCTTATGGTGGTTGTGGGACTGGTGTTAATAGTGATGCTTATGGTGGTTGTCGGCTGGTTTTGGTGGTTGTGCTAATGGTGGTGGTGGAGGTGGTTTTGCTGGTTGTGGGGTTGGCTTTGGTGGTTGTGCTAATGGTGGTGGTGGAGGTTGTTTTGGTGATTGTGCTAATGGTGGTGGGGGAGGTGGTTTTTGTGGTTGTGGGGTTGGCTTTGGTGGTTGTGTTGGAGATGGTGGTGGTTGTGATGGTGACAGTGGTTTTGATGGTGGTAGTTGTGGTTGTCGCAGTGGTTTTGATGGTGGGGGTATTTTGGATGGTGGTAGTGGTGTTTGTGGTGGTTGTGGTTGTGGTTGTGGAGGTAGTTCACAATAAAGGTATGTATGGCCCCTAAATGTTTCTGAATCCCACCATGTTAATGTTTGCACTACATGTAAATAAGTGTGGACGCAACATGGCCAAATTGTTAAAAGGTTCTGTTACCAATCATTAGGTCTAGGGTTCGATCCACACAGTGGTATCTTGGGCAAATGTCCAAATATTATATCCTCGCTTTGTCCCAAGCCTCGTGATTGAAATTTCGCAGACGGAAACTGTTAGGAAGCCCATTGGATAAACTGTACCTGTAATTCAAAAGGTCAACCTTATCACTCACTATGTCATGCTGAATCTCCCTGAGGATTAATTACGTTAAGAGTACACGTGTCAGTGGAATGCTCAGCCGTTCTCATAGGTAGGTTGTCTCGTTGATCGAAATCCTCGGTTCATCAATGTAAATAAGCTATCAACAAAAAGAGTTTATTTACAAAATCTATAAAGAAGATATCTTCGTTCATTCAGCATCCTATAGTAGGTAACCATCTATTGAAGATGGATAAATACATTGAAATTCGTATACACCGTTCTTACTGAGGTGGCTGCGATATAATTACAGCTTGAAATAAACAATGTATGTTTATATACATATGTATATTTATTATACATATATCTATTATATATATTGAATATGGGTCAATTTTCGCCTTCATTCTGTATGTAGGACTACGTTGTCCTTCTTTGTCTGTACGTTGGACTACTGTCCTTATCATTCTCTTTTGTTTTACTATTTCTCTCCTTTCTATATTTTTCTCTTTTGGCTAAGCATCATGCATTGCTCTCTCTCTCTCTTCTTTGTCAGTTGACGCACTTGGATTGCTTTTTCTTTCTTCTATATTTGTATAATACATCTAAAGGCATAACTTGTCTCTAGCTGTTTTGTTATGTCCCAATGTTCACTGGAATGAACAGTATCAACCTTAATAAACCGAAACCGTAATGATTTCCAGAGGTTGACTGAGGAGGTGGGCCTGTTCAGCTTGTTTTTTTCGATGCGCCCTCTATTTTGAATATATATATATATATATATATATATATATATATATATATATACATATATATATATAAATACCAAACTTATACATATCTGTATACAGCTATGCTTGAAGGTAAATCCTATTCCCCCCCCCTCTCTCTCTCTCTATATATATATATATATATAGAGAGAGAGAGAGAGAGAGAGGGAGAGAGAGAAATAGGATTTACCTTCAAGCATAGCTGTATACAGATATGTATAAGTTTGGTATTTCCAAAGAAACACGGTATGTTTACAGGATAAACATTTAGGAAGCTATAGCTATGCAAACACCGGGGCTAACGCCCTCTGGTGGTGTCCAGCAGAAGCAAGGGGGACAGCCATCTATGCATTTCATACACACACACACATAAACACACACACACACACACACACACACACACACACACACACACACACACACACACACACACACACACACACACACACACACACACACACACACACACACACACACACACACACATATATATACGTGTATTATTGACGGGCAGGCGAAAAAGTCCTCAATACCGAGTGAAGAGTTCAAAATATTCATTCAATATAGCTAAGTGGCGAGCTTTGTACCATGGTGAAACTCCAGAGACACAAGGTTCACCACGTAGCCATATTAAATGAATATATATATATATATATATATATATATATATCTATATATCTAGGGCGGGTAAAATTCCTGAGATCCATGGAGGAGTTCTCTCCAGCGGTCTATGTCCCTCATTACCGCTGCCATGTCCTGCGTCTC
>OZ024742.1:170539338-170554338 GCA_964016885.1 Eledone cirrhosa
ACACACACACACACACACACACACACACACACACACACACACACACACACACACACACACACACACAAATGACAGGTTTCTTCAGTTTTCGTCAACTAAATTTCATTCATAATTCGACTATGATAGCAGACGCTTGCACAAGGTGCCACGCTGTGGTGCCATTCAGTAAACCAGAATCTCCGTGGTTACAAAGCGAATACTTTAACCAGACAGTCTTTAGTGTACCTGTGTAGTTGTATAACGCGAGTATTTTTGACCTTGCTTTTATTATCTAGTTTCAATAGAGACAACATACTTCTGGTGGTAAGTGTAAGCAGTGTAATTATAGAAAGCTTATTAATATGTTATTTATGGCCTACTTTACTATGTGGGGCCGAAGCATGGATATTTAATAAAGTATTATCAAATTCACTACAAGTGTTTGACACTTGAGAATACAGAATACTTTTGAAAATAGAAAAAAAAAAAAAAAAATCCGATCGTTAGATCGGATTAAGGAAACAATGCTTCCAATGCTTTTTCTATCGTTGATACTATCTCTCGGTTGAAACTCCTGATAGAAAAGGAAAAGAGCCGACCCTCAGATCGGACAAAGGGAATTATGTTTCTGTTGATCTTTCTATAGTTGATATTATCTCCCGGTCGCAACTCTTGACAGATGAAATTAGCTGATTGTCAGACTGTTCAAGGAAACAATGTTTCAAATGGTCTTTTCATAGCTGATATTATCTGCCGATCACAATTCTTGGCTGAAGAAAGGAGCCACTCGTCAGATCGGACAAAGGAAACAATGTTTCCGTTAGTATTTCCATTGTTGATACTATTTGTCAGTCACATCTTGCGGAAGAATGGAATCAATCATCAGATTGAACCAAGGAAACAATGTTTCCGTTGGTCTTTCCATTGCTGATTTCTATCTTTTAGTCGCATTTCCTGGCAGAAGAAGTAATGTGAAATAAATTATTTTGCTGAAAACTTGACCTTATGATTGCGAGTCCAACATTCTATCCATTAGGCTACTTAAACAAAACTCAAAACTAAATGATGAAGTTCGAATAGCAACATAACTAAAAAAACTTCATTAGAAACCATCAAAGAGAGAACTCTAACATATTTTAGACCAGAGGTTGGGAACCAGAGGTTGGGACCGCATGTAGCCTTCTGAAACACAACTTTCGAAAGAAAATTTTAATGCTAGAGTATATAAGTTTTATATACTTATTTTATATTAATTTAGTGCCTGTGTTTTCAACTATCACACGCAGAAAAACTCACTTATATTTCTTTATTTACAGTTGAAATTATATTTCGTAAAATAATTGCTGTTTAGTGAGAATCTTTTTTTCAAAAGGTGGCATTGCTGGATATCAATAAATTCCTATGTGGCCTTCCAGCATAAAAATGTCTTCCACCTATATTTCAGGAAATTAATTAGAAAACAGCGGTTAGTAGAAGGTAAAATGAATGGGAAATAAAGAGAAAACTGAGAATACTTTAGACAGATAACCCCAAGACCTAGACAGACATAAATTACAGTGAATATATAGAGACAGCACAAACATGACAAAAATGGCGATCCATGATATTCAACCTGTTGAGAGTTGACAATGTCTGGTAATTCCATCCATCCATGGGCTATGAACTTCCAGGAGAGACGTAGAGGCATCGTAGTAATATACTGCATCTCTTGTGCATTTAAACCTACCGGTGCTGATCCCTTTCTAGGTTTTAACACAGTCGTTTTCCTCCAGAAAGAAAGAGAGAATGAGAGAAAAGTGAGTGAGTGAGTGAGAGAGAGAGAGAGAGAGAGAGAGAGAGAGAGAGAGAGAGAGAGAGAGAGAGAGAGAGAGAGAGAGAGAGAGATGAAGAATCAACACCAGTACAGGAATGGTACTTTATTTATCGGCCTCGAAAGGATGTAAGGTAAAATTCACAATTAATGCAAATCCTTTTATCTCAAGCAAACCTTAACTCATGCCATATTCTTATTTTTGAATGTATATATATATATATATATATATATATATATATATATATATATATATATATATATATATATAGTTGTGTATAGTGGTAGCTATGGTGCTTCCGTAGGCGGTATGCCAAAATTAGCACTCAATATTCATCAGAGTAGAGTGTAGATATTATAAAGAAAACGAAAAATCAGTGATGCATCTGGACTTAGTTTATTTCGTGTTACAAATGTTTCGCCGGCATGTAGCTCGAGTCATGGTCCTTGTATGGATCTGGCTGATTCTACTTCTGCGGGTTCTTTCAGACACGGGTGTTTCGTCCGGAGCAAATTTTATCAATGGGGTGTTATCATCAAAAAACACCCTAAAAAAACCCTATTTCTACTCTTGTCATGCCATTGGCTGTTTTTACTCCACGTCATCACAAGTTCTGGTCAGTATCTGCTGCCACACGGTTCATCAACCATTTTCCGTCCGACACATTTCAATGGAGTCATGCTGGGTTCAGTACTTCACACGTCCGCTCACACTTCAGAGTAAGCACCCACACATACTAAAATACACACATAAATACACACACATGCAGACACATACCTATCTATGCATACACACACGTACGAAATTTCATTTCCCACTCTTAGTACGGCTGTTACTTAAATATAAGTATGTACACGTACATACATATATGTATACAGACGTACAGTAGTATGTATATATATATATACATACATGCACACATATATATATGTACGTATGGATTCACCGAACATTTATTATAACGCTCGGTGTGTTTGTAAACAAACATCCCGTATTAAGCCGTAGTGTCTAGCAACCATCGCTGCTCGTTTGTTCAACACTGACAAAGGAACGCTGTACTAGTTTCAAGCTTATTAGCTATCGTCAGCAACGTATACTTTCCTGCCAGATTGTTGAACGTATATACTTACCTTATGCATATTAACGGCTGAGTAGCCCAATTTGCATATCGACTGGGTTAATCGGCCGGGTGCACCGAAAACGATAAACGGAAAAAATGAAACGAAATTTCATTTCCCACTCTTAGTACGTCTGTATACATATATGTATGTACGTGTGCATACTTATATTTAAGTAACAGCCGTACTAAGAGTGGGAAATGAAATTTCGTTTCATTTTTTCCGTTTATCCTTTTCGGTGCACCCGGCCGATTAACCCAGTCGATATGCAAATTGGGCTACTCAGCCGTTAATATGCATAAGGTAAGTATATACGTTCAACAATCTGGCAGGAAGGTATACGTTGCTGACGATAGCTAATAAGCTTGAAACTAGTACAGCGTTCCTTTGTCAGTGTTGAACAAACGAGCAGCGATGGTTGCTAGACACTACGGCTTAATACGGGATGTTTGTTTACAAACACACCGAGCGTTATAATAAATGTTCGGTGAATCCATACGTACATATATATATGTGTGCATGTATGTATATATATATACATACTACTGTACGTCTGTATACATATATGTATGTACGTGTACATACGTGTACATACTTATATATATATATATATATATATATATGAAGTAATTCCGTCGGAAAAGTCCAGGAAAAAAGAGTGGTCTATGTAGGTAACAGAGCTTAATAGTTATGTAATAAACAACATAAGGCAATTATTCCATTTACCAGTGGTTTCTTAAAAGCAAAAAATTTTGCTTTCAATCATCATGTATATATATATATATATTGTTATACTTGGGGAGGGTCATATTGTTGTAATAAGAAATAATAAGAGAACACACTCATTGTTTGGTTGGTTTTCGCTTCTGTATCTTTTATATCAGTTAATTCATTTGGTCCTCAATGACTGACCAATGGTAAAAAAATACAGATATAATATAGATATAAACACATATATATAGTCTAACAAAGTTCTTTCGTTGCACATCTGCAACATCATCAGTGGTACTATTATGTTCCTCCTGTTGTATTGTATGTCTACGCCATTTTTATTTTATCCGTTTATTTATTTATTTATTTTTGTCTTCTTCTCTGCGCATGCGTTTGCGTGTGTGTATAGTGTTTGGTGTGTGTTCGCGTTTGGGTGACTGTGTTTTGGTTATTGTATTCTATCTTAGTTTACTAGTGTGTGTTTATGTGTTTGTTGTTATTGTGCTTGTGTATATATTTATTTATTTATTTATTTATTTATATTTCTCTTAAGTCAGTATTGTTGTTATTCCATTCATTTTTTCTCTTTAGCTTTGGCCATCTAAGCTCTATTTGGCTTGCCTCTCTGATTTGCCTACCTGCTGGGTCATTTCTATGTTTAGATATTATTTTAATTTCTATGCTGTCTATGAACCGTTTTTTCGTCCTTTTAATTCGCCCCAATGGTGGTCTATCCTTTCTCCTATGCTTCGAGCTGTCTCACCTATGTATGTTGTACCTATGTATGCTATACATCTTATGCTATAGACTACGTTTCTAGTTTTACAGTTTATCTGGCGGTTTACTTTACATATAACACATTTCCTATTAGTAGAGTGGGTTTTCTTAAAAGGGTATGTTTTGCTGATCAGGGATTTTATGGTAGTTCCTGGCTTTTCTACCACTTTAATTTTTAAGTAGGTCTTTCTCAGGGCTTTTCTACACTGGTTAGCTAATTTCCTTCCAGGGGTAGCGTCCACGAACATGACACTCTGGTATCTTTAGTTATCGTACCATGAGGTGGCTTTCTCTATCTTATGTTTAGTCCTATCTAAGTTATTCCATGATTTTCTCCTATATAATGGGCAAATTTCTTTCATGCCCAGTTCTATGAGGGTCTTATACTTCTCCGTGGCTCCTTTGTCAAAAACCTCGTAAAACACACACACACACACACACACATATATATATATATATATTATATACATTGCTGCAGTCTCGGTTACCCATTCTGTATATATACAGATATATACCTTTTATATATATCTAATATATAAAGTGAAGTTGGGCGTTGTTTGTTTGTTTGGTTTCCCGAACTTGCAGGCTACACCGTCCATCTGATTTTCATGAAACTTGACACATATATAAAACTCGACCCGTAGATTGGAATAGGCTACATTAAATTTTCGAAAAATCGATAATCGGACCTCCAGAGGCAAAAATCGATATTTTCAGAATTCGTCCGATTTCAATGAAATTTGATATTTCCACAATAATAAATCCATTAGGAGTTACTCCAAGGCTGCAAAAATTCAGAAAGTTTTTTAAAACTCATAAATCATGCGTTAAATGAGACCTTTAAGAGTTAGGGTAGACAATTATTCATAGTTTAATTATCAATGGCGCAATATCTTCTACCCTGGGCCAATTCTCCATGCAGAACCTTAAAGCATCCCTTCGCGCACGCCATTATCTATCAGCTTCATTGAGCATCACCATCCGGCAACCGAAAAACGCCATTCTTCTTGCTTCCATTTGTCGCGACTCCCGCCATGCAAAAAACGTTCAATCTATCAGGATTATCCACCGTAAGTCTCTTTAAATTAACGCTCACCATATTCAGCAAACCTTTTATGCCGATTCTTCCATTTCTTATATAAGGACTATCAAGACTATACCGCCGCGCATCATCCTGTATTGCGCCCAGTCTTCTCAACCGATCATCGAGCCTCCATGCGCTCTCTTCATTGCCGTGGTCCCACTACCGTAGCACAATGAGGCATCCGTCAAACCCTGCCCTCCCCCTTCCCTGCACACCGCCGACCCACTGCATCGTTGTGCATCACCATGCACATCTCTGCCCTGTCAGCCGCAATTCATTCCCCGGCCCTTTCCATTGCCTGCCCTCCGTGGTCCCTAAGGACTGCCACGGCTCAACATGCCGAATCCCTGCCACCGTCCACCCCTGCCCATTTCCATTGCCTACACTCCGTGAGAGCTCAAGACTTCCATGCCTGACCAAGCCGCATCCCTGCCACCGTCAACCCCTGCCCTCTCCCTTCCCTGCACGCCGTCGTCCCACTGCATCATCATGCCTCACCATGCCGCATTACTGCCCTGTCGGCCACCATCCCCTCCTCAGCCCTTTCTTTTGCCTGCCCGCCGTGCTTCTGCCTTGCACACGGTTTTTTCAAACAATCATCGTGCCTCCCGGTGCTCTCTACATTCCCGAGATGCAACTCAATTGGCATGCTGCATACACACCCTGTCAGCTGCCATGCACCCTGCCCTTTCGTCATGCCTCATCATGTTGCGTCCCTGCCCTGTCAGCCGCCATTCACTCTCCGACCCTTTCCACTGCCTAGGCATAGCAGTCTTGAGGGACCAAGTCGCATCCCTGCCACCGTAAACCACTGCCCTCTGCGTTCCCTGCACGCCGTCGTCCCACTGCATCGTCATGCATCACCATGCCGCATCAATGTTCTGTCAGCCGCCATCGCCTCCTCGACCCTTTCTTTTACCTGCCCGCAGTGCTCCTTCAAGACTGCCATGGCTCACCACATGGCATCCTTGCCACCGTCCACCCCTGCCCTCTTCCTTGCCTGCTGGCCGTCGTCCCACTGCATCGTCATGCCTTAGGATTCCGCATCCATGCACTGTCAGCCACCATCTCCTCCTCGGCCCTTTCTTTTACCTGACCGCCGTGCTCCTTCAAGTCTCCCATGGCTATCTATGGTGCATCAATTCCTTGCCACCCGCTTAAACGTCATCAGCATAGCTTATTGTTGCCCCATTTGACCACCGATTTTCGCAGGCTAAACACAATACCAACGTGCACGATAGTCTATGGTAAATCTTTTTAATTACATGTTCATCATGCTAAGCAAAGGATGAATAGCAACTCTTTCATTTCTTCTGCCATGCCTTTCTGTCAATTATGGCCGAGAAGCCTCCTGTGTAGCATCGCGTCTTTTCAAGCGATCAGCGTGCCTTCCATTGTCCTCACAATTGACTCACAACGCCGCATCTATTCCCTGCGACGCCCCTAAACATCATCAGCATGGCTTATTATTCTGCCGCGTTTAACCGGCCCTCATTCTAGGCCATACACAACAAAACCGCACGATGATGCTGCGTAAGTCTATTTAAATTAATGGTCTACATGTTCAGCAAAACAATTGTACCAATTCTTCCTCTTCTCCTCCAAGGCCTATCCATTACATTTTAGAGGTCGGGATTCGCAATTTCTACGATTTCAATATTGACACAACAGTCCGTCAGGCTTTTCGGCACATCTTGCTCCGATAGGAATATCAAAGGGATTTTCACTTAATTCGTAAGTGTTCAGTCTTCCGTATGCTTTTATTTTTTATTGATACAACACCGACTACAATCATCTAACTTCACTTTGTAGGCTAGACGCGAATCGCAAGGAAAACAATCCTCTGATATACAACCCCACCAAATTTGTTGGTCTACCTAGATTTTAACGGCCTTTTCTTTTGTACGGTTGTACATTTGACAATGTCGCAAAACATTATTCCACTTCATTCCTACCTTTCAGCTATGAATTGGGCAGTGCCTTAAAATCCCGGTTTATTTGCGTACAATTTTTGGGTATCTTATGAATGGGGAATCGAAAACCCTTTTTCTCATAACCTGATACATGCGTTACACATGCTCCATGGATGTTTGTGGACTATTTTTTCAAAATATCAATATCACAGATTGGAGCACAAAAAGAAACGTTTGTTCTTCATTTATTTCGGTTCAAGCATCCTGCTGGAATTTAGCGCAGACCCGTTTAAATCCAGCGCCTTATAACCCCGAGTGTAACCGGGTACACCAGCTAGAAAGACAAATGGAAACATTGTTTACTCGGTCCGATTTGACGAAAGTCAATTTAGATCCACAACAAATTAACAAACCATACTTGAAGACACGTTGAGGCTGTTGCAAAGGGCAATAACCCTAGACACAATTTTGATCAACTTTTTTTCACCTATAGCAAATTTACCGGGACAGGTTTTTAGCTACTCAAATCTACTTCAGAGGTCACGCATTCATGTAAAAAATCAATAAAACTGAGCGGGGGTTCGACTTTGCGCAAAAAACAAGGCAAAGTTGCACATGGGAAAACTTTTTACAGGAACGTCCGATTTTCTTGAAAACTGTCGCAAAAGACTCGCCATTATGCCGCAGTTCAGATAAAGTCCCTTTTATTTCTTCTTCTGCACATGTGAGGGCGAAAACTGAAAAAAAAAAAAACTGTGAAAAATCGACTTTTTCACCCTGCTTTAAAAATCAACTGAAAATTCAATTTGAAGTGAATTTGACTTCCGTCAGTCGTGCAAAGAACAATTTAAACGATACACTGTGTATCTACATTTGATCCATTATTTATGCTCAATTACACACCTGCGTCTACTAACCTCTGTTTTTTTTCCGTGAGGTTCGAAGGTTTTTGCACCGTTGATGCGCGGGAAGTAACTTTCACACATTTTAACAACAGTGCAAAGGTTGACTTACACCCGGGCAACGCCGGGTACTTCTGCTAGTATATATATATATATATATATATATATATATATATATATATAAAGATTCATATGATTTTGTCATTACAGCTCACTCCTATACAGGTTTAGCTGGCCTCTTACGAGGTTGTATCACAAGGGAAGTTTCTCGGGTATTTTAACGGTAGGGAGTACTAGTCAAATCATGAAAAGCAGCGAGAGATGAAGTCTCTTGCTCAAGAATTCAACGAACCGCCTCGTACAAAAATCGAACCAAAGACCTTATGATTATGATTTCACCAACCTAACAAAAATGAAATTTACTTTTTACACCTATGCAAATTTCCCATCTCATGGGAAGATTCTTGAGTGATTTAATGCTAGGAGCCCAGACTTATCATATCATCATCACTACCACCCCACCAACACCACTATCTTACGCCCCCTCCTCCTGACCATCATCATCATCATCATCATCATCATCATCATCATCACCATCACCATCACCATACTCATCACCATAATCAAAATGATATATTTTGTATCTTTATTTATTCTACATTCATTTCTTTCCTAATATTATGCCACATGTATCTCTTGACTTTCAGTTTTATCCTCAATATTTCAGAGAAAGGAATTTAGAATTTGTCATAATTTTATATAGAAATATTTTTCACTTGTTAAATGTAAATGACATATAGTTTAGTGTCCCCACTCGAAGTGTTACTTTACAATATTTTGAATCGTCATGAGACATTTGAGTTTTATCCTACACACCCACTGCGTGTAGGCAGCGGCTGCTGAGGCGGTGACCCGTCACGTCCACGCGCCCACTTTCGATGAGGGGGTTTGCTGTGGATGGGACGATCACTGCGGCGGTGGCCGCCGGCAACGTCATCTCGGCTACGGCTATCCCGTCCAGTACGAGAGGAACCACGGATTTAGAGTAACGGTTTGCATGCTCACTCGATAGAGCGGTGGTATCAGGCTGCCTCTGAGCGATAACAACTGAACGCCTCAAAGCCGGAACCGTAGCCGGACCAAAGTTGTTTTTCGAAAGCGTATCATCCTTCTTAAGGCGCATGCCTCAGTTTGGCGATTACTGTTCGTTCGACGGTGCCCTCTTCGGACGTGTGGTGTCCTGGGGCAACGCCAGCGGAATTTCCATTCTCGGATGGCGACAAATTCTAGAGGTTGTGGTATATCCAATGAATTATTTGCGGAAATGTTCTACTGTTTCAGTTAAATGCAAGACGGAAGGTTAAAAAATGGGTTGGATGAGTTGCCAATACCCAACCACCAGTAAATTATCTGATAAATGAAAATAATCATGCCGAGTAATCGCGGTGCGCGCACACACAGATTTCTTAAATTGTAGTTAGAGTAAATTGTTTTTAGATGCTAAGATTTTTCTATTGAATATTATACTCCAAATTTTGTAAAATGATAATTCTAATCTAGAATATCATTGATGAGCTAGATATGCCACAAAAAATATGTATATATATAAATATATATATATATATATGGTCACTTCATGACTACATAGCAACGATTTCGCTCTGATTCGCGTTTTCACACCTGTTTTTATTGAGCAAGTGCCGTGAGCGACATGATCGGAAACAATAGCGGATACTTCTATGCATTTAGCAATGTATTGTTCTAAATTCCAAATACATTTTACTGCCAATGATTTGATTTGATTAGTTGAGTGCTTTGCTGGTCGAGAGTTTTATTTTTAGCATCTTCACGCACATTTTATCTTAACAGCCTCTAAAATTTATAGTAGCTATATCTGTGGAAAAAACTCGGACTTTTGTTTGTTTGTTCTTCTGACTAGTCCGCTGATAAGATCGCTGCCAGGTCCTAAATGTTAATTAGCAATTTTTTTTATTTGCAATTAACATTATTTTGGCAGTGTAGAAACCGTACGGTTCGGGCGTTTCAAATATAAGTTTTGTAACGTTTCTATTGTTGAATTTTTAAAATTTCCTTTATATTCTATTTGGGTATGGTTGCTTCACGACTGTATCGCAGAGTTTGCTCTCATTCGGTTATTCACACCTATTATTATTCAGGAAGTTCCGTGAGCCACATGGTAGAAACAACAGTGGATGCTTGTATGCATTTAGTATTGCATCGATCTAAATTACTTTTATATATATATACTAGCAGTGTATCCTGGCGTTGCACGGGTAAGAACATTGGTAATAGCACCTCTAATGAGAAAAGTTAATTTGTGAGTGCCTGTTAAAAACTCACGCAAATATACCGACAGGAAACTTGTTTTATTTGGAGAAAATTAAGAAGTTGAAAGTAGTTTAGCTGTCTATGTGCATTGTTCATAGAAATATTGTTGAGCCCCTTCTTTTCATACTCTTCTGTTTTGGCCTCTTGGAGTAAATGTGAAAGGGAAAGTCACAGGTTAAGTTGGCAGAAGGTTCCAGTGTCATAGCAGTAAGGCGTAGGCTACTTACCTCAAAAGTTCATTCGCACTCTTTCCACTAAGTTACTCTTTCTCTCTATCCCTCTCGGTGCAGTCCCTGGCGAATTTCTCGCGTAGGTCTGGTGTAGATTTGCATCCGATCCATCTACCCGATGCACATGTCCGCTTTGTACGGCTTTTGGAGGGAGGAGTGACCAGCAGTACGTTGTTCGGTATTATTACGAAAAGGTGTAGCAGAGAATCTCGCGTGAACTAACAGCTCGGGAGGAAACTGTTTACCTCGAAGATCCATTCGCCATCGTTCTTGTCAACGATCCGTTTAGTTGGTATTTGTTGGTCTACAGTTAGATGAATGGCGCAGAAAGGGTTAATGTTTATTGGCAAGAAGTGGCAACTGGGCTGGCTTGCCTCGCTTATATTATATATTAAAATAACAGATTAAAGTTTAAGCAAAGAATCGCTGCTTTCACTCTTAACGGGATCTTCTGAAACTAAAAAAATCAATCTGTGAACGCAGAAGTAAATATTTCGAAAAGTGTTGCAACCGAAGGAAAACAGGAAGACGATACTTTGGTTCGTGAAGACGTTGCATGGCAATGAACGGAAAATGTTTGTCATAATGTCGTAATGCAGACAGACAGGCATACAGACAGATATTATAAGGGCGCGACGGAGATGGATAACCGGCGCTTAACACCTCTTTAACAACAGAAAATTGAAAAATAAAAGCTGCAGTTAATATCTTTAGACCGCAAGGAATATATAAATGCAAGTTTGAAGTCAATCGGAGTAGGAATGTGGATTTGTATAGACAGACTTTGCAAAAATTAGGACACACACACACACAGAGACAACTACAGTTTTATATATATATATATGTATAGATAGATAAATATGAAAAAATTCAGGACTCCGAGGACTGACCCCGGCCGTTTTGACAGCTAGATCCAAGTATCCAAGTATCGAGTACTCTGGTGAGTAATGGTCTAGCTGGTTTTACCCCCTCTAATCTGATATATATATAAGTTATTCCGGGTTGAATCGGAGGTAACCACAGTAAGTAAGGTACTCAATACAGAGCAAAGTATAAATGTTTTAATATAGAAGAGCTTCAACAGGACTAGAACTGTTTCATTCGTGAGAAATCACCAGGAAGCTCCTGATATATATATATATATATATATATATATATATATATATATATATATATATATATATATATGGTTATTCTTTTAATATCCAATTGAGTTCTTATACACGTGGTTAATACCTAACAGGTTTAAATGACCAGCGTGTATATTGTTTTACTTTAAGATGACCTCCCTTTACCCTTTTTGGGACAGCGTGTATTTTATCTTTGGGAGGACTGCTGGATTTTCTAATCTACCAGTCTCTTCTTAGCGCTGAGGGAGACCATCACCATTCTATTAATGTCGATATAATTCTTATATCGATATTACTTGGGCATCCACTGATGAGTTTATAAGAGTCCGCTTGTGTATAAAACTATGGATTATATACAAGTTTCTACATAAACTCGAAACTATTTATCCCAAATTGTAGAAATCTTATAACGAAACGGCCGTCTGGAAGGAAAGAGATATTTATTTAATAATGTCTCATATAAAATAATACAACCAGCTATCCACGAAATACTGATTAGTTAGCACCCCAAACACTAAATTGGGATAATACTTAGGTATATCCTAATGTTTGTTGAGTGAGATGGAGTTGGTCGGAGTATCGCTTAAGGCTTTCTCTGTTTATGTATTGTATATATATATGTTGGTAGATATAGTAATTCTTTATAATTATCTCCTAATTATTTTGTTGAGCAAAAATTTGCCAAAACTGCTACTATAGTTCATAGTAATGGTTCGGCTACTGGCTTTTTAACACCCCACTCCTCACTGATTACCCTCGATGTCACGTGATTGATTCTTTTGAATTTGCCACCGACCAAGTAGGGAGTGATTTTTTCAATGTCTTGGAATTTAGTCCACGCTTGCTTTTTTCCATCCACTGAATTATTTTTGTATAAGTTCCCTGTGTCCACGCATCGCCTGGGAACTTAGCTGAGAACAGACTTCCTGATGACGAAAGGTTTTCTCGATGCGTTCCATTCGGAAACCATGTTTATTCCCTTTCAGAAACTAATTAGTTGGAGTGAAATTTTAGTAAGTAAGTTAATTTTTATAATTTTCTTATTTTACGTCTTTCATATAATTGTTCTGCATCCCCTTGCATTGAACCACAAAGTTACTAAGACAAACCCTATACATTTGCTAGCATAGGTATGCATCTGTATATATATGTTGGTAGATATACTAATTCTTTATAATTATCTCCAAATTATTTTGTTGAGCAAAATTTTTCCAAAACTGCAACTATAGTTCATAGTAATGGTTCGGCTACTGTCTTTTTAACACCTAACTCCTCACTGATTACCCTCGATGTCACGTGATTGATTCTTTTGAATTTGCCACCGACCAAGTAGGCAGTGATTTTTTCAATGTCGTGGAATTTAGTCCACGCTTGCTTTTTTCCATCCACTGAATTATTTTTGTATAAGTTCCCCGTGTCCACGCATCGCCTGGGAACTTAGCTGAGAACAGACTTCCTGATGACGAAAGATTTTCTCCATACGTTCCATTCGGAAACCATGTTTATTCCCTTTCAGAAACTAATTAGTTTGAGTGAAATTTTAGTAAGTTAATTTTTATAATTTTCTTATTTTACGTCTTTCATATAATTGTTCTGCATCCCCTTGCATTGAACCACAAAGTTACTAAGACAAACCCTATATATTTGCTAGCATAGGTATGCATCTGTATATATATGTTGGTAGATATACTAATTCTTTATAATTATCTTCAAATTATTTTGTTGAGCAAAAATTTGCCAAAACTGCTACTATAGTTCATAGTAATGATTCGGCTACTGTCTTTTTAACACCCAACTCCTCACTGATTACCCTCGATGTCACGTGATTGATTCTTTTGAATTTGCCACCGACCAAGTAGGGAGTGATTTTTTCAATGTCTTGGAATTTAGTCCATGCTTGCTTTTTTCCATCCACTGAATTATTTTTGTATAAGTTCCCTGTGTCCACGAATCGCCTGGGAACTTAGCTGAGAACAGACTTCCTGATGACGAAAGGTTTTCTCGATGCGTTCCATTCAGAAACCATGTTTATTCCCTTTCAGAAACTAATTAGTTGGAGTGAAATTTTAGTAAGTAAGTTAATTTTTATAATTTTCTTATTTTACGTCTTTTATATATATATATATATATATATATATATATATATATATATATATATTAGAAAGTGAGGTTTTTTTTTACAAAATGAAAAAAAAACGAGGTGTCCTACACGAGTGAAAGTATCAGGAAAAAAGATGAAATCGCAAATGTAACTAGAGTCTTTTTAAAAAAAAATCATATTTATTTGATTCCTTTACAGGTTTCGCAGTTCTTGTGCTTTTCAAAAGTAGAATTGAGATGGAGGGTTTGTGGTTTTTCTCACATGTGAGAAAAACGACAAACTAGTTGCATTTTCGATTTTATCTTTTCCCCCCTATATATATATATATATATATATATATATATATATATATATATATATATATATATATATATATAAATATATATATTTATTAAAATAAAAGATTAAAGTTTAAGCAAAGAATCGCTGCTTTCACCCTTAACGGGATCTTCTGAAACTAACAAAGTCAATCTGTAAACGCAGAACTGGATATTTCAAAAAACGTTGCAACCGGAGGAAGACAGGAAGACGATACTTTGGTTCGTGGTAACGTTCGCTGGCAAAGAACGGGAAAAAACGAATAATACGTCATTAATAGGAGCGGTGAAAAACAATTACGCGCAAAGACAAAACCACGTTCATGGTATAAAAGAGGTCGTAGACTAATATATATATATATATATATATATATATATATATATATATATATATATATATATATATATATATATAAATATATATATATATATATATAAATATATATATATATATATATAAATATAGATTTAGCGAGAATCGCATTTCGGCGGGTAGAAAAGGCGAAACGAAACGCAAAAATAAGAAATAATGCTAGCAAGCGCTCCATAGTTAAAAAACCAGAGCTAAACAATATGTT
>OZ024742.1:170566838-170571838 GCA_964016885.1 Eledone cirrhosa
ATGGTGCTTCGGGAAACCTCAGGAACCAAAATGCAGAGAGCATCCAGAGTGATCCGCCGGTCTTTACGCATGTTTTCCTCGGAAGGAGACCTTACTTTTGGGATTGCCCTCGTATATAATAACTGCGCGAAATTCGCACTTGGCGGTAGCGTTCAACGGGAGCTCCATTCTCAACGGCTGCCAAGCCAAGATTGAGCATCCCAGCGAAGCGCGCGCATGCTTGTTTGGGACTGACGGAAGCACCAATCACAACAGTGTTGCCAACAGCCGTAAGAACAGTTTCTCTGCATCCCCATCGCTTTGGAGACCTTACTTTTGGGATTACTCTCGTATGTATATATATATATATATATGTATGTAAAAGGTAAACAGAAATAACAACACAATCGGTACAGTATATGGAAGGTATATATTAGGTTAACGCTTGATATAGCAGGAAGAGGGTCTTAACGTTTCGGACGCTAGTCCTTCATCAGAAGAAAGAATGAGAAATAAAATAGATTGAGGTGACGGGCGGGATGGAATTGGAAAAAAATGTCATTAGATAAAAATAACAGGTTCATTCATGTTGACATCTCTTGCAAAAATGCCAGGTTATATTGCAGTTTACCAAAATATGTTCTGGTAAAGATTATAGAATCAGTATCTTTGGTCAATGAGTAAAAAAGGCAGAATGATTTTTCAACCTCTGTAGATTACGTTATGGACTGTTAAGGCATCACACGTACATAGAGTAAAATCATGTTATAAGTCTAACAATTAAGAGTTATTCACTCTTAATTGATTAAATGTATATATACGTATAATTTCATAGGAGTACATATGCATCTCTCTCTCTCTCTCTCTCTCTCTCTCTCTCTTTCTCTCTCTCTCTCTCTCTCTCTCTCTCTCTCTCTCTCTCTCTCTCTCTCTCTATATATATATATATATATATATATATATATATATTTATATATATATATACATACACATATATATATATATATATATACATATATATATACTAGCATTAAAGCCCGGCGTTGCTCGGGGTCAGTAAGTTACCAAAGTTAGGTTGCACCACCCATTTTATGGCAGCACTTTTTTGTCAGCCAGGCACTGGGTGAATGAAATGCACACCTGGACTGCCGAAGCAGGAGCTGCACCAGCAGTGACAATTGTAGTTTCGCCTATGGATATTATCTCTGTGCAAAGAAGTGTTGAAATTTATTGTTTCACAGTACTTGCGCAACACTCGTGTAGACGATGCCAGCCGAACAACAGAGCTGCGATGGAGTTGTTCTGCATGGTTGTCTAATGTGTGTTTTCTAAATTTAAGACAGTAGGGAGGGGTGTGATATGGGGGAGAGTTAGCTGTTGTTTCTAGCAGGTTTAGTGACCTCATAGAGGATATGTTTTCTAAATTTAAGACAGTAGGGAGGGGTGTGATATGGGGAGAGTTAGCTGGTGTTTCTAGCAGGTTTAGTGACCTCAGAGAGGATATTATTGTGTATAGTAAATAAACTGATACTTCTTTCTTCCACGTTCGTTGAGAGGTTTTAAAAAAGATTTATCGCTATTTTTTTTGGTGTTGAATAAATTTATCTGTTCTTTTGAATAATTGTTGTTTCGTATGAAATGTAATAAGTTCTCTTTGTCATTGAAGTAAATAAATGTTTGACCGTTCCACACTCAAAAACAAACGTTCTCTCTCCCTCTCACTCTCTCCTCTCTCTCTTCGGCGTTCCTAAAGGAAGTTTGTAAGCATGTATGTAGTTTTATCGAATTTTAAGGGGAGTAGAGAGAGGTTTCAGATTGTATTAGAGGGGTAAAGCGTCATATATTTAGTTTTATCGATTATTTCCGTAATTGTGGGTGAGTTTGAGTGAAATAAATAGTTGTTGTCCTAAGTTACACCATTTACAACATTCTTACAGACTTTGAGTCGAATCAGTTTGAAATTGTGCAAATGTATAAACATGGAACATGCACACACACACACACACACACACACACACACAACAACAATCAGCCTTTTATAGATAATGATATATATATAAATGTAAGTATGTATGTATACGTACATACATATATGTATACAGACGTACAGTAGCATGCATATATACATATATATATATATATATATATATATATATATATATATATATATATATATATATATATATATATATATATATATATATATATATACATATATACACATATGCATACAGGTACACATACATATATGCACGCATCAGTTTAGCCGACGTTTATTATAACGCCGGTCGCTTTGTTCGTTTGTTTGTCAACAAAGCGAACAGCCTGAATTTATGCCATACGGTGTTAAGGCAACCACGTCACCTTTTTGTTCAACACTGACACAGGAACGATGTACTAGTTTCAAGCTTGTTAGCTATCATCAGCACCGTTTACCCATCTGTCAGATAGTTGAACGTTCGAAAGTATATACTTTCCTTATGAAAATTAACGGCTGAGCAGCCTAATTTGCATATTGAGTGAGTTAAATCGGTCAGGCATACCGAAAACGATAAGTTGAAAAAAATGAAAACGAAATTTCATTTCTCACTCTTAGTATGGCACTTACTTAAATGTAAGTATGTATGTATACGTACATACATATATGTATACAGACGTACAGTAGCATGCATATATACATATATATATATATACATATATACACATATGCATACAGGTACACATACATATATGCACGCATCAGTTTAGCCGACGTTTATTATAACGCCGGCCGCTTTGTTCGTTTGTTTGTCAACAAAGCGAACAGCCTGAATTTATGCCATACGGTGTTAAGGCAACCACGTCACCTTTTTGTTCAACACTGACACAGGAACAATGTACTAGTTTCAAGCTTGTTAGCTATCATCAGCACCGTTTACCCATCTGCCAGATAGTTGAACGTTCGAAAGTATATACTTTCCTTATGAAAATTAACGGCTAAACTGATGCGTGCATATATGTATGTGTACCTGTATGCATATGTGTATATATGTATATATATATATATATATATATATATATATATATATATATATATATATATATATGTATATATGCATGCTACTGTACGTCTGTATACATATATGTATGTACGTATACATACATACTTACATTTAAGTAAGTGCCATACTAAGAGTGAGAAATGAAATTTCGTTTTCATTTTTTTCAACTTCTCGATATATATATATATATATATATATATATATAACGAAGGAAAGGTAAGGAACCAGGTGGACCATAATGCACCAGAGTACTCGATACTTTGGGTAGTAGAGTGGGTAATAGGAAAAGGTTCAGGACCCCGATGGCAGAGCTCAAGCCGTTTCGACGGCTGTATCAGTCCAGATATAGCCGTCGAAACGGCTTGAGCTCTGCCGTCGGTACTGAACCTTTTCCTATATATATATATATATATATATATATATATTGTTATACTTTGGGAGGGTCATGTTGCCAATAAGAAACACATGCACCAGTTGCTTTCACTTCAATTTATTATAAATTTATAAATTTAGGAATTTATAAATTTCCGGTTGGTTGGTTGGTTCCACAACCAGATGGTTGTTTATATATTGTCAAAGTTCTTTCGTCACACATTCTGTGACCTCTTCAGTCACTGGGGATTCTTTTCTTTGTTTTTATGCCTCTCCTTTGTTCTGTCCTACGCCATCTTGTTTTTGTGTGACACACACAGAAACAAGATGCGTGTGGTCTTATTGGCAACAAGACCCTCCCAAAGTATAACAATATCGGTTTCAACACACTTTTTCAGATAAAGAATCTTGCTAAACAAATTCAGAAACGAAATATATATATATATATATATATATATATATATATATATATATATAGTACAGTATATAATACAATACATGTATACATGTATATATATTCGTATGTAGTTGATGGACGAGAGAAAAGAGTACTCAATTAATATTCATATATTATGGCTAAGTAGTGAGTTTTTCCTGATGATCCTGTGAGTGCGCAGGTGAAACTCCAAAATAACAAGACTTACTGCTTAATGTGTGTATATATATATATGATAATAATGGAGCTGCGGCGCTGCAAATGGGTTACATATGAAAAAGTTTGTCCTCATCAGTGGCCATCCAACCGTCGTAGGCATTTCGTCGCATTAAAAGCCATATACCCCAGGTTGGTGCGAGCAACGGCTAAAAAAAAGTCGTTGGGACACGTAAATAAAGGGGACGCTAGGGTAAACAAACAAAATGGTTTAAGCAGCAGAAAGTGATGAAGAAGGAAACAAGTCCCAGATTTCTATGAATATAAATTCGGTGGAATCGTGAACGAGAGAATAAAGACCATCAAACCTGGTTGAAATGTGAGCAAGGAAGACATATATGTGTGTGTCTGCGCGCGTGTGTGTGTTTATTAAATGATATATATATATTATTTATATATTATATATACATATGTTCACGAGTGATGGAAGAGAGGAGGCTAGGTTCAGTGCAAGAATTGCAGGAGCTGGTGTAGTAACGAACCAGCTTCAGCATTCGGTAATCAGAAGAATGGAGGCAGGTGTAAAAGTCAAGCTCGTCATCTTCAATTCAGTAGTTGTGCCAACCCTTACCTATAGTCATGAATCTTGGGTAATAACCGAAAGAATACGATCACAAATATAAGTCACCGAAATGGGGTTCCTTCGAAGGGTCTTTTGAGTTACTCGATAGATTGTGTAGCTCGAAGATAGGAGAGTCGCTCCAGGTTGAGCAGCAGCTTCTCCGAATTTAGATATCTCAACTTTAATATTATGAACATGTGGTTAGTACGTCTCAGGAAAGACTCCCTGGACAACATTTACGGGCAAAATCAACCAGCTGGAGACCCAGGCGTAGACCCCAAGCAAGATGGTTGAATAACATCCATGATCTCAGCTAGTCTCGCTTAGGGATCAATTGGTGGCGGTTGCTTCTGACAAGAAGAAGAAGAATCTTGCGGAACAAATACATAAATAT
>OZ024742.1:170574338-170589338 GCA_964016885.1 Eledone cirrhosa
TCTCCATCGTTAAGAAAAAAAAGTTGTGATTTGAAGAATATTTTGATTGTTGACTTTAGCAAATCGAGCAACTGTACATGATACAGGATACTCCGTTGAATCGTCACTTAGAAAGGTATGTGATAAATGTGGTTGAATTCAATGAAGGAGACGTGGAAATGTTTGATGGTATCAGTAATAGACAATCTTAGACTTGGCAGAGAAGCATGTGATGAACGATTAGTTAGGATAAGGGGAGAAAAATATGTAGGCAATGAAGTGAAAGCTATTGAAGTTGTTTTTACTACAAACCTGACTGTAGCATGAATCAGAACACAAATGAATATGTATCAGAACTGCGTGGATATTATATATATATATATATATATATATATATATATATATATATATATATATATAATTGAATATATGAGAGAGATAAACACAGATATAACTATACATGTGTTCCAATTGCAAATGACCAAGTTAGCTAACTTCGTCATTTGCAATTGGAACACCTGTATACTTATATCTGAGTTCATCTCTCTCATATATTCAATTATATTACACGGCTCGGAAAGATTCCCTTCTTTGAGCTATTTAATTGTAAAAGACTATTTTGAGTTTCTAACTCAATCTATGATATATATATATATATATATAACGAAGGAAATGTGGTAAGGAACCAGGTGGACCATAACGCACCAAAGTACTCAATACTTAGGGTAGTAGAGTGGGTAATAGGAACGAGTAGGACCCCCACGGCTGAGCTCAAGCCGTTTCGACGGCTAGTCGAAACCGCTTGAGCTCAGCCGTCGGGGTCCTACTCGTTCCTATATATATATATATATATATATATATATATATATATATATATATATATACAAATATAAATTCAGCGAGAATCGTGTATATATATATATAATCATACATATATGTGTGTATATATATATAATCATACATGTATGTGTATATGAATATATGTATGTATGTTTGTAAAAAAAGAAAATGTTCGCTCTAGATGGCTGAATACAATAAATGTAATCTGAATTTTTCGAATACTAATAATAATAATAATAATAATAATAATAATGATTTTTTTATTAACCACAAGGGTTTACATAAAGTAGACATTAAGGACAGTGCTGGAAAATACATTACGGTACAAATGGGCATTTCTGCGTGTAAAAAACAAAAAGAGGATGTAACAAAAAAATAACAATGAAAAATTCCCCAATAGGGGGGAGACTTCCGAGGGACATTTGTGGAGAAAGCCCAGTAAAAGGCCACAGTGACCCTGACCACCAAGGCAAGTGCCCTCTCCCAGTTTTCCACCTTTAATTTACAGATATATACTTAGAGTAGGCCCATTCACTCGGGCCATTCTTGCTTCTCTCACCCATCTTTCAACAAAATGCTGGGAAGAGAGCACTTCCCTCTCTACTCTGATTTTCCTTTTCAAATGAAATTTGAAAAAGTCAATCAAGGTATCACCGAAGAGGTAAGTGCTCGTCTTCAGCCCTTTCAAACGTGTCCACCATACTATCTGTTTCGCCATGGCCATAATAATAATAATAATAATATATATATATATATATATATACACACATATATATATATATATATATATATATATATATATATATACACACATATATATATATATATATATATATATATATATATATATATATATATAAAATATAAGATCAAAAGATGGTTAAAAGAGTTCCAAGTATTTTATTATGCGCATTTCAAAAACAAATATCATCATGGGATGATATCTGCGTTCTGATCAGATAAAATAGGGAGACATGATATGAAGCTTAAAAAACACTTGCGAGCAGTGAAGTTTTAAATCAACATATATATATATATATATATATATATATATATATAGAGAGAGAGAGAGAGAGAGGTGTATATGAAACATATATAAACATATATGATACGTGTACATACTATAAACATATGGGTAGACTCGCCGCCGAAGAAAAATAATTTTTCGTAACAAAACGAAAAATGTTAATTTTTCTCAATTTTCCTCTGTGGATATATTACAGAGTCGCCAGTATGTATTGAGAATGTCAGAGAGCGTGGTTTCAAGATTTGTTAATCTTACATCATTGACACTCACTGAAAATGTACTGGCATGAAATAGACTATTTTTTATATAGAATTTTGCATGATGAACACTTGCTGGAGATACTCATGAGTAACCTCTCTGCCGAGAAAAATATTTTTTCGTAACCAAACGAAAAAAATTTTATTTTTTATATATTTTTGGCCTATTCTTCTCTGTGAATACACACACACACACACACACACACACACACACACACACACACACACACACACACACACACACACACACACACACACACATATAACCATACATACAGCCAGGGGCCTCGTTTGCCTTAAAAATGTGAGGGAGTAAACCAACATTTGTTGATCCTTAAAGGAGCATAAATTGCTAATGGTGCCTTTCCTGGACTCTATCACACAAGTAAAATTTAACGCTAATTAAATTTTATATATTCAAATGAAGTTCAGATATAAAAAAATAAGCTGAAAAATAATTTATTATATCAAATATAAAAAGAAAAAAAATATAGACGTTTGAAAAACTGGTGGTGGTGGTGGTGATGGTGGGGGCTTGTCTCTTGGTACCCCTCTGAAACAAGGCCCTTGCATACAGCTAGACAAAATATAGAAGTCTAAGATGGACAAAGCTGAAACTGAGATTTTTCAGGGCATATGTAGAAAGTATTCTATTATAGAACTCAGAAACTTAGAACATGAAACCTAGAAATAGAAATAAATTTATTATATACTAAGCTATTGAGAAGATCTTTTAACACCAGCTAGAGATATACATACAACCAACAGAGAGTTATACCAATGTTTGTCACGGCTGTCAGATACTATTTGGCAGAGGCGATTACGCCTTGCTGCCCATTGCTACAGAGCTGGGGACCAACCGGTTTCTAAGCTTTTATTTTGGTCACCACCAGAATGGTAGGCGGCGCAAAGGGGATTGAAGATCTTTCATATATATATATATATATATATATATATATATATATAAATGAAAATCCAGAGGCACGGTAAAATTCCAATCATTTAATCACGACAAATGTTTCAATAAGAGATAGATCGATTGTGAAGCCATGATCGATTATCACTGATCTCATCAGGTGAAAATGAATTGTCTTCAAATTCTTGATATGAGGGAGAAAAATAACGATGTTCTCTCACAGAATTCATTCCCTCATATCAATGTCATGATTAAATGATTGGAATTTTACCTTGCCTTCGGATTTTCATTTTGATACTTATACTTATACGTTTTACATCATCTAGCTGTTCCCTTGAATGGAATTGGAGATATACAAAAGCGTGGAGAACTTAATATTGCTAACATAAAGTTATTGGACCATTTTACAAAACCAATAATGCACCTTACTATATAACAACTATATATATATATATATATATATATATATATATATATATATATATATATATATATATATATATATAGGCTTTCCTGATGATTTCCTTCGAATGAACCAGTTCTTGTCACGTAGAAGCCATTTCTATATTATATTTTGTTGTATATAATCTACTAATGTATTGAGTACCTTACTTACTGTGGATACCCCGTCTCTCTCTCTCTCTCTCTCTCTCTCTCTCTCTCTCTCTATCTCTCTCTCTCTCTCTCTCTCTCTCTTTCTCTCTCTCTCTCTCTCTCTCTCTCTCTCTCTCTCTCTCTCACACACACACATATGTATATATATATATATATATATATATATATATATATATATATATATATATATATATATATAACCGCGGACACAATATGATGAATGTTATTAGTTTAATATTTAAATGAAAAAGGAAATAAAAACGAATCTTCGAAGTTTCGGAGGTGCGCCTTTTATCAGAAAAGTAATAATAGACTAAAGACCGAGAAGGGAGAGAAATACAAAGAAAAACGGAGGAAGAAAGAAAAACAAAAGAAAAAAAATGTATGTGTGTATGTATGTATGTATATGCGCATGTATACATGCATGTATATATGAAAGTATATTGTATGTATGATTGTATCTATGTATGTATGCCTGTATATATATATATATATATATATATATATATATATATATACTTCCCTTGCTTTTATCGAGAATCTAATTGTAATACGTGACGTATTCTATTCTATAGCGATTAGGTCTTCAAAATGTTTATTATAAACATACAGAATATTTTCGAATATTCTATGTCTATATTCACATATATATCGCTATTTCAGAGCATTTATTCCAATTTCTAATTTCTGCCGGACCGGCAACCGCTCTTTCAAACCAGTTCCTGTACACAGCTAAGTATTCTATAAGTCTCTAGCTGTGTCATTCTCGATAAAAGCACTGGATATGTAGTCCTGATGATTTCTAACGAGAATGAAACGCGTAGATTACTTCCCTTGCTTTTATCGAGAATCTAATTGTAATACGTGACGTATTCTATTCTATAGCGATTAGGTCTTCAAAATGTTTATTATAAACATACAGAATATTTTCGAATATTCTATGTCTATATTCACATATATATCGCTATTTCAGAGCATTTATTCCAATTTCTAATTTCTGCCGGACCGGCAACCGCTCTTTCAAACCAGTTCCTGTACACAGCTAAGTATTCTATAAGTCTCTAGCTGTGTCATTCTCGATAAAAGCACTGGATATGTAGTCCTGATGATTTCTAACGAGAATGAAACGCGTAGATTACTTCCCTTGCTTTTATCGAGAATCTAATTGTAATACGTGACGTATTCTATTCTATAGCGATTAGGTCTTCAAAATGTTTATTATAAACATACAGAATATTTTCGAATATTCTATGTCTATATTCACATATATATCGCTATTTCAGAGCATTTATTCCAATTTCTAATTTCTGCCGGACCGGCAACCGCTCTTTCAAACCAGTTCCTGTACACAGCTAAGTATTCTATAAGTCTCTAGCTGTGTCATTCTCGATAAAAGCACTGGATATGTAGTCCTGATGATTTCTAACGAGAATGAAACGCGTAGATTACTTCCCTTGCTTTTATCGAGAATCTAATTGTAATACGTGACGTATTCTATTCTATAGCGATTAGGTCTTCAAAATGTTTATTATAAACATACAGAATATTTTCGAATATTCTATGTCTATATTCACATATATATCGCTATTTCAGAGCATTTATTCCAATTTCTAATTTCTGCCGGACCGGCAACCGCTCTTTCAAACCAGTTCCTGTACACAGCTAAGTATTCTATAAGTCTCTAGCTGTGTCATTCTCGATAAAAGCACTGGATATGTAGTCCTGATGATTTCTAACGAGAATGAAACGCGTAGATTACTTCCCTTGCTTTTATCGAGAATCTAATTGTAATACGTGACGTATTCTATTCTATAGCGATTAGGTCTTCAAAATGTTTATTATAAACATACAGAATATTTTCGAATATTCTATGTCTATATTCACATATATATCGCTATTTCAGAGCATTTATTCCAATTTCTAATTTCTGCCGGACCGGCAACCGCTCTTTCAAACCAGTTCCTGTACACAGCTAAGTATTCTATAAGTCTCTAGCTGTGTCATTCTCGATAAAAGCACTGGATATGTAGTCCTGATGATTTCTAACGAGAATGAAACGCGTAGATTACTTCCCTTGCTTTTATCGAGAATCTAATTGTAATACGTGACGTATTCTATTCTATAGCGATTAGGTCTTCAAAATGTTTATTATAAACATACAGAATATTTTCGAATATTCTATGTCTATATTCACATATATATCGCTATTTCAGAGCATTTATTCCAATTTATATATATATATATATATATATATATATATATATAAAAGATGAATATAAAATGAAAGTGCTTTTATAAAGGAATTTATTAGGTATTGACATATGTTTCTGTAACAGACGGAATACCTATGTATCGCTGCTTGCGTAATCATATAATGTTAGCAAGTATTCGATAGCAAATGTATAATCAGTTGTCACTTCTTCAGAGATATTGGATAAATTGGAAAAATTCAGAAAAATTGAAGTATTTATATTAGTTGTAAGAAAGGATCCACCCTCTATAATTAAATCCATTCCTAGAAATATTTCCCTTAGAATCTCCCACCTGTCGTCCAACCAGCAAACCTTCAAAGAACATGCCGAATATTATGATGATGCACTTAGGAAGGCTGGACACCTAGATAATATAGAGTATATAGTCGACGATCACCAAAACACCAAAAATAAATCTCATAGAGGTAGAAATAGCATAGAATCACCACCATACATACACTACCGCAATAGACACACTAATAGTCGCACACCACCAAACAGAAGGCGATGTAAAGAGTATATATGGTACAACCCGGTCTATAACAACTCTATTAAAACCAATCTACCCTCACAATTCTTTCGATTAGTTAAAAAACACTTTCCAACATCACATAAATATAATAAAATCTTAAACCCTAACACTATTCGACTTTCATATTCAACCGCCCCTAATATTGAACAACATATAAAAAAGCTTAACGCAAAACGGTTGTATAAACGCCTTCCAACACATAACAATACACGTAAAACATCGGCTATAACATCACAAAACAACAAACAACATCCCGTCCTGCCTAAGCAACCTCATCAACCCATCCATGCCAATACAACAACGCAAAATTATAACTGTAACTGTGTCCAACCAGGAATGTGTCCGTTGAACAATCAGTGTCTTGAACGCAACATCATATACAAATGTACTATCGAATCGGGTAGCCAGAAGTGGTACTATGTGGGGTCTACAACTACCTCCTTCAAATCTCGCCTTTATAGACATCGTTACTCGATAAAACATGAAAACCAGCGTTATGTAACAACACTCGCAGACAAGGCTTGGCAGCTGCGCGAAAATAACCAACAATTTAACCTAAAATGGGATAGGATATAATACCAACGGCCCCTGCATATCCAAGAACAGGAATTTTGTAAATTGTGTAATATGGAATTATTTTGAATTATGAAATCCAAAAATATTTTATTAAATAACAGAATAGAGCGATCGTTATACTGTAACCATCGCTTGAAATCTACATTTTCATATTACAAATACTACCAGGATTGAACGCCTGTCTCCATCTCCGTTTGATTGTCAAAATACATATTAACATTCTCTATTAGTCTTAATTCTATCAACTCTTCTATTCTTTACCATTTAATATAAACTGCTATAGATAAAATGAGATTTCTTAATACAATTCCCTAATGCATATACCAGCAGGCTACCAGCATTGTTGTTATACAGTAGCAGTGAAAATCTCCCTCTTCCTTAATTGACACTTTATATCTATTAATACTACTACACCAAACGACCAGCCCTGTCTATTGTTCAATTGGTCAAGTATAGATTAAAATAGGCACTCCCAAAAATTCTTATTTAGATAAAATAAGCCATATACTCATTGTATTCTCATTAGAAACCTTCTATATATTTGTTTACCAGTAAATTGAATTGCCATCTGTCATATACTATCCCTTCACTTCTTCCTTTCTTACAACTAATATAAATACTTCAATTTTTCTGATTTTTTCCAATTTATCCAATATCTCTGAAGAAGTGACAACTGATTATACATTTGCTATCGAATACTTGCTAACATTATATGATTACGCAAGCAGCGATACATAGGTATTCCGTCTGTTACAGAAACATATGTCAATACCTGATAAATTCCTTTATAAAAGCACTTTCATTTTATATTCATCTTTTCTACATTTTCTCCGGAATATAATTTATACTCGTTGAGCAAACCTACACGTACGCTGTTCATCTCTAACGTGACGATATATTATCACTACATTATTGATAACTTGAAATTTTTATATATATATATATTCTTTGGACTTACATTTATATATATATATATATATATATATATATATATATATATATATATATATATATATATATATATATATATATATATATATATATATATATATATATATATAATTATAAAGAACAAGGATGCATCATATCACATTTATTAACATATTACATATGTTTCTCTATCGATCAGCTCGAGGCAAGATCTATTATAGATCGAACCCGAGTGTTCAACCGGCATGCCGCCTATGGATGCATTTACCTTGCAACCCTACAACTGAGCTCCGGCCGTTTCGACAGCTAGATCCGAACTCGAATCTAGCTGTCGAAACGGCCAGAGGTCAGCCGTCGGGGTCCTGACCTTTTTCCTATTACCCACTCTACTACCCTAAGTATTGAGCAATTTGGTGCGTTATAGTCCACCTGGTATCTTACCACACCCTCTTTGTTATATATATATATATATATATATATATATATATATATATTTTTTTTTTTTTTTATTTTTATTTTATAGAAGGAGCTTCTACAGGACTAGTACTGTTTCATTCAGATGAAATCTTCAGGAAGCCCCTGCGTTTCCTGAAGATTTCATCTGAATGAAACAGTACTAGTCCTGTAGAAGCTTCTTCTATAAAATAAAAAAATTTTACTCTGCCATGTATTGAGTACCTTACTTACTGTGGTTATCCCCGACTCAACCTGGGACCTACGTATATATATATATATATATATATATATATATATACGTTGTTGTTGTTGTTACAGCTCACACCTATGCAGGTTTAGCTGGCTTCCTCCAAGGTATATCTCGTTGAGGTGTCTTGGGTGATTTAATGATAGGGATATATTTTTCAACAGAGTCCCTGGAAAGAAACAATGCATCTATTGATGAGAACAGTGTGAACATAATGCATGCAGGATTTCACAGTCTAGCACCATTCCTTCATAGTGAGGCTATGTACTTTCAGCCGACCTAGTATATTTAATGCTTGTGTGAAAGAGTGTATGATGTCGAGAACATTGGCTGTGTGAGCTAATCTGTGGTGCAGGGGTGAATTTTCATTTGGGGGTCAACGACTGCATTTAGTAAGGGTATGTATGGGTGGATGCGTGTGAAAGTGTGTGTGCATGTGTGTGAGGGTGTGTTTGTGCGGCTGTATATTTGTGTGAATGTGTATGTGTGTACGTATGTGTGTGTATATGTGTATGTGTGTGTATATCCGAGTGTGGGTTAGTATTTATGTGTATGTGAATGTCAATGTGTGTGTATGTGCATGTTTGTCTGTCTGCCTGCCTGTTTGTCTGTCTGTCTGTCTGTCTGTCTGTATGTATCGTTGGCGACTAAACTGGCAACCCCACCAAGGTTTCTTGGTGAGGAGGGTGACTTTGGACATCCTGCAGGACTAAAAACAAAACCTGTCAAAAGGCAAAGGAGCTCTTAAGAGTCAATGGCCATCCAAAATCACCGGGAGAGATGACCCCTTAACCTTTGTCAAGGCAGAATTCTAGGAGAAGGAAAACTCTGATATCACACCTGCAACCCTGATGGTATCCAATGATGTTGACTTGTTCTTCTTTTTGGTAAATATCATCTTGGTTAAGAGAGTGGGACTGGCTTTGTGCAGTGCCTTTGCTCACTATAAAAGCTTCACGGCACAGGCATTGCTTTATATCTGGAGATCTCTCTGCACTTGTCATCACATGGTACCATGGGCCCAGCACTAAGTGTCAGTAATTGTCACAAGTGTAGTGTTTGTACCAGAGTTTTCAAGTCGCTGGCTGGACTAAAAAGTCACACTCGTTCAGCGCATCGGTAGGGGTTCTCCTACATGGATATAAAGTAGTGGCCGTACTCGAAAACGAGTTGGCAGCCACCATGTATGTATGTATGTATGTATGTATGTATGTATGTATGTATGTATGTATGTATGTATGTATGTATGTATGTATGTATGTATGTAGGTAGGTATGTATGTATATAGGTGTCTATGAGTGTGCATGCGTATGATTGTTTGTTTATGTCTGTATGTGTGTATGCTTGTTTGCGTATGTATGTATGTATGTATGTATGTGTGTATGTATTTATGTAGGTGTCTATGTGTGTGCTTGTGTATGCTCGTGTGTGTATGTCTGTAAGTATATGTGTGTATCTGATTACGAACTGAAACGTTTAACGTATCACTAATCAGTGGTGTCATCCATGGCAGAAACATTTAGAGTAGTGAGGAATAAGAAATGAATGACTTTAGTCTGGAGACATGTGTGTTGTATGAGGAACATTTCTGCGTGAGGGATGTTTTTATTTGTTTCACCGTATTTTTCTTTTAATGCAGTTGGTGCTTGCGTGGGTGTATGCATGTTAGGACAACAGAGATGTTACTGTTCAGAAGACGGATCTAGATCAATGTTGGTTTATCAATCAGGTTTTGTAGTTGTTAGCTATGAGTTAATGGAACTATGAATAGGTATATATATAAAATAATTAAGTCAAATATGTAAAATTTGGCTTCGTTTATTATAAATTATAGATATACTGCTATATATATTTCGGTGACAGCCATCATTGGCTGTGACCTCTTCAGGCCAATGATGGCTGTCACCGAAATATATATAGCAGTATATCTATAATTTATAATAAACGAAGCCAAATTTTACATATTTGACTTAATTATTTTACATTACTCCGGAGTAAACAAACCAACCTGTGTACTTCGTCGAGTGCTCCAATCTGCATACTGAGCTGTCGGTGAAAAACCAACATATACTCAAAATTTATATATATATATAACTAAAGATTAATATGGTTCGTTGATTAATCAACGAATACAATTTTACAATAGAATAGATTAGATATATATATATATATATATATATATATATATATATATATATATATATATATATATATATATATATAAAGAAAGGAAATGTGGTAAGGAACCAGATGGACCATAACGCACCGAAGTACTCAATACTTAGGGTAGTAGAGTGGGTAATAGGAACGAGTAGGACCCCGACGGCTGAGCTCAAGCCGTTTCGACAGCTAATTCTGGACTAGTCCAGATTTTAGTCCAGAATTAGCCGTCGAAACGGCTTGAGCTCAGCCGTCGGCGTCCTACTCGTTCTTATATATATATATATATATATATATATATATATATATATATATATATATATATATATATATATATATATATATGTATACATATATATATAACGAAGGAAGTGTGGTAAGGAACCAGGTGGACCATAACGTACCAGAGTACTCGATACTAAACTAGGGTAGAAGAGTGGGTAGTAGAGTTCGGATATAGCGGTCAAAACGGCTGGAGCTCAGCCGTCGGGGTCCTGACTCTTTTCATATATATATATATATATATATATATATATACATACTTTGGGAGGGTCATATTGTTATAATATTGCAAAACAAATATATATATATATATATATAGGGCGGTGCCCCAGCATGGCCTCAGCCGGATGGCTGAAACAGGTAAAAGAGTAAAAGAGTATATATGCAGAAAGTTCATCCCACACGCCCCCGCCGCAGCCCGGATGCTACCGGGGGGTGCTACAGATGGACAATGTAACGGGCTTTCTGACGGGAGACCTCTTGATGGGGGATATGTGGAGGGACCCGCTCGACCACTATGGCCCGGCCTAAAATCCAAAGAGGGATCGATAAGGATAAATATATATCAAATATATAAGAACCCTAGAGCAAATATTTATTAAAATAACAGATTAAAGTTTAAGCAAAGAATCGCTGCTTTCACCCTTAACGGGATCTTCTGTTGTTATTTTAATATATATATATCACAAAATATAGATCGAATTAAATTATATCAATCTAATTATACCATAAAAAGCTCAATAAATATTAAGGGCTAAAATCAAAATTTTCAGAGCACAATTTATACAATATTATTGAGGTATAATAATATTTATATTTAGTAAAACAAAGAATAACAAAATGGTTAATCAGTAAATTATTAAGACAATTCGTCCTCATTAGTAAGCATTGGTGGATTGGCAGTATTGGTAGAAGGTCGGACGCCATGTTTTGCAGCAAAGAGTTACGGCCCTTTATGGTCTGAGTTCAAATCCCACCGAGGTTAACTTTGCCTTTCATCCTTACGGGGTCGATAAAATAAAGTACCAGTAATGCACTGGGATAATTGCTGGCCTTGTGCCAAAAATAGAAACAATTATTTTACAGATAAATAAGCCTATGCAAGGGAATTCGAATATGCCTGTATGTAGCTGTCTGTATGTATATATGTGTGCCTGTGTCTGTGTTTATGCTCCGTAACCCGTTCGACAAAAAGAGATCCACAAAAATGTACGAAACCCGAAAAAAAAACCAAAACTGTATAGTGCACTCAATATAATTAACTTATTTCTTTTCAAGTCGATGCTTCAGCATGGCCGCAATTTAATGACAGAAACCAATCAAAGAATAAAATGATAGAAAGAAATAGATAGAAATTCTTTATGAACATTAGTGAGAAACTTTACGATGGACATTTATTTTGCAATATTTAAAATAATTGTAAATATGTGAGATGTTGTACATTGTAAATTTGTCTTCGAGATAACCATTTCTTAATGCAATATAGTTTATCTGAAGCCTTGTGAAATATGTTGTTATGGTTGTTTGGTAAAAGCCAGAACAATGCAAACTAGAAATACAAAGGCGAAAAAATATGTTCTAACTCCCAAGAGACAATATTAATTAATATAGTAAGATCTCTCGTTATATCAGTCTGCACATGTCACCATCCCTCTGGGACGATATCTACTCAGAAGAGCCCAAACCCATCAGCACCATCAAATCTAATTTAGTTTCTTTTATAAAAAAAAGTGTCTTAACTCCGATATATATAGGTAATGCTCATCAATGGTGTAAATAAATACCTTTCGTTAACAATATGCGCGTATTACATGAAGCCGATTGGTTATTATGATTATATTACCACCCCTCGGTTCCAATGTCTGCGCTGTAGAGGAACTCTACTCACTAACACTATCACATGTCATTTAAATGGGGGTATTACCCCGAAATATCATGAAATATGCAGTTAAAGTGTAAACTGTTGTTTAGATGTCCTTACTTTACTGTAGCTTTCTCACTCGTATTTCTAATTTGCATAGTACCATATTTTCATGGACTGGACTTGATCTTTGCTCTTTGAACTCTGCTGCTGGTGATCGAACTTTGTTGAAAGAGATATCACATGTTGATGCGCAGTCTGCAACTGGCGGGGTTTAGCGTCACAAGAAAGAAAGAGAATATTTTCTAAAGAAGTTCTAACTACATTTGTTAGTCTTGCTCTTAGTTTTTATTATATGGCTTTCATTTACCTCAGCAAAATTGTTCTCGTTTTTAAGAACTACCAAACGTAGTGGCATATATTTTCTAGCACAATGCGCAGTTTTCGTCTAGTCTTCTCTAGAAGAGATGAATAAAAGTAAAGACATGGAGTCACATGATTAGGGTGTTGGGCTTATGATTGCAATGTTGTGTGTTCAATTCTTGGGTCGTGTGGGGCATTGTGTTCTTGGGGAATTACTTTATTTTACGTTGCTCCGGTTAATTCAGCTGAAAATAAATACCACCAGCATCACCAGCAGCAGGAAACAATGTTTGTGAAGAAGTAAAGAAACCACCCAAAAGTTGAATGTCTCATTTCAAAGGTGACTCAGTGTTATCAATAGAGTATATGTACATGCGTTTAGACGAGGTGTCTCAAACATGTAGCTTACAGGCCACATGCAGCCCCCAAACTACTATTCTACGGCCCACGGCAGAACAATTTTCTTGGCCAATATTTTTCTTAAACTTGCTAATTGTCTCATATAAAAAATATTTATAGTACAATTTACTACAATTTACATACAAAATACAATAAAATGGAAAAATCAGAATCTATCAAAAGTGAAGATGGAAAGAAGGGTATTTACCAAAAGTTAAAATGAAATTAAGGAAAATTTGAAACTGAAAATTTGTCACCCTACATTTTGTACTAATTTAAATGTCTCACTTACTATCATATGCATATTCATTTTGATGAAAAAATAAATAGCAGCTTATCAGCTGTATTGCAGGTAAGCATTTTAACTGGTGGAAATCAAGCGCCTGCCCAATTCACGTTTGGTTCACTGATCCTCATCCCTCAGTCATAATGGCCATTTTGAGACCTGGAATTTGAGACCCCTGGTTAAAACCAGTATAACTTCAGCGACTCCATCATGCATTACACTCATATATCAACCAGGGAGATATTAACCAAATGGTCGAGTCCCTAGAGTATCAGGTATTTCGGGACCTCTCTGGTAATTCAATCTTTTATTCCACTACAGAAAAAAATAAGGGTCCTTAGTCCTTGCGGCGCCCCTAGACTCCCAGTTTAGTCAGTCCTATGTATAATACAGCTCTCCCTGGTATTAATGTAGAATTCTCATATGGTATTCACCATGCCGTGCGACGTGGTCAAAGTAGAGAAGTCTTTAAAGAAGATACATACATTCAGGAAGTACTTACACATTCGTCCTTCTACTTAAGTAGGACTCTGGTTTTTACTGAGAGATGAGCAAATTCGTGCGCTAAACTACAATGCTAGACTCATTATCAGATTATATGTTAACACATTAAGCACTACATTTTAAAACCATAGATGCTAGTTACGTATATATAATATATACCAAATGACAACACATAAATCAGTATTTGAATATCAAAATAATGGTTTCTTATATAGGCACAAGGACAGCAATTTTGGGGGAGGGGAAAGTCAATTAAATCGACCCCAGTGCGTGACTGGTACTTTATTTTATCGAGCCCGTAAGGATGAAAGGCAAAGTTAACCTTGGCGGGGTTGAACTTAGATAATAAAGGACCGTAACTCTTTGCTGTAAAGCATGGTGTCTGACTCTCTACCGATACTGCCAATCCACCGCCATTTGAATATCAAAATAATGGTAAATGCTGACGTAATGATATTATTCCTGCATGAAATGTGCGGAAGAAGACAATGGAATGGAGGAAAAAATAGAGCACTGAA
>OZ024742.1:170594338-170596838 GCA_964016885.1 Eledone cirrhosa
TTTTTACTTATTACTAATTTTTACTTATTCCTAATTAAACTATTTTTCACTGGGAACAATTTGTCAGCATTTTCTTTTCTTTTTACATATATATATATATATATATATATATACTTAATACAGAAATGGCTTCTACAGGACTAGAACTGTTTCATTCGAAGGAAATCATCAGGGTATTCCTGATGATTTCTATATTAAATATTTATACTCTTCTATGTATTGAGTACCTTACTTATTGTAGTTACCACCCGATTGAATCCGACACGCGCGCGCGCACACACACACACACATATGTATTTAAAAAGTAAACAAAATAACACAATTGGTACAGTATATGGAAGGAACATATTAGGTTAACGCTTGAAATGGCAGGAAGAGGGTCTTTACGTTTTGGACGCTAGTCCTTCATCAGAAAAAAGAATGAGAAATTAGATATATTGAAGGGACAGGCGGGGTGGCATTGGAAAAAATGCCTTAGATAAAAATAACAGGCCCATTCATGTTGCCGCCTCGTATATATATATATATATATATATATATATATATATATATGAAAACAGGGAGAAAGAGACGATTATTAGGAAGAAAAATATATTTTTTTCCTTTTTTTATTTATTTCTCTCTTTTTTCTGGGTTAGAAAATGATTAAAACGAAATGTTTTACTTTGTGTGAAGTGTTAAGGTATTAATTGATTTATTTATTATTTAACAATGGCATTTATTTATCTATTTATATATTTAATAATTGTCTATTACCGGTTTCAACATTTTTATGCATTATCAAATGATAGTGAAATGTATTAGTGTAGAATGGTGGTGTCGCACATGTTAAAGAGAAGGTGCAGAAAGAATAATGTTATTTACAAACAAGGTTTATGAAGTGAAAAGAAAAAGAAAAAAGAAAAAAACGAACGTAATGTAGAGCATAAAAAGTCAATGTGAAATAAAAAATAAAAAATAATGTTATATACAGGCATAGTTCTTGAAGTTAAGCAGATCAAAATGAGTTAATATAGCAAGAGTGCTTAATTGATCCATGATTCCATGATGGAGGCAAATGGTGAACTGAGGTTTGATATGATTTCCCTTTTTAGAGAGTTAATATGCAGGGGGAGGCAATTCTTGCTGGATGATATTTAATTTATTAAAGAAAAAGGATTATGTAGGATGTGAGGGAGGTAACTCTTGTAAATATTTGATTGTTTGTTGCAGTTTTAGTTTGGTCCGAAGTTTAGTGGATTAAGTAGGGGTTGGAATTTGTTAATGAAATATGTTTCCTTATTGGTACGATGGATGAAAGAAGCGTTGTCTATGAATTTGTAAATGGGGAAATATTTTAAAGTTTGGATGTTGGTTGTGTGCACAATTGGCGATATGTTCACTAAATGCAATCTTTCTGTATTCCTGTATTTTAATGTGTGACTTATGGACGGTCGTACGTTGACGGAGGCTATTTTTTGTCTGTCCTATGTAGTGCTCTTGACAACCTGAGCAGGTCAAAACATAGATTTTTTCAGATGCACATGTAAAGTTGTGTTTAACTGTGAAATGTTGTCCTTGTTTAAAATGGAATGTTGAACCTTCTATTAGATTTATGCATATGCCACAGTTGGGCCTTCCGCATTTTGTTACTGTAGGGTTCATTGTGAGGGTTTGTTGGATTTTGGCTTGTGCGAGGATGTTTTTTATGGATTTAGGTTGTCTTTTGCTCTTTATGATGTTGTGTGTTTGGTGGATTTTGTTCATTCTAGGGTCTCTTTTTAGTAAAGGAATGTTCTGTAGGATGGTGTCGAATGCCTCATTGTTGAGCGGGTTGTGTGTGGAGATGTATGGTAGAGTTTTTTGTTGCAGTTCATTCCTGGGTTTGGGGTGTCTGAGTTCCTGGATGTCTAGTTTTAGGGCACGTTGGAATTCATTGTTGATTAGGGATGGTGGGTAGTTTCTGCTGATAAGTATGTTTTTTAATTCTTCTAGTTGTGTGTAGCATGTGTATTTATCTGAAACTATTGTACAGATCCTTCTGGATAGGTTATAAGGAATTGCCATTATGGTGTGTCTAGGGTGGCACGAGTTGAATGGGAGGTATTGTTTGGAGTTTTCCTGATGAGGATGTCGAGGAAAGGGAGTTGTTCATGGCTGTAATCTATTGTGAATTGTAAGTTTGTGTTGAGTCCATTCAGAAGGGTTTTAAACTCAATCAGTCTATCTATACTTTCATGCCAGAGGATGAAGCAGTCGTCCAGATATCTCTTCCAGTTCTTCTCTATGTGTTGGTAGAAGTGGTTGCCGTATTTGTCTAGAACTTTGCGGTAGAGAGTGGTTTCCAAATATCCCATGACAAGGTTGGCGTATGAGGGGCCACTTTCGTGCCCATGGCAGTCCCAGATTTCTGTCTGTAGTATTTGGCATTGAATTCGAAGAAATTGTTTTCCAAGATGAATTTGAATCCCTCCAACACAAATTCTTTAGGGATGCGCTGTGGGAGTTCATTAGGAAAATT
>OZ024742.1:170601838-170606838 GCA_964016885.1 Eledone cirrhosa
CGGGCTTCGCATCACTGGGGTAATGATGCTGAGCTGGTTAATTAGTAGTATCTTATATACCTATCTTTCATCAATAGTCATTAATTACATTTAGATAAAATTAAATATCATATATATATATATATATATATATATATATATATATATATATATATATATTTAATAAAGTAAAACAAAGAAGCCTTCAATACATCAAAAGTCTTTATTAGCCGACAATGTTTCGTCCTATTAAGGACTCATCAGGGCAATTAAAACAACACGAAGAATATGTACATACACTAAAGTACACTTTAGTGTATGTACACTCCATATTCTTCGGAGTTTCCGGCTTGTATTGGCCGATAATACTTCTTGTTGTTTTAATTGCCCTGATGAGTCCTTAATAGGACGAAACATTGTCGGCTAATAAAGACTTTTGATGTATTGAAGGCTTCTTTGTTTTACTTTCTTAATTCTTCGGCTCTGTTTAACTACATTGAGCTATACCTTTTACTGTCATTTCTATAATACGAAGAGGGTGTTTAACTCCAACACGCTCCAGTATTTTAACCCTTATATATATATATATATATATATATATATATAAGTAGTAAGACAATAGTTAGTTCACCATACCGAGAACAATTGTTTCACTTTAGCGGATCCTCAGCTGAAGATCCGCTAGGGTGAAACAATTGTTCTCGGTATAGTGAACTAACTGTTGTGTTACTACTTCTACCAAACTCGTCCCATGGACTCTACCACTACGGATATTACCTTCCAGTGTTCTACCTCTCTCTCTATATATATGTATATGCTGTTCTATTTTATATTATTCATTAACACAGGTGATACTACGAGCAACTACAAATTCGTATGATTTGCTTATTGCCTCCCTCATCAGCCCATGTCTTCCAACGGCTCCTACAAATCCCCTTTCATTTCGGTCCCCCCCTATGAGTCATGCAGCGCTACAATGAGGGCGGTAGCCACCATTTGGCGAATTACGGGAGTAGAGGGTCCCTTGATAGCTAGCTTTGGCTTACTTATTTGTAACATGAATTTCGTGTGCATGAAAATCTTGATTTGCTGGGTGTTTGTTAGATAAGTTAGATATAGTAGCTAAATGTTTCTAAAACAGTAATAGCCCCCCCCCCCCCCCCCCAAAAAAAACAAAACAACGCCAACAATAACAATAACAATATCAACAGCAACAACAAACTACAACAATTTTGAAGTGTTGTATAAAATGTCGGCTGATCTGAATTTGAGACGATTAACGCATTTAATCTCTCAGTGAATCTTTATCCCGGTAGGAAACCACCGAGAATTCGTCGAAGTTAATTGAGTGTAAAGAAAGCCTGAAAGCTGCAATCAGTTTGAATTGTCTTAGAATAACATCTTAGAATGGAAATAAAAAAGGCAACGATATTTATTTCTCCCTGTCTCAAAGGGCATGTCATGGAGGGCATTATTTCAGTCAACACCTACTTTGACTATTATAGCTTATCACAAAATAGGTTCTGTTGCAAAAGCGATCCCATGCATGTTCAGAAAGATATCTTTTATTTTCATAATCTGCGTAGAATATTTTTTTTTGCGAACATGAACAGTCTTTAAGTAAATACCGGGGTTGAGGCGGAGGCTAGTGATGATAAATAAGGTGCGAGAGAGTGGGAGAGAGCGGGAGAGGGAAAGAGAGACGGACAAATTGTGATACTGCGTAAATATGTGTATACATATATATATGTATTGTACACACACTTATATATACGATTTCTCTCGAATGAAACAGTTCTAGTCTTGTAGAAGCTATTTCTCTCTCTCTCTCACTCTCTCACCCTCTCTCTCTCTCTCTCTCTCTCTCTCTCTCTCTCTCTCTCTCTATATATATATATATATATATATATATATATATATATATATATATATATATATATGTTGTTTATTACATAACTATTAAGCTCTGTTACCTACATAGAGCACTCTTCTTTCCTGGACTTTTCCGACGGAATTACTTCATTTATATATATATATATATATATATATATATATATATATATATATATATATATATATATATATATTTATATATATATATTTATATATATATATTTATATATATATATATTTATATATATATATATTTATATATATATATATATATATATATATATATATATATATATATATATATATATATATATATATATATATATATATATATATATATATATATATATATATATATATATATATATATATATATATATATTTACATATGTATATATAATGGGTGAATGAACTCTTAAGAGTCAACAGTCATCCACCAACTTGCAATTGGCTAAGCGTGGTAAGTACTGTAACTCACCCTGGAGAGGTTAATCTCCACGACAATAACACATGCAATCCTCGTAACTATCCTGTTATCTTGTCTTGGCTTGTTACTGAACACATAGCAACAGGGATGGAGTAGATGGCAACATATGCAGACTCAACTGGTTAGAAGCACATAGTCACAAAGCTACACGTGGACGAATCGAGACTAATCCTAACGCCGTTGCACTGTTAACCTGAACAGCAGCATGCTTCAGCAGAGTTTTGAGGGTCTGAACAGCCCTTTTTGGGGATGCACTGCTCACCCATACTACATGGGAAGCGTCTAGAAAAGGTGATCTAGACAAAGCATGTTCAGTTATCAAACTAGCCAGCAGTCTTGTGTTGGCGGTGCATCATAATAGCAGGGTAAAAACTAAGAGACTCTACAACAAAAGGTACAAAGTGAATGTTGGTACTTCGAACGTAAGGACACTCCTTGATCACAAGGCGTCCGGTAATCCTGAACGTCGAATTGACTCTGTATAGTATTGACATGACTACACTGTCTGAAACACGGCTGAGTGCTGAAGATCGGTTGACAGAATTCGGGGCGAATTACATCTTTTTCTGGAAGGACATGCTCAAGGGAGAGAAATGTGAGCTAAGTGAAGGCTTTGCTATTCGAACTGATCTAACCAGCCATCTGAAGCAACCGTATGATGTTAGTGACAGAATCATGGTCCTTAGATTTTCCTTACAGCACAGCCGTTCTATGACTTTATTTTCCGTTTGGCAATGGACTGCATCTTCTTCAGCTCTGTACTGAATTTCAACTGGCCCTTTGCAACTCATTTTTCCATTAGAGGGACGCTCATAAGGTTACTTGGATTCATTCAAGATCCAAATATGGGAACATTCTTGATTATGTCATCTGTCGTAAACGGGACTTTCATGAGGTCTGCAAAGTTCAGGTCTTGTGTGGTGCCGAGTGTAGGACAGACCATGCTCTAGTAAGTGGCAAAATGAAATTCCGCATCAAACGTAAAATAAGATCTCATGGGACAAGGCTTCTTAGACGTGTAAAGTGGTGAATTGGCAGAATCGGTAGAGTGTCGGACAAAATGCATTGAGGTATTTAGTTATGACTTTCTATGTCCTGAGTTCAAATTTAGGTGAGGTAAACATTGCCTTACACCATTCCGGAGTCGATAAAATAAAGTACCAGTTATGTACTGGGATCGATATAATTGACTTTCCCTTCCTACAGGCTTCTGGTCAGTGGTAGAAATAATTATTGATGCTATTAATAATGATTTCTGATTTAGGTACAACGACAGCAATTTGTGGGGAGGGGAAAAGTAGGTTTTTACCTACCTCAGTACTTTACTGGTACTTTATTTTGACGATTCAAGAAGGATGAAAAAGTTGACCTTCGAAGGATTTGAACTCATATCGCAAAGGGCCGTAACTAAATGCCTCAAAGCATTCTTTCCGCTCCCTAACGATTCCACCAATCCACCGCCATTCTGATGCTATTAATGGTTTCTGATTTAGGGACATGGTCAGAAATTTTGGGAGAGGGGAAAATCTATTAAATCGACCTCAGTACGTTACTGGTACTTTTATTGACTCCGTATGGATGAAAGGCAAAGCTAACCTCGGTGGGATTTGAATTCGGAACGTAAAGAGCCGTAACTAAAGCATTTTGATCGAGGTTCTAACGATTCAACTAAATGTTAAACAACACCACATGGCCAAATCAGTTTATTACAACATACAAAGGCTTTTTGTGTGTCTAGAACTACATTATCTGATGTTTTCTTTTTCTTAAGACGGTTGGGTGTGGTTAAAGCTGTGGTTCCCAGATTTCTTTTACTCCCAATGCACTTTAGAACATGTAAACATATCTTGGTACATTTTGTACCTAAATTCAAAAATTTATACAAAAGAAGTATTTATACATATTATCATAGTATAAAGTAGAAAATAGCTAATTATAAATGCAGAAAAAAAAAATTGTATTTCTTTCTTTATTCAACACCCGCTTTGTGTTTTTTTGGCTATGTTTTCATTCATAGTTTAATTCTGCCTCGCTTTGACAATAGATGATTACAATTATATATAACAAATAATTATAGATAGATAATAGACATGTCAGTTAGTATATGCTAGACCCATTCACAGATATGTTATTACTTTTAGAATAAAAGTATTTTCCGAAAATTTAGTACTTTTCATCTTTTAAAGAAACCTTCGAGCCACAATTATTAACATACTTATCGCGTTATTTTTATGGTATTAAAAACATCAACAACTAGGTTTCTAGCAGAAATCGCCTTTCAACAACAGCACAACTCACCATAGTGATGCGAGCCGATTGGTGTAGGGGAACGTTCACTGGTGTGTGGGAGACCGTGTGTAGGCCACCTCGTGGTCCCAGCGAACAGAATGGAGAAAACGGTGCCCATAACGATGGCGGGAGAGGTGCGTTGGAATAATCATTCCAGCTTGTGGGGGTCGCTCCTTTGGGTAGCCTACTCCGCTCCGTTACTAGTGAATAGGGAAGTGGTCCGGGGGCCAACAATGCCGAAGAACTTTCAGTTGGTATTCTGGGACGCCACGTGCTGCAACTCGTTCTTCGTCTCCAACTTTGTCGCTTCGGTCACAAACCCCGGGCACCTCCGCCTGCAATCCAAAGGAGA
>OZ024742.1:170611838-170619338 GCA_964016885.1 Eledone cirrhosa
GTTTGTGGCAGAACATTTAAAACGGAAAATTACTTCCCTTCCTACATTTTGTACAAACTTACATATCCCACATAGTATCATATGTGTATTTGATATAAATATGACTAGGAAATAAGTTTGGAAGCTCCACAATGCGTGTTAGGTAAAAATATCAATGTAATAAAAAATAGTTAGCGGAATAAAAAGAACTGAAATAAAAGAGTGATGACGATAGAAAGTTACCTTACCAATTTTTAATGATCCCAAATATTTTCAGATTTTCCATCTATTATCAAATGAAGTCCGTAGGGCGGGGGACCACAGAGCAAAACCTGAGAAATGTCGTGTTGGCTGTTCGATATTTATTCGATGAACATGTATATAAATTGCAGCCTATCAGCTGTGTTGTAGATTCACATAATAACTGGTGCAAATCTGCCCCCCCCTTCCACCTCATCTCCTCCTTGTTTCACTGTGCCTTTCCCCCAAAATGTAATGTATTTTTTGAGACGTTGAATTTGAAACACCTGATCAACATTAATATAGGAATATATAAAAAAGATAGTTAGTTTTAGTTGCATTGTGGAAAAGGTTAAATCTATCGTTTTGATTTTTTCAATTTATTTTTCTTCTTAGGCTAGCCATGTCACACACTACCTCGCTGAATTTCTTAGAGAACTACATTAAGGGTAAACGTATCCAAGGTGGGATTTACCTACTTGTGAGCCCTAGTCAAACTCATCAGTGGGCGCCCAAATTTAAAGAAGTGTTAGCATGTTTCAGTATCCTATATTACTCTATTACACAATTACGTGTTCCAACTGACAGGCTGAACCATGCTGGGGCAGTATATTTTACTGTATTTTATTTGCAATGGCCAAATGTAAACAAATACTACAGTGTCATTGTTTCTACTTTTGGCTCAATTACCCCAGTGCATTACTGGTGCTTTATTTTATCGACCCTTTAATGATGAAAGGCATGCGGGATTTGAACTCAGAACGTAAAGGGACATAACTCTCTGCTGCAAGCACGGTGTCTGACGCTCTACCGATACTGCCAATCCACTGCCCTTTATAATAGCATATTATAATGTAAGAAATATGAATTTTAACACAATGTAACATCCTTACTTTTAATCAATTTAGTTTTATTTCAGTGGGCCCTCAGATACCTGTGGGCCCTAGGCCAATGGCTGACTATTCCTATTGTTAAATCCGGCCGTGCACGTATCTGTGGAATACTCAGCCACATACAGGCTAATTTCCCGAGCATACTGTTCCCTTGATCAAATAACTCGAACACTCATCTCCTGAGCCATCGAAATTCCAATGCAGTAATCTTTGTAGGTGCATATGTGTGTATCTATGTGTCTGTGTATGTATGTATGAGTGCATATGTATGCGCATGTGTGTAAGTGTGTATGTGTGAATAAGTGTGTATGTGTATTTATGTATGTATATGTATATGTGTGAGTGCGTATGTATGCGCATGTGTGTAAGTGTGTATGTGTTTGTGTATTTATGTACGTATGTGTATTTATGTGTGTATGAGTGCATATGTTTATGTATTGGTGTATGTTTGTATGTCTGTGTATGTATATGTATGTGTAAGAATGCACGCGTGTGTGTGAGTATGTGTGTATGTATGTTTTTGTGTGAACTTCTTGAGACTCCTTGTCTTCATTAAGACATCTCTCTAGGAGAAGGTCACTCTGATATAAAACCTGCGACTTTCTTTGCATCTAATGATGTAGACTAGTTTTTCTTTTTGAGCAAATGCATTCGATGTTCAGAGAGTGGGATTGGTCCAGTGCAAAGTCTTTCTTCACTTAAAAAATCTTCAAGCACAGGCATCGCTTGATATGTGGCATCCTTTGCTTTGCATGGCATTGCTGGCTATAGGCGGGTCCCTAGCAGGGCTAAAAGCCACGTACGTGATGCTCATGTTTAAGAATCAAGCGATGGCATTACTCGAAATCATGATCATATGTGTATGTATGTATGTATGTATGTATGTATGTATGTATGTATGTATGTATGTATGTATGTATGTATGTATGTATGTATGTCTGGGAGAGATGACCCCTTAGCCTTTGTCAAGGCAGAATTCTAGGAGAAGGAAAACTCTGATATAACACCTGCAACTCTGATGGTATCCAATGATGTTGACTTGTTCTTCTTTTTGGTAAATATCATCTTGGTTAAGAGAGTGGGACTGGCTTTGTGCAGTGCCTTTGCTCACTATAAAAGCTTCACGGCACAGGCATTGCTTTATATCTGGAGATCTCTCTGCACTTGTCGTCACATGGTACCATGGGCCCAGCACTATGTGTCAATAATTGTCACAAGTGTAGTGTTTGTACCAGAGTTTTCAAGTTGCTGGCTGAACTAAAAAGTCACACTCGTTCAGCGCATCGGTAGGGGTTCTCCTACATGGATATAAAGTAGTGGCCGTACTCGAAAACGAGTTGGCAGCCACCATATGCGCATGTATGTATGTATGTATGTATGTATGTATGTATGTATGTATGTATGTATGTATGTATGTATGTATGTATGTATGTATTTATTAATTAATTTTTGTATTCTGAAACATCAAAATACAAAATGTTTTGGTCACTGGACTCGGGAATGTCACGACAGAAGTTTGTGGAAGTTACACAAATATTTTAGTATATTTTACCAGAGCAATCCTTATTTATATTTTACATTTTACATTTACTTACATCTCAATATAAGATGGCTAAAATTCAAATTTTGCAGAGAAGAAAACGGACAAATGAACTAGATACATCTCACCACAATAACATCTACACTCTCTCCCCACCATCACATGTCATTACCCTATCTAGACTAAAGTCATCGACCTGTTGTCAAACTCTCTACTCTGTGTTAAATGTGTATATATATATATATATTTATATCTAGGAGGTGAGTTGTATTGTAGTACAATAAAGCAATACAGATATCGGATAAGAAGCACTCTACAGACTGGAGTATACATAATATATAAGATCAAAAGATGGTTAAAAGAGTTCCATGTATTTTATTATGCGCATTTCATATGTTGATATGTTGATATATTGATTTAAAACTGCACTATTCACAAGTGTTTTTTAACCTTCATATCATGTCTTCCTATTTTATCTGATGAAAACACAAATATTATTTTATGATGATATTTGTTTTTGAAATGCGCATAATAAAATACATGGAACTCTTTTAACCATCTTTTGATCTTATATATTATATATATTTATATGTATGTATATGTGTGTATATACATCACTCAGTCAAACGACCAGATTTCAACCCCAACATCTACAACAACAACAACACTGGCACTAATGTTTACAGCAACAACAGCTTCATCATGTATGTATGTATGTATGTATGTATGTATGTATGTATGTATGTATGTATGTATGTATGTATGTATGTACGTACGTACGTATGTATGTATGTATGTATGTATGTATGTATGTATGTATGTATGTATGTATGTATGTATGTGTTCGAATTTATGTACATATGTGTATATATTTGTGTATGTTTATATGTGTATGTATAAGAATGTATGTGTATGTTTATGTGTGTGTGTATGTGTATACGTATGTGCGTGTATGAATATGCACTTGTGTGTGTATGTGTGTACATTTATGTATGTATATGTAAATGTCTGTATGCGTATGTATGCATGCGTTTGTGTGTGTGAGTGAGTATATGTAAACGGAGGTTGACAAGTTTGCTGGAAAAGATGATGATGATGATGATAATGATGATGATGATACGGACTTTACAAGAGAATCAACTCGAGATGTTTCAAAATGGTGTAGTTTTTAAGTCTCAAGTTGTTTCTGAGTGGAGAAAGAGATGACCATAAGTGGCTCTAGAAACTTCTAAAGTTTGGAACACGTGATCCGAGATCGAGGAATGTTTCAATATTTCTTTCGTGGTATAGGTTAGTAGATTGGCAGTATTGGTGGAGGGTCGGACAGCCTGCTTTGCGGCATGATTTCAAAACCCAACGAGGTTAGCTTCGCCTTTCGTCCTTACGGGGTTGATAAAATAAAGTACTAGTAACGCACTGGGGTAGATTTAATCAACTTTCCCCTCCCCTAACATTGTTAGTTATGTACCTAAATTAGAAACCATTTGGCAGTATCGGTAGAGGGTCGCACGCCATGCTTTCCAGTATAGTTGCGTCCCTTTACGATCTGAGTTCAAATCCCGCCGAGGTTGACTTTGCCTTTCATCCTTACGGGGTCGATAAAATAAAGTACCAGTAATGCACTGGGTAATTGCTGGCCTTGTGCCTAAAATAGAAACAATTATTACTTTCGTGATATATGGTGGGTGGCCTAGTGGTAAGGGTGTTGGACTTAAGATCATAATGTCGTGGGTTCGATTCCTGGGTTGCGTTGTTGTGTTCTTGAGCAAAACATTTCATTTCACCTTCCTCCAGTATACTCAGCTGAAAATGAGTACCAGCAATAGTAGGGGGTTTAACCCTGCGATGGACTGGTGTCCTGTCCAGGGAGGGGGGGGGGGGGTCCTGTACTCTCAGTCGCTTCACGCCATGAAACGGGGGATAAGTACCGGCTAAATGAGCCTTCTGATAGATTTTAGACGTAGATATAGGATGGTGGACTGATAGTATCGGTAAAGAGTCGGCCATCATGCTTTTCTGCATATTGTTACAGTCCTTTACGTTCTAATTTCAAATCCCTCCGAGGTTAGTTTTGCCTTTCATCCTTACGGCTCGATAAAATTAATTACCAGTCAAGTACTGGGAATGATTTAATCAACTTTGCCCTTCCTCCAAATTTGTTGGTCTTGTAACTAAATTAGAAATCAACGTTTATTCAGAAACTTGGGTGGTGAATTGGCAGAATTGGTAGAGCGTCGGATAAAATGCCATTACGTTATTTGTTCAACTTTGCTTTTCATCCTTACAGGTTCGATAAAATAAAGTACCAGTAAATGCACTGAAGTAAATTTCACTTCAAATTGCTGGCCTTGTGCCAAAAGTAGAAACAATTGATGCTACAAAGAATTATTATTGGTAGGGCATCAGCATAGAATTATGGCCCTTTACGTTCTGAGTTCAAATCCGGCCGAGGTTAACTTTGCCTTTCATCCGTACGCACTGGGGTAATAACTGGCCTTGTGCCAAAAAGTAGAAACAATTATTACTTTCGTTGTTATTTTTATCTTCTATCTTCTGTTTTACTCTCCTCCATTACAAGAATGTGTTGTGATTTGTATTGTTCCAATGGTGTTGAGTGGTTGTTTATCCGTCTAATGCAGCCAAAATATTTTCACTTGTCAAAGGTCGTGGATTTAGGAAATCTGGTAGAGCATCGGAGAAAATGCCATCGTGTTATTTATTTTAGCCCTTTACATTCTGATGTGATCCACGATGCAGATACATGGTGATCCATAATCAAAAAATAACTTTGTATATTGATCCCTCGAAATCAGGGACAAGAACATTATCGATTTACCTCAACATACATTGGCCACTATTCACATGTTATTACGTTATTAGTTGGAAGCGATTATTCAAACCAGGTATATTGGGTTAAAGATCAATAGAGCTAGGAAAAAGTTTTAATGTTTCGAGCGCTTGTCCATCATCGGAAGATAGAAACACGTGTAGCTGTTAAACATCTCTCACTCTTTTTCTCTCTCTCCTCTCACTCTCTCCTCACCCCTTCTCTCTCTCTCTCTCTCTCTCTCTCTCTCTCTCTCTCTCTCTCTCTCTCTCTCTATATATATATATATATATATATATATATATATATATATATATATATATATATATATTAGGTTTTCATTAGGTTTATGGTACGGGCGGTACAGACCTGTGTCTAATTCTAATGTCACGTCTAAGAAATTCACTGTCTATTGTTGCGTTCTATTTCTACCGCCAAGCCTTGGGTCTTAAAGATAGATATATCTTTAAGACCCAAGGCTTGGCGGAGTAATAATACAAGGACGATTTGTTAAGCCTTCATATATATACATATTTTTTTTCTTTCAAGACCCCACACAAGAACAGAGTATAATTCCACATTTAAATAAAATTATAATTAAAACCACAAAAGACAAGGAGACCCTTCAAGAGGGATTATAGTCCACAATACCAGGGACATGAAATACCATATATACAATCCTACCAAACAACTAAATACAGCAAACCTAAATTAGCCAAAAACACATCACACAAAATGCAATTACCCAATAAAATGAAAAATAAAAATAAAAATCATCCACTACACTGGTAGTAAAAGACAAAAACTTCAGCAGGTATATATATATATATATATATTAACCTATTTAGCTTGCTTCGATTTTTTGGCTTAGGTGGCTGATAGCTTCACGACCACCGTTTTCATTTTGTCTGGCCTCTATAACGTATGTTAATTGATCTGGTCTTCTTTTAGTCCATTGAGCGCTTGCCGCCGCATATCTCGAAAATTGCGTTTGCTTAGTTTTGGGCCACCGCCGAAATACGATCTCGCTGAAATTATATTTGTATATATATATATATATATATATATATATATATATATATATATATATATATATATATATATATATATATATATATGCATACAGGGTGTCCCCCCAAAATCTATACACACTTCAACTGCGTTCTAATAGATATTGCCTACACAGCTAATCAAAGTGTGAAAACATTTTTAGGGGACACCCTACTTTTCTCTTTTTTTGCTTAAACTTTAATCTGTTCTTAATATATATACTTTGATTACCTGTGTAGGCAATATTTATTAGAATGCAGTTGAAGTTTGTATACATTTTGGGGGGGACACCCTGTATGTATATATATATATATATATATATATATATATATATATATATATATATATATATATATATATATACCTGCTGAAGTTTTTTCTTTTACTACCAGTATAGTGGGTGATTTTTATTTTAATTTTTCATTTTATTGGGTAATTGCATTTTGTGTGTGTGTGTGTATATATATATATATATATATATATATATATATATATATAGAAGTGGTTACACAACAGCTAGTTCACCATACCGAGAACAATTGTTTCACCTTAGCGGATCCTCAGCTCGTAATGGACATGGTTATACGGAACAGGAAGGACAATCGTACGAACGCACATGCGCAGAAACCGTCACTTCACACAGGCAATACTAAAAAGCGTACGAGAGGTGGGAGGGAGATAACTGCGAAAGTACGAAAAGTTTCTAGTTGATAAGAAAATTAGGATGTTGTTGTGATTCAATACGGAGCTTTGTAGTTATGTAAGAGGTGTTTCAAGACGTGTGGACAACGTGTGAAGAATTCATTTCTCGTGTTTAGGCAATCACTATTGCATAATCTGTTTAGAATATTTATTCGTTCATCAATACATAGTCCACATGACGGATTTCTCCTTGCGTATGGCTTGGACTTAGTGATGGCTTTCCATTGAATGGAGTAGTCTATACTTGAGTCCTTGAGGGACCATACGTG
>OZ024742.1:170621838-170636838 GCA_964016885.1 Eledone cirrhosa
ACTGGGATAACTCCAATATAAAACCTGCGGCTCAATAGTTACCGATGATGTTGACTTTTCTTCTTTTCGGGTTATAGCTACTGTCGCTCAGAGAGTGGGATTGGCTTAGTGCACAGTCTTTCCTCACTTTAAAAAATATCTTCATGCACAGGCATTGCGCGATAGAATTAATTAATAATTATTAATAATGGTATATCGTGCAATGACCATACTCGATAACGAGGGGGCAGCCATCATCATATATGTATATATATATATATATATATATATATATATATATATATATATCGGCCTGCCCGCCCAGCCAGTGGGATGGCGCTATCTTATGGCTAAAACAGCACGACGTGCTGTGACCAGCGGCGCCGAATGGCGCCCGACAGACTGGTCGGTCAAGGTCATCAAGGTGATATATATATATATATATATATATATATATATATATATATATATATATACACACACACACATATATATATACACATATATATATGTACATATATATATACATATACATACACATATATATATATATGTGTGTATCATTCATATGAAATCAAATCATTGTTTCATACGAATGAAACAGTTCTAGTCCCGCAGAACTCATTTCTATATAAATTAATGCACCCTATAATGGTGTATATATATGTACGTCTCTCTCTCTCTCTCTCTCTCTCTCTCTCTCTCTCTCTCTCTCTCTCTCTCTCTCTCCCTCTCTCTCTCTCTCTCTCTCTCTCTCTCTCTCTATCTCCCTCTCTCACTCTCTCTCTCTCTCTCTCTCTCTCTCTCTCTCTCTCTCTCTCTCTCTCTCTCTATATATATATATATATATATATATATATATAATAGAAAAAGTTTCGTTTACATATGAAAACTATTTATTGCGTATCGACCAGTTACACGCGTTTCGCAGAGGATTGGCTCAAGGTGACCCATAGGAGTTATGGACCCGACTCCAGTATCGATCTGCTCCTCAGACTGGTGATGCATATATCTACAAGTGGTCTCACCAAAGCACGTTCTTATCGGGGATTCTGCTTGGATAATGAAGCATTAGGAGGAACACTATAGAGATCTGTTTCACAACCCATCTGTGGTGGATGCTTCTATAATCGAGAATTTACCCCGTTTACCATAGAAGTGAATAATATTCCATTAATGGACAAGCTTGATGCTGCATTAAGCCAGTTAAATAAAGGAAGACCTGGTGTGTTGCGGAGATAGAGTCAAGCAGCTGCTATATAACATATTTTTTTTTGGCCTGACTGAACAAAGATAAAGCCAAAAAAATATTTGTTACTATTACAGAGATATTTTGTTGTTAGGCCATTCTGGCAAGACATTTACTAGACTAATGAAGCACACTTACCCACATATTACACCCGGAATTCCAGTGTGGGTTTCGTGTTGCGAGGGGGCGCTTTACATGATTTTCCAGCTTGTCAATTTCAAGAGAAATGTCTTCAGGAACGTGTAAACCTTATTCTGGTATTCCTAGACTTAACTGAGATATTTGATACCGGGAATTGAGACGCACAATGTATTATCCTCGGAAAATTAGGTTGTACTTCATTTTTTGTTGAGAAGTTCAAGCAGATTCATGATAATATGAAAGCAAGGTTTAATGTCAATGGTTCCCTTTCTGATAAAGTGAACGTAGATAATGGCGTAAAGCAGGGAGATGTTCCGGCTCCTAACTTGTTTTCGCTGTACTTTTGAGTCGTTCTTGCCAAATCGTTTAAGAAATGTGATGTTGGAGTTTGTGTTAGGTATACGACTACCGAGAAGCTATCTAATTTGCACCGCTTTTCTACCAGACATAGAAGTTTTGTATCAATGGTTCTTGACGTCCTCTATACCGATGACCGTGACCTTCTGGCACATTCGGATGTACCCCCCCCCTACACACACACATATTCTTTCTTTATTGTTTCAATAAGAGTTGTGCTTTTAACTGTCCCGGTCCCGTTAATATATTTCACACTTCATATCTTTAAAATCTGTAAAACTGCTACACAAACATCTCCTGTGAATAACTTATCTTGATATTACCGTTAACTCTAGCCCTCTCATTATCACAAGACGCGATGTAGAAGATGTAACAGATATCCTTATTACCAATGAAACTTATTTCACGCTTAAAGATCACAAGCCATCTATAAACTTTTTAACGTACTGAAATCTGATGTTGGTACCGTTAGTAAAAATGTTTCAATGTTTCAAAGATGCTATAATTCCCAGCTTTTACATTATCCCCTAATTCGTTAGGATAATACAGACACCGTCTCTAATGGTTCGATTCTATATACAATAAGTATTAATGTAATTTCTTTGAATTCAATAGCCGTGATTATTATACATCCATTACCAGATTTATTCTTATAGCTTCTGTCAACTTTGCTAAAGCCATTACTACCATTAAACCTCTAGAATTTGATATATTACGCATTAAAACTTCTGTCCACTTTTACAATAATGAAATTTAGCAACGACGTTGAACTACATATTCTACACTCCTTATACAAGAAGTTATTCTGTATCTCCGGAGGATTTATGTAAATAATGTATTATTCCATAATAAGGTAGTGTAATAGAATGCTTTATCCGGCTGTCTGCAATCTGAATTGAAATCCCACCGAAGTCTTCCATTTTTTTTTCTATGTCGATAAACAACAAATTAGAGACCCATCTGTCAGAAAGACTATATGCTACATCTTCGTTTTCACTTTCCTATCATCAAAAATAACATGTACCCTATTTTAATTGTTACTTTTTCATTTGTACATACGCACTTACCGCTCTATTCAATACCCCCATCCCTCTCTCTCTATATATGCACATCATCAACACACCACAACTGACTAGTCTGACAATCGCCACCGAATGCGAGAAAGATTCCCAGAAAGTTAACTAGGACTTAAAGTTCTACATAGAACAACTATAACAAACTTACTATAAAGATTTGAATTATTAATATATATATATATATATGAGGGGCTCACTCTACTGACATAGCTTAAAAGAGACTGTTTGTATAATTGCAAACGAATCGAATATTATTCTTAATATTCGAATAACTCAGATTACAACATATATATATATATATATATATATATATATACATATATATATATATATATATATATATATATATATATATATATATATATATATATATATATATATATATATATATATATATATACACACACACACACGCACATAAAAGTATGTGTCCTATATGTAATTAATACATACATGGATACAAGTATAGGCCGTATGCCAGTGTGATTCAATAGCAAGTTAATAGATTAACAAGCCAGAACATATAAAATCAAGGGAGTGTAAACACAGAAAATATCTTAATATCTTGTATTAATTACATATAGGACACATACTTTTATTATTATTCTCCCCAATGGTAGAGACACCTTCTGTCGTTCGTATAGCTGCTATTTTTAGTAGCATTAGATTGACCTGTTCAACTTGCTTTCGCCTTTGCACGCGTTCCTAACCATAACTGATTCAATCTGAGGCAGTTTGGTATGGGGCCAGTTTGTAATTTGAACTCGGGAATTTTATATTCTCCGAGAGAGAAAAGCCTTCTGACGATGATCTCTTTCTCAATGAAAATCCACTTGGATTGTCTATTTATTTGTGATCTGAAACCGCGGTAAAGGCACATATAGTAAGTACAGTGAATGTTTTGGAATTTAATTATTTATTATTAATTTTAAAGATATTTTCTGTGTTTACACTCTCCTGATTTTATATGTTCTGGCTTGTTAATTTATTAACTTGCTATGCTATTGAACCACACTGGCATACGGACTATACCTGTATCTCTGTATGTATTAATTACATATAGGACACATACTTATATATATATATATATATATAAAGTAAGTCCATAGAATCATTAGATAAAATATATACAGTATTTCCTCTCCCAATCAGCATAAATCAACCATACAAAAAATCATTCAAACGAGGCTATAAGTTTAAAATATACTTATGAAGAAATAATAGATAAATGATATAGCTTCTTATCCGCGATCTACAGCTACAGAAAATTTACCTAGTATTTCTAATAGCCTATATATATATATATATATATATATATATATATATATATATATACATATTATAAATAATGCGGGTAATATTAAATAATCAATATTATCCAATTACAAGTATGAGAGTAGCTCGATGTAAAATAACAAATATAATACAGAGCCGGAATACTTTATAAATAACAATCAAAGAATGTTTAATAAAATTTAATTACTAACGATCGTCTCATCCAAGCACAAGGCCGGAATCATCAGATTATGTTGTATGTAGATTTGTCAATATGTAGATTTGTCAATGTATGATATGTCTGCATTATGCTTAAATTCCTTATAGCAGCTTTTTTTCTTTTTCTTTTCTTTATACCAGTTTGTTTTAAAGTTTTCTTAATGCCTCCAGCTGCTGATTCTTAATCATATTTATATGATCCTGCTTTTTATGTACTTCTTGCTTTCCTCTCTTATATCAAGGTTAATATCTATTATTTTTCCTGCTCATATGCGGTATCCCCAGAATGTTCTTTAACAAACTTATCTGTGTATAGAAATTTCGTATTTCTAAAGAAATACTGTTTTAGGTAGCCATAGCTATGTAAACACCGGGGGGGGGGGGGGGGGCTAACGCCCTCTGGTGGTGTCCAGCAGAAGCAAGGAGGCAACCGTCTATGCATTTCAGGCTTGACTGGCCATCGTCAGGACGATCCCTCCCCCCGCTTGCGACTGCTGGACTTGAAAACAGCCGAGAATATATAGTTTTCTCGTCTGTGTAAATGAGGTGATTAATCTCATTTGCATATGAAGCTGCATAAGTTGGCTCAACTTATAATAGAAAAGAAATAAGATTTCGCTTGAAGCATAGTTTATACAATATGTATAGAAATTTCGTTTTTCTAAAACAGTATTTCTTTAGAAATACGAAATTTCTATACATATAAAGCTATTCTTGAAGCGAAATCTTTTCTTTTCAAACTTATCTGTGTTCTACCTTTTGATTTATACTCCGATGAATCCGGCCTTGTGCTTGGATGAAACGATCGTTAGTAATCATATGTTATTAAACACTCTTTGATTGTTATTTATAAAGTGTATATATATATATATATATATATATATATATATATATAGAGAGAGAGAGAGAGAGAGAGAGAGTTTGCGGTGCTGAGACTGGGGAGACCGCTAATCACGGGGGTACTCAATACAAGCCGAAACCGTTTCGCGCCGCGGTCAGGATTATATATATATGTTTAAACTTATACATCATCGTAGCTAATGGGAGTCGATCTTTACTTTCTCACTTGTATACGAAGTGTCTTAAATAAGTTCAGGAAACGAGATTTTTCTATTTTAGTTTTGTACAGGATTTTGATTACGGATTTTACACCGGAATTACCGTATCGAGTGGATCAGGAGATGATCACGAACTAAGGAAAGGAAATTCACAGAAAAAAAAACGCCTAAACTGTAGCGTTTCCCCAATAAATAACATACATATTACGTATTAAAAAAACAGTTTACAGTGTTGTGAATGCAGCGTTGTTAAATGGTTAAAAGTTAGCTTTACAATCATTAGGTCCAGGGTTCAATGATCTTGAGAAACTCCAGAGTAACAAGACTTAAACTTGGTCTTAATAAAGAAAATATTGGTTTCCGATTTAGGCATAAGGCCAGCAATTTTGGAGAAGGTGAAATTCGATTAAAGGGACCCCATTTCATTACTGGTACTTTATTTTATCGACATCGTAAGGGTGAAAGGCAAAACTAACCTCAGTGGGCTTTGAACTCTTATCGTAAAGGGTCGTAACTCTATGCCACAAAGCATGTCCGACTCTCTACTAATTCTGCCAAAAGAAAATATTAATCTCCACTTTGGTATTAACTTTGATAGGTTTCGGCCAATATTGGCCCAGGCCATGTCTAACTTAATAGTACCTAAGTACTTATTCTCATGACCGCCAGTACAAAGCGGTATAAGATTATTTATCGTCATCGACTATTGTTAAAGTTATTTTCTGCGTTTGGAGTCTCACATTTTGTATATATAAGTTGTATATATCATTATACAGAAACTGCGTAACGGCACAGCTGCAGTTTGATAAAATCTGTCTCACTCATACTAGTAATTAGTGCGGGTCGGGGTTAGTTTGCAGAATTTAAGGGTCAGGAAATATAGATAATGTCTGAGTTCTAGTATAGGTGTGGAGTTTATAGTTGGCTTTGATTTTCTGAGTGAATTGTTTACAGGTTAAGACATTCAACTGACATATTTCATGGATAACTTTGACGGTCATATGTACAGCACACACACACACACACACACACACACACACACACACACACACACACACACACACACACACACACACACACACATATATATATATACACACGCTACATACATACACATTATATACATACCCGCTCCATAACATACACATTATATACATACCCGCTCCATATATATATATATATATATATATATATATATATATATATAATGTCATACTCTGGGGTCTTACCTCATATGAGTGCTAAAGCTACAAACCGAATAAGCATACACGCTAGCTTGGCCGTATACTAGAGCTTCGTCTATGCTGTACTAAAATTTATATATATATATATATATATATATATATAACAAAGGAATTGTGGTAAGGAACCAGATGGACCATACCGCACCAGAGTACTCAATACTTAGGGTAGTAGAGTGGGAAATAGGAAAAAGTATGACCCCGACGGCAGAGCTCAAGCCGTTTCGACAGTCCAGAAATAGCCATCGAAACGGCTTCAGCTCTGCCGTCGGGGTCATACTTTTTCCTATATATATATATATATATATATATATATAAATATATATAAATATAAATACATATATATATATATTTAGTTATGTAATAAACAACATAAGATAATTATTTCATTTACCAGTGGTTTCTTGAAAGCAAGCAAAACTTGCTTTCAGTCATCAGAATGAAAAAATCCTGTTGTATTTTTTTTGCTTGCTTTCAAGAAACCACTGGTAAATGAAATAATTATCTTATGTTGCTTATTATATAACTTATAAGCTCTGTAACCTACATAGAGTACACTTTTTTCCTGGACCTTTCCGACGGAATTATTTCATATATATATATATATATATATATATATATATATATATATATATATATATATATATATATATATATATATATATATATATATATATATTTATATATATATATATATACAAATATAATTTCAGCGGCGGCCAAAGAAAAACGAAACGCAATTTTCGAGATATGCCGGCAAGCGCTCAATGGACTAGCAAGAAGCCAGAGCAATTAACATACGTTATAAGGGCCAGACACATTATTATAAAAATGGCTGTGATTTGACAAGCCAGGCAGCCGAGAAAACGAGCAAGCTAAACAGTAAATTTATATATATATATTCTATATACATATACAATATGTATATATATATATACATATATATATATATATATATATATACATATATATATATATATATATATATATATATATATATATATATATATATATATATATATATATATATGGGATAACAAGTTATCGTTATAGGTAATTCAGTTAGAGGTTGTGAGTACTCTGCGTCGTGGATAGTTTTAACGTACGGCTTTTTTTGACTCAACAAGATGCTTCCATAGTTATGCAGCGAGTTCGCGGTAATTTCTATGCAGGTTATACTTGGAGTAATAATAGTTAAAGAATGAAGATTAACATGGTGGATTAGCGAACTCTAGACCCACATGATCAACTAAACAATTGTCAGTACTTTAAATAAACCCCTTAGTGTACAGCCAACAATGTTAATCTTCATTCTTTAACTATATATATATATATATATATCCTTTTACCTGTTCCAGCCATCCGGCTGAGGCCATGCTGTGGCACCGCCCTTATATATATATATATATATATATATATATGCCTACGCATAAATACACACACACGCGCACAAACGAAAGAAAATTATATAATATATTTGTTAAAACCAGAATGCAGGACAAGTGGTATATTTTCACTTTTTTTTTCTTTTTTCGATTGTCTAAAATGAGAATAACATCATTTATACGAAATAATAAATGCAAGCAGCCAGCAGCAATTCTTCTTTACCGCGTACAACATTTGAAGTAGGGACATGGTTAGCTGATTTAAAAAAAGTGAGACTTAGTAAGGAAAACTGGCACAAGTAGCGCCTTCAAGTGTGGCTTGTCAATAAACTACACAACACTTGACCTACAAACAAGACAACTAAAAAAGAAAAGGTCTTCATTACACAAACATTTCTTATTATTTTCTTCTTTTATTCCTTTTCTGGTCATAGGCGTTGTGAAGTGGCAGAGTTATTAGAATGTCGGATATAAGACTTTTATGTGGAATTCGTTTTGACTTTTTTTTGCTTTGCTCTGAGTTCAAATCCCGCCGACGTTAATTTAGCTTGCTTTTCATCTTTTCGGGATAGATAAAGTACCAGTTGAGTATTTCTTTCGCCCCACCACTTTATTTCACATGCACACTACACACACCAATATACACATATTTATTTATTATTAGCAAAGTTTAACGGTTTTAGCAAACAAATTGTGCTTTCACCCTTATTACTGCTATAAAATATTTATGTTAAGGGTCCTAAAACGGTAAAGGAAATGAAAGGCAACGAGAAAATAATGAGCATATTGAAAGTAAATAGAACAGGGAAGCAGAATACTTGGGCACAAGGAAACAGGGAACTTCCCATCATCTGCTACAATCGTTATATATATATATATATATATATACAAGTGGAAGCTTAGTAAAATCGAAGCTTTGGCTGTGGCCAAGCAAAGTCGACCTACAATAAGGAATGGGTAGCAAATCACTCAATAAGGGTAGGTCCTTAGATTAATAACATTACGTTTAAATAGCTTGACAAATTGAAAATTGCGGTAGGCAAAACCCACCCACACAATACCAACGAAAGAACTAATCAGGTTAATACAAAATACCTGGACAGATCGAACGATATTCTGCAATACGTCCGATATGTTTCTATAAATCTGAAATCATCAATCCAACTTACGTAACACGTAAACTTCTAGTATTCCATGATCGAACAGGGGACTCACTTCATCGTTAGGCATTTATGGCAATTTTTGTCTGTTTGTGTGTGTGTTTGTTTGTGGATTTGTTTGTGAACCTAAAACTCAAAAACTATCAAACTGATCTTGATGAAACTTGACACGCGTATGGCTCTCATGCCCATTTGATTTCTTACGTACTTTGAAGTTTAAAAAGTCGATAATTTCCAGTTTGCATTGATTTTTTATAAATCAATAGGACATTTGCATGCAAATGCTCATGTGAATGTTATTTTCTGCCATAATTTTTAAAGTCCTCAACCGATTTCCTTCAAAATTGAAACACAGATAAATTATGAGCTAAGGATGGCTTTAGGCTAAGAAAATTATCCCAGAAAACTCGCGGAAGGCAAAAATCCGCACAAACCTATTTTTCAATTGGTTTGTTTCTTCTGATATGAGCAACCAATTTACTTTAAACTGTACAGGTGCATTATTTATGTATCAATAAGGTGTTAAAAGTTCCCCCAGAGCACCTTAATAAAGCGAAAACACTGCAAATATCGAATGTCGCAAATGTTTTTTTTCAAACATCATAGATACACCACTTAAGTGCAGTGGATGGTTTTCTCCAGTGGTACAGAGGGCTGTACAACAATGGGATGGATAACAATTGAATTTTTCCTCCACGGGCCGAGTTTTACCCAGAAAAATGGGATTTATGGGCTCTGGGTAATGCGTCGGTACTTTCCAAAAATGTATACCAAGCGGAACCCTTTGCGAATCGAATAGAAATCTTCAACGGGCCACAGTTGACACGCGGACCGTAAGGATATTTAAAAATTACCTACCCACCCTAGGCTGTGTCATCTTTGCTGCTAACATGCGTATATTTAACTGAATGGAACATCATGCGGGGCGGATAGAAGGCCTCTGTGGGTCGCATTAACCTGTTGACCGTGGTGTGAACATCCTCGACGATGACCGTGTTTTCCTATAAGACTTAATTTAACCAAGAGCTTCATCAAGTGTTATTTCTGCACAAACAATTGTATTACTTAAACCCTAGCAACGCTGGGTACCTCAGCTAGTATATATATATAACGTAACTTAAAAATAAAAATAAAAATAAAAATAAAAATAAAAATAAAAATAAAAATAAAAATAAAAATAAAAATAAAAATAAAAATAAAAATAAAAATAAAAATAAAAATAAAAATAAAAATAAAAATAAAAATAAAAATAAAAATAAAAATAAAAATAAAAATAAAAATAAAAATAAAAATAAAAATAAAAATAAAAATAAAAATAAAAATAAAAATAAAAATAAAAATAAAAATAAAAATAAAAATAAAAATAAAAATAAAAATAAAAATAAAAATAAAAATATTTTTATTTTAATTTTTTATTTTATATAACAGGCTGAACAAGTTGAGGTGTATAACCCAACGAAACTTAAATTCCTGCATATGTCGCTGTTGTAATTATGATAATTATACGTAACTCATCCTATGAACTGAATGTTCTTACTCTTTGATATTTCTACCAGTTATACTACAGCATATATATATATATAGCGAGAGAGAGAGAGAGAGAGTATGGGGTTAACCGAACAGAGATGCGCGGACCACATTATGGTCTATCGGTTGCGAAGCACATAAAAAGAAGCACACAACGACCTGTATAAATGGTGCAAGTCGGAGCATTACAGTAATCCCCCGTTTATCGCGGCGGATACGTTCCAGAACCAACCGCGATAAATGAAAATCCGCGATATAGAGAGACCATATAGACAACCGTTATTTTCATAGTTTAAGCCTTAAAATACCACTCCTACACACTTTAAGTACATATAAACTCATTAAAACACACTTTTGTATTGAAACACCAAAAACAGCCAGTAACGATCGTATAGAAACTACCACCAACGATCGTACCACTAGTTACCAATGACTACCATTACCAGCCACGTTAGCTGCTTGGTAATACACTGCACATCTCCCGTCAGTCTATGAAGGGTTTGTAGTAGGTTAGAGAAAAACACAATCAGTAAAACAGTAATGGAATGAACAATAAAAACATTTTTCTTTATAGCCTTAAGATGCCCCTTCTTTACGCTATACACTTCAATCACATTGAAACTTATTTAATACGTTTAAAATTTAAACACTTTTTATTCAGACGTACGTACCACGATAAGAAAATAGATATGCTCTAACGAAAAATCCGCGATGTAGCGAGGATTACCGCGATAGGAAATTAGATACGTTTGAAAGAAAAATAAAACCGCAATATAGTGGGGGATTACTGTATATATTAATAAAAGATCAGGGGCCACATATATGTATATATATATATATATATATATATATATATATATATATATATATATATATATATATATATATATATGTGTTGTTTGTGTGTGTGTCACACACACACACACACACATATAAATGTATATATATACACCCAAACACACACACACTGGACTTGCACGCTCATTTATGACAATCGAAATAATGCACTGTGTGTTTATATATTCATACATTTCTCCGTTTCTAACACTTTAAAATTTACGCACACAAACATACACACATGCATTGCATTTCCTATCTCAGTCATGTTGCTACAATAAAAAGTTCACTTTCCAATCATAAGGTCCCTGTAAATAGTTATTTCTTCAAAGGTACACTTACATTTAATCCTGTATGTCATTTGTACATATATGCTGAACATTTCAGTAATTATATCTTAGGAATAAATGTTCAAATATGATTCTTAACTTTAATGACTTCCACGTTTAATCAACATAGCTTTTCTCTTATGCAAACAATTAATTTACCCAGATACAAATTTCCCAGTTTGTATGATTACTCATCTATCCGGCAACCCTGGTTTACATGGCATACGAAACCTGGACTCCAAAATTTGATTTCTAATTTAAACACATGGTCAGTAAACTTGGGACAAAGGCATAGTTGATTAAACCAACCCCTATAAATGACTGCTACTTAATTTTATTGTCCGTGGATATATAAAAGGAAAAGTTGATTTCGGCGTGATTTAAACCCAGAGTGTAAAGGGCCGTAAGTCAATGCCCGAAAGCATTTCGTTCGACGCTGTCATTATTGGCGGCATTAGAGTTATGACCCTTTATGTTCTGAGTTCAAATCCGCCGAGGTTAGCTTTGTCTTTCACATCTTTACGGGGTCGATAAAATAAAGCACAAGTAGTGCACTGGGGTCGATTTAATCAACTTGCCCCTCCCCCCAAATTGTTGGCCTTGTGCCTAAATCAAAAGTCATTATTGGCGGGCATTGGCCCACTATAACGTATAATATCTCTCCACTACCTTTAAATAAAGAGGGTTGTTTCTTTTTAAATGTTATCATTATGTTTTTTCTTATGTAACGAAATTATACATTTACAATTTACAACGAAAGTATTGTTTTTCAACGAACGAAAATTAATGGAAAGCTTTGTTTTCTTTTCAGTATCCATTAGTTTTAGATCAGACGCAGAAACTATCGAAGCCAAACAAGGAACGACTGTGCATCTACCATGCCTTGCACCTGTAGATAATGGAAATAAGGTAGGAGTAATATAAGTGCTTGTGTGTATGCGTTTGTATAATACATTCATGTATATGCATGTGTTTGTGCTTACTCATACGTGTTTGTAGATGTGTGTATGAATTTATATATATGCAGTCATCGTCTTCTTCTTCTTCTTCTTCTTCTTCTTCTTCTTCTTCTTCTTCTTCTTCTTCTTCTTTGCTCCCTTATTCTCGGGAGGGTCATAGGGGCATAATCCTCAAGCATGCTTTCTAGTGGGGATGCCAGAAGCAGTTGTCTCCAATTGATCCGGCTGGACCCCCAAGTGAGTCCTGTCGAGCTCATGAATGTTATCCACCCTTATGCTCGATGTCTACCCATGGCTCTCTGACCTGTTGGTTTTGCCCGAAAATATGTTCAGGTTATCCTTAGACAGTTTGACCACACATCCGTAGTATCAGAGCTGTGATCTCTCAATTCAGAGAAGTAGTGGCTCTAGCTGGAGCGACTCTATCAAGTAACGTTATTCCAATGACCTTTATGAGAACCCCATTTCAGCTGCTTGTATTCACGATCGTATTCTTTCAGTTATTATCCAAATCCAAGATTCATGACCATATGTAAGGGTTGGCACCAATACTGAACTGAAGATAGTGAGATTAATTTTTACACCTAGCTCCCTTTTTCTAATGAGGGGATATTGACGTTGGCGCATTACTGCACAAGCTCCTTCAATTCTAACACTTAATTCAGCCTTTTCCCTTCATTCACCCATGAATACAACGCCCGAGATACTTGACATGACAGGCTTGTCAGTTACTAGACATGGGGAGCCAGCTGTTGCCGAAATTGGTCACTGTTCATTTTGCTGCTATCAAAGTCAGAGACTGAGAACGCGGAGCTGGAGGCTCTAACCTTTATGCCAGAAAATGATCTCTCCCGCTGTTCCTGGTCATTTTGTCCGAAATAATATATATAAATATGCCAATGCATAGAGTATGAAACTAACTGTAGTTTCATACGATAACCAATTTGGCTAATGTAGATTTCGCTATTCATCTAATATGATTATGCATAGAAATGAAATTTTGTGTAAACTTTAATCTATTTATTAATGGCATAATAAAAACACCAAGGACAGGGACGAAACCCTTTTCAGGCTATTGAGACTAGCGAGGGGAAAATTGTTCTCACACTGCAAAACTGTCCGTATGCTTGTAACTGAGTAGATTCTATTAAAATGTTGTTATATATCCTTGGAACGTATGAGTGAATTGTATGTATGGATCCGTAACTCCTGATGGCGGAGTACATCTCTCCAGGTCTGACAGAAGCGATTTCTTTGAGTGAAGAAGAAGAGAGAGAGAGAGAGAGAAGAGAGAGAGAGAGAGGAGAGAGAGAGAGATGAGAGAGAGAGAGAGAGAGAGAGAGAGAGAGAGAGAGAGAGAGTTAGCAGGAAAGAAATATGGAAGAAGAATCGATCCCAATATTAGACTGGTACCAGCCGAGGTTGACTTTGCCTTTCATCCTTACGGGGTCGATAAAATAAAGTACCAGTAATGCACTGGGGTAATTGCTGGCCTTGTGCCTAAAGTAGAAACAAATATTAGACTGGTACTTTTTTATCGAGGTCGATGAAAGGCTAATTTGACCTGGACGAGTTTTGAATTCAGATGAAAGGGAAGGAATACATCAAAGCCTTGTATCCGAAGTTCTCACCACTCGCCCAATTCGCTTCTTACGCATCCACATCGTATGTAAGTATGTATGGACCCGTAAATCCTGATGGAGTCGTAGGAGGTATCTTGGATATTTAAAACCTAGCAGAGCCTATCCCTCTCCAGGTGGGAACACAACTGATTACATCCTAAGATGGAGAGAGAGTGAGAGTGTGTGTGAGAGAAAGAGAGAAAGAGAAAGCGATATATATATATATATATATATATATATATATATATATATATATATATATACACACACATATATATATATATATATATTATATCTATATATATATATATATATATATATATATATATAACGAAGGAGTTGTTGTAAGGAACCAGATGGACCATAACGCACCAGAGTACTCAATACGTAGGGTAGTAGAGTGGGTAATAGGAAAATGTATGACCCCGATGACCGGCAGAGCTCAAGCCGTTTTGACGGCTATTTCCAGAAATAACCGTCGAAACGGCTTGAGCTCTGCCGTCAGGGTCATACATTTTCCTATATATATATATATAAGAAAATGAGTTGTTTGTTGTTTTTAAATAAAAAAACAAGATGTCTTACA
>OZ024742.1:170641838-170656838 GCA_964016885.1 Eledone cirrhosa
TCACTTAGGGTATCAATTGAAAACACTGATTGTCTCAGTTTTAGGTAAGTATAACAATATATAACTGTTTCTACGTTTGGCACAAGGCCAGCAATAACCCAATGCATTACTGGTACTTTATTTTATCCACCCCGTAAGGCAAAGTTAACCTCGGCGAGATTTTAACTCTATGCTGCAAAGCATGCCGTAACTCTATGCATCAAAGCATGGCGTCCGACCCTCTACTCGTTACTGCCAAATCCACTGCCCTTTATAGTATAACAATATATATATATATAACAATATATATATATATATATAATATATTATAACAATATATATATATAACAATATATATATATATAACAATATATGAGCGAATTTTGTTTATCGTGAACTCGTGCGCCGATTTTCCGATACTCGATTATTCTACTATATATAATATATATATATATATATATATATATATATATATATATTGTTATATATATATATTGTATATATATATATATATACATATATATATATATATATATATATATATATATATATATATATATATATATATATATATATATATATATATATATATATATATATATATATATATATATATTATATATTATATATATATATATATATATATATATATATATATATATATATATATATATATATATATATATATATATATATATATATATATATATATATATATATATATATATATATATATATATATATATATATATATATATATATATATATATATATATATATATATATATATATATATATATATATATATATATTATAACATTATAGGAGCGGTGAATTGGCAGTATCGGTAGAGGGTCGGACGCCATGATTTGACGCATAGAGTTACGGCCCTTGCCATTCTGAGTTCAAATCCCGTCGAGGTTAACTTTGCCTTTCATCCTTACGGGGTGGATAAAATAAAGTACCAGTAATGCACTGGATAATTGCTGGCCTTGTGCCAAAAAGAAGAAACAATTATATATATATAACATTATTCTTTCTGCACCTTCTGTTTAACATGTGCGACACCACACTAATATATTTCACTATCATTTGATAATGCATATAAATGCAGAAACTGGTAATAGACAATAATTAAATATATAAATAGATAAATAAATGCCATTGTTAAATAATAAATAAATCAACTAATACCTTAACACTTCACACAAAGTAACACATTTCGTTTTAATCATTTTCTAACCCAGAAAAAAGAGACAGAAACAAAAAAGGAAAAAAATATATTTTTCTTCCTCATAATCGTCCCTTTCTCCCTGTTTTCATATATATATATATGTGTGTGTATGTATGTATGTATGTATGTATGTATGTATGTATGTATGTATGTATGTATGTGTGTGTGTGTGTGTGTGTGTGTGTGTGTGTGTGTGTGTGTGTGTGTGTGTATGTATGTATGTATGTATGTATGTGTGTGTGTGTGTATATATATATATATATATATATATATATATATATATATATATATGGGTGACTGAATACGCAAGTGTGTCTTTTTCTCTTTTTGCGTTCCTTCCTCTTCTCATTCTTTATCATTTTATTTCATCTTTTATTTCTCATTCTATCACCTGTTGAAGGACCCGTGTCTGAAAAGTTAAGACTCTTTTCCTGTCACTTTAAGGCGTTATTTCTTCATTGTACTGTATCGTTTGCTTTGTTATTTCTGTTTACCTTTTACTTATGTCTCTACGGCACTCCTACGATCCATCAAGTGTTACGGGTTCATACACATACGTCCTCTCCATTAACATGCTAAACTCCGACTAATATTCTCGGAAGATGAGGGAATCAAAGATTGATCACTGCCGTGATACGTCTCAGGAAAACAACTAAGGCAGTCATTTTTTTATTTCGTTATATGACTGGGATTTGCACCTAGAAAGTTTCCCTTCAAAGCACATATCAGCACATGTGTAAGACCAGCAGTTGCCCATGCATACCAGTCTCTCCTCTCCATGCCACCAATGTTTTCTAAGGAAAGATAATGGCCAATATACCTTGTCACCAGTGACAAGGTATATTGGCTATTATCTTATTTAGTTAAATTTACTTAGAAATTCAATCTGTATTCTTTATTCATATTTCCTACCATGTCCTTAAAAAAAGAAATCCCTAATTACACAAAGTAATGCCAACTGAAACTATACACACTCAACATTATCTGTTTATCACAAGACAGGAATCCCTCTAAAGACCACATACAAATTACACGCCACTGAACATTATACAAAAATTATACCCGTTAAAAACTACACACACATACCTGATAGTAGTTATTTTGAATAATTAAGCTAAACGTAGCTTACTGTTCTCTTACTGATTCTAGTTAATTTTTGGCTAAATTAACTTAAAATTTAACTTTAAAGATTGTAACTCATTGAGTCTTATCTCGTAAAAATGGCGGTGATTTTCGCTTCAGTCTTCTTCTTCATGGAGGCTATCCAACCATCTTGCTTTAGGGTTACCCCTGGGCCTCCTGTCGATTAGTTTTGCTTGTAAATATGTCTATTGATTCTTTCCTGAGACATTCTAACTATATGTCCGTAGTATCACAGCTGTGATCTCTCAATTCGGAGAAATAGCGGCTCTACCCGGAGCAACTCTCTGAGCTACGCATTCTATCGAGTAACGTTACTCTAAAGTCCCTTCGGAGGAACCCCATTTCAGTTGCTTGTAATCCCAATCGTATTCTTTCGGTCACATTACCCAAGATTCATGACCATAGGTAAGAGTTGGCTCGAATACCGAATTGAAGATAGCAAGTTTGCCTTTTACCCCTACCTTCCTTCTTCTGATTACCGAATGCTGAAGCTGGTTCATTACTGCACCCGCTCCTGCAACTCTTGCACTTAATTAAACTTCCTGTCGTGAACATGGCCCCAAGATACTTGAACTTTTCCACCTGTTTCCGTAAAACTCTACTAACATGCAGAGTGCACTGTGCAGGCTTCCTTGAGAGGATGTATCTCAGTTTTCGCTGTACTGATTTTCATTCCAGCCATGCAGCACAGGGAAGCAAACCTATGAAACACATGTCGGAAATTATCTTCTGACGAGTTAAATAATTGTTTCTACTTTCGGCCAGCAATTACTTTTGGCCAGCAATTACCCCAGTGCATTACTGGTATTTTATTTTATCGACCCCGTAAGGATGAAGTTAACCTCGGACAAGGCAAAGTTAACTTCGGCGGGCTTTGAACTCAGATCACAAAGGGCCGTAACTCTATGCTGAAAAGCATGGCGTCCGACCCTCTACCGATACTGCCAATCCACCGCCCTTAACGGTTAAATAATGCCATGTCGTCTGAAAATTCCAGTCGACTGATCTTACATCCTCCAGTCTCGATAACACATGTCAATCCTGTCCATAAAGATTATGAACTGGAGAGGTGACAGTACGCATCTTTGGCGGAGTCCTACACCCATATTGAATAGTTTCGACTTAGCACCATTTATCCGATATACAAATACAAGGGAATTCGTACAGAGAAATCGTACAGAGAAATCGTACAGTTGTAGATATTTACAAAAAAAAAAAAAAAAAGATCAACAAAAAACTGTGACACTCTTCATCAATCACAAAAGATCCTTTGATTGAATGTAGGAAAGTGGGGATTAAAAGCGGGTACATGTGTACCTAAATATTTTTATAGCCATACTCGCCTGAACGACTGTGTTCACCATATGTACAGGCGCCTAAACAAAAACTTTTAGTTGTATGTATGTAAATAAATGAATAATATATATATATATATGTGTGTGTGTGTGTGTGTGTGTGTGTGTGTGTGTGTGTGTGTGCGTGTGTGTGTGTATATATATATGTGTGTGTATATATATATATGCACACACACACACATATATATGTACACGCACATATATATACATATTTACACATACTCACATACACCTATCTGTCTATGCATCTCTTCAGTGTGGCTAGAGTGTGTATAATTATGAGGTGAAAAGCTAGCTAGCTATAAACAGCAGATATCACAGATGTGTTATGTAGATATCTGGAAGTTATATATATATATATATATATATATATATATATACTCTGCGCCACTGACCGTGTGTTTCTAACAGATAAACTGTGTAATAAAACTAGACATCCTCGTTTTTAACTGGTGAGAGTTTAGAGGTAGCCATTAGGACCCCCCCCCCCCCCCCCACCATAACAATAACAACAACAACAACAGCAGCAGCAGCAGCACCAGCAGTAACAACAACAGCAACAACAACAACAGCAACAGCAGCCACAACAACAACAACAACAACAACAACAACCACCACTACTACGAACCAATGTGAGGCCCTAAAATTACACACTTTATATGTATTAGAGATATAAAAGTATATACGCCCCAATACACACACACACACACACACACACACACACACACACACACACTCACACTCACACACACTCACACACACACACACACACACACACACATATATATATATATATATATATACACAGTAAAATTCCGTTATAACAGAATTCACGGAGTGTAAAAACAAATTCGTTGTAATGAAAACTGCTTTATAACGAGATCGACCTAACACATTGAGCGTGTGGCCGGGGACTGAAACAAATTTCCTTATACTGAAAAATTCGTTATAATGGTATTCGTTATAAAGGAATTTTACTTGTGTATATCTATATATATATATATATGCATTGTTATACTTTGGGAGGGTCATGCTGCCAATAAAAGCACAGGTACCTGTTAGTTTTCACTTCAATTTATTATAAATTTCCAGTTGGTTGGTTTAGTAACCGGATGGATGTTTATTTATTGTCAACGCTCTTTTGTCACATTTTGTGACCTCCTCAGTGACAAATTTGTTATTTTGTTTCCCTCCTCCTTTGTTCTGTCTTACACCATCTTCTTTTTGTGTATTGAATGGTGTGTACTTGTGATGCGCATGCGTTAAATCCAGGTGTGTGTTATTTATTTATTTACTTGTCACTAGTTGGTTGCTTGTTCTATCTGTGTTTGTCTTTATCTTGTCATTATAATAAAAAACGAAGTATATATATATAAATATATATATATATATATATATATATATATGTGTGTGTGTGTGTGTGTGTGTGTGTGTGTGTGTGTGTGTGTGTGTGTGTGTGTGTGTACTTCTTTTGTTGTATTTTAAGAACAAGATGACGACATACATTCTTTCAGGGTCTCTGCTTTCTGAGTTCAAATCCCGGTGAGGTCAACATTGACCTTCATCCTTTCAAGGTCGATAAAAAATGTACCAGTCTAGTACTGGGGTCGATTCTTCCTCTATATCTCTTTCTTCGTCTATCACTTTCTACCCTTCCCTGGAAGAAATCTGCTGTGTTCAGACCTGGAGAGCATTGGGTTCCACCAGGCTAAACATGCCCAAGAAACTCCATGGGCCTCTATGGTACCCGTACGACTCCATCGGGGGTCACGGGGTTTAAAGATTAGGGTGTGTATATATATATATATATATTTTGTCTCCTGGCAAACCACCGCTAACCTGTATCAATTACTGGTATGAGGGTGACAGACATCATCAGGCTGTTGCGGTCGTGTTACGTAGTTTTTTTTTACATAATAATTCTTTCTACTTTTGGCACAAGGCCAGCAAATTACCCAGTGCATTACTGGTACTTTATTTTATCGACCCAGTAAGGATGAAAGGAAAGTACATGTATGTATGTATGTATGTATGTATGTATGTATGTATGTATGTATGTATGTCTGTCTGTCTGTCTGTCTGTCTGTCTGTCTGTCTGTCTGTCTGTCTGTATGTATGTATGTACGTATTTATGTATTTATGTACGTCAGGTCGCTCTTCAGCGCTACTGCTAACATGTGCATGGTCGGGCTGTCGGCGACTAAACCGGCAACCCCACCAAGCTTGCTTGGCGAGGAGGGTGCATTTGGACACCCTTTGCGATGAAAAATAAAACCTGCCAAAGGGCGGAGGAACTCGGGGGTCAACGGCCATTCAATAAAGTTTTTGTTTGAGCAAGAGACTCCTAGTCTTCATTAAGACATCTCTTTAGGTGAAAGTCACTCTCACATAAAACCTGCGACTTCGTTTGCAGCCAATGATGTAGACCAGTTCTCCTTTTTGGGTAAATGCATTCAATGTTTAGAGAGTAGGATTGATCCCGTGCCAAGGTTTCCTCACTTAAACAAGCTTGAAGCACAGGTATCGCTTGATATGTGACAATTTTTGCGATGCATGGTATTCCTGGCCATAGGCAACTCCCTAGCAGGACTAAAAAGCCACGCTTAAGTATCAAGCGATTGCATTACTCGAAATCAAGTTACAGCCATCATCATGTGTGTATGTATGTATGTATATATGTATTGTGCTACTGGTAACATGTATCCTAGTACAACCTGTCCCATGGTCGGGTCGTTGGCGACTAAACTGACAACCCCACCAAGGTTTTTTGGTGAGGAGGGTGACTTTGGACATCCTGCAGGACTAAAAACAAAACCTGTCAAAGGGCAAAGGAGCTCTTAAGAGTCAATGGCCATCCAAAATCACCGGGAGAGATGACCCCTTAGCCTTTGTCAAGGCAGAATTCTAGGAGAAGGAAAACTCTGATATAACACCTGCAACCCTGATGGTATCCAATGATGTTGACTTGTTCTTCTTTTTGGTAAATATCATCTTGGTTAAGAGAGTGGGACTGGCTTTGTGCAGTGCCTTTGCTCACTATAAAAGCTTCACGGCACAGGCATTGCTTTATATCTGGAGATCTCTCTGAACTTGTCACATGGTTCCAAGGGCCCAGCACTATGTGTCAATAATTGTCACAAGTGTAGTGTTTGTACCAGAGTTTTCAAGTCGCTGGCTGGACTAAAAAGTCACACTTGTTCACCGCATCGGTAGGGGTTCTCCTACATGGATATAAAGTAGTGGCCGTACTCGAAAACGAGTTGGCAGCCACCATATATGTATGTATGCATATCTCAGGTCGCTCACGAGTGCTACTGGTAACATGTAACCCTGTACAACCTGTCTCATGGTCGGGTCGCCGGCGACTAAACCTGCGGCTTGGGAAACATCCGATGATGTTGAATAGTTCTCCTTTTCAGGCAGTGTTTTCGATGCTCAGAGTACAAGACCTTTCTCCACTTAAAAAAACCTTCAAAGCACAGGCGTTGCTCGTTCAGGATTTGTTACAGGTTCGTGTGGTTGGCCGTTGCCTAAAAGTGCACCATTTTCTGTAATCTGACAAGTGATTGCAATATTCTTAGCAGAGTTTGCAGCCATCATGTATGTATGTATGTATGTATGTATGTATGTATGTATGTATGTATGTATGTATGTATGTATGTATGTATGTATGTATGTATGTATGTCAGGTCACCAGTTGGTGCTACTGGTAACATGTATCCCAGTACAACCTGTCTCATGGTCGGGTCGTTGGCGACTAAACTGGCAACCCCACCAAGGTTTCCTGGTGAGGAGGGTGACTTTGGACATCCTGCAGGACTAAAAACAAAACTTGTCAAAGGGCAAAGGAGCTCTTAAGAGTCAATGGCCATCCAAAATCACCGAGAGAGATGACCCCTTAGCCTTTGTCAAGGCAGAATTCTAGGAGAAGGAAAACTCTGATATAACACCTGCAACCCTGATGGTATCCAATGATGTTGACTTGTTCTTCTTTTTGGTAAATATCATCTTGGTTAAGAGAGTGGGACTGGCTTTGTGCAGTGCCTTTCCTCACTATAAAAGTTTCACGGCACAGGCATTGCTTTATATCTGGAGATCTCTCTGCACTTGTCGTCACATGGTACCATGGGCCCAGCACTATGTGTCAATAATTGTCGCAAGTGTAGTGTTTGTACCAGAGTTTTCAAGTCGCTGGCTGGATTAAAAAGTCACTCGTTCAGCGCATCGGTAGGGGTTCTCCTACATGGATATAAAGTAGTGGCCGTACTCGAAAACGAGTTGGCAGCCACCATGTATGTATGTATGTATGTATGTATGTATGTATGTATGTATGTATGTATGTATGTATGTATGTATGTATGTATGTATGTATGTATGTATGTACGTACGTACGTACGTATGTATCTATGCATCTCACTTCTCTTTGACCTATATTTCCTGTTGGAGTCGTAGTGATATACGGCGTGTAATGGTCATTTGAAAACCTGGTGGAACCCGATTCTTTTCCAGAAAAGGAAAGAGTGTAGAAGCAAGAAAAACATATTGAAGAATCCCAGTACTGAACTGGTAGTATTCATCGACCCCGAAAGGATGAAAGGCAAAGTTGACTTCGACAAGATTTGGACCCAGAGACTAGAGAACTGAAACGAATGCCGCAAAACATTCTTTCCGACATTCTAACAACTCTGCTTACTTGGCCCTCGTGGATGTATGTATGTACACACATGCAAATACACCCCTCACATGCATACATATTTCTATAGATCAGTGGTTCCCAACCTTTTGTGCACCATGCCCCACCTCAACATCTAAAAAATTGTTATCTCTCCCTTTGACATGAAAACAGCAATGATAAACTGCCAAGTGTAAACAAATTGGTATATATGTGGTGCCAAATGACGTCTGGAGGAGGTGAAACAGGAGTTTCTGACAATAATGTGTACCAAAGTTGCAATGGGGTAAAAGTAATTATGTAAAACCTGAGGTTTGTTCTCATTAACATAATTTTCAAATTGCCCCCTTGTAGAGTGTGCGCCCCACGTTGGGAATCACTGTTATAGATAGAAGTAGAGATAAAAAAATGTGCGAAATTGTAAGAGAGAGAGAGAGTGAGAGAGAGAGAGAGAGAGAGGGGGGGGGGTGTGTGCAGTTGGATCAATGTAAATAATTACATATTCATATATACCTCTCATGTTAAGACTGTTTTGTTGTTATATATCGTCATTTTATGCTTTAATCTTTGTAGGGAAACCAAAAGTTTCTGTAGTTAACAAAGTCATTAACCGTAAAATCGGGGACTCAATGACTCTTCGTTGTAAGATTAAGTCACTTCCAAAATTCCTTATGAACTGGAAGAGATACGGTGTGGAAGTCTCGGATATACCAACAGTGCAGAAACGAATGAAAATTGACTTTGTTGCACAAAGCGAAACCCATATCACTTTTATCCTCACCATTAAGAATCTGAAAAAGAAAGATTTTGGACCCTATGAATGTATAGCCTACAATAAATATGGGAACAGCACGGAAGAAGTAACGTTACAATGTAAGTATTCTTTGTTTCTTTCTTTCCTTCTTTCTTTGTTTCTTAGTTTGTTTGTTTGTTTGTTTGTTTGTTTGTTTGTTTGTTTGTTTGTTTGTTTTCTTCTTCTTCTTCTTCTTCTTCTTCTTCTTCTTCTTCTTCTTCTTCTTCTTCTTCTTCTTCTTCTTCTTCTTCTTCTTCTTCTTCTTCTTCTTCTTCTTCTTCTTCTTCTTCTTCTTCTTCTTTTTCTTCTTCTTCTTCTTCTTCTTCTTCTTCTTCTTCTTCTTCTTCTTCTTCTTCTTCTTCTTCTTCTTCTTCTTCTTCTTCTTCTTCTTCTTCTTCACCTCCTCCTTCTGTTCCCCATAGACCATTGGTCGAAGGATCTGTTTATCTTTTTTGTAGCATTCTTGAATAATGGAGGCAACGCTTCTAGTCTGGTGTTCAATCCCTCCTCCTTTCTCAACACAGGTCGAAGATTAATACACACACACACACAGACACACACACACACACACACACACACAGACACACACATTTATATATATATATATATATATTCCTCGTATGTGGACCTTGACCGCGGAATCAACTACCATCCTAGGATTTTACCCACCTTTCCACCACATCTTCTTACGGAATCACCTTCAAAATTTTTTTTTTCCCACACGCCACCTACACCCACAACACGCTTAAACACCACACACACGTGCGTTCCGCCACATATTTACACATTCAGCCTCCGGATTCCTCTCACCCCATCCCTCTATCCACACACGCACACACACTCCGACCTACACCCCACCCCACACACACCTCTTCCTGAACATGCAACCCCGTTCTTCCCCCAACCCTTGCTTTCACATACACACACACACACACACGTACACCTAAACACACACACCACCTTCAGCCCTCCCCGCTCGGACACCCCGTCTCCCTCTCCCCACTCCACCCGCCACCACCCCTACACGCCCCACACCATTCCACCGCCTGTTTTACCCCATTTTAATTTTATTTTGATCATGTTTTTATTTTTATTTTCATTAGCACCGTTTCATCCCACCCCTTTTTGCTATATGTCTCTCCACCACTCCCCTACAACCCTTTGAACTCTCTTCCCACACACTTTTCACCTGAAGAAGGGCTTATGCCCGAAACGTCGTTCCCCACCACCACCCCACTCTCAAGAGCGTGAAATTAATAAACATTCGTTGTACTGCCTCTCTGTTTTGTTCCTGTTCAAATTTTCCATTATATATATATATATATATATATATATATAAATATGTATATTTGCATATATATACCTTTATGTATTTGTTCCGCAAGATTCTTGATGTGAACTCGTGTGTTGAAACCGATATTGTTATATTTGCGGATGGTCATGTTCCCAATAATACCAATAGAAAGAAACACACGCACCATATAATTTTCACTTTATCTTTATTGGTAGTGTTCGTTATTAATTTCATTTGTGAAAGTTCTTTCGTCACACATTCTGTGACCTCCCCAGTGACTATCTGTTTTGAGCCTCCTCTTTTTCCTGGTCTCAAACTTCTATTCCATGTTGTCTTTGTATATGTATATATATATGCGCGTATGTGTGTATGTGTGTGTGTGTGTGTGTACGCGAGTGCGCATATCTCATATGACTTGTGAACTGTATTATCGTAAATATCTGACCGCTAGTTACAGTGTTCTTGTGTTATTAAAATAACAGTGAAAAAAGGTTCGAAAGGACGACGAAAACCACACGTCTCTCCGTTCTCAGAATCCACAGATCGAATAATCTTATCCAACACCAGGCATCAAAATGATAAAACAGAGATGGAGCATCGCGTTACTGTGTCACTGGCTACGACAACATTGCCTTCCGGTTTAAAGTGTAAGTATGGTGAGAGAATACGTAGACTGTTCCTTAGTCTTGCACTACTAGTCGTAAGAATTGTGTAATAATGATAACAACAGGAATGAATTTCTACTAAACATTTTAACACGCATTTTTTTATCTGTCGTGTCTCTTCTTTGCCATTTCTTTTTACTTTCTATTCTATTAATCTGGTTGGTAACACTTTCTTTCTGTTGTTGTTGTTGTTGTTGTTGTTGTTGTTGTTGTTGTTGTTGTTGTTGATCTTCTTCTTCTTCTTCTTCTTCTTCTTCTTCTTCTTCTTCTTCTTCTTCTTCTTCTTCTTCTTCTTCTTCTTCTTCTTCTTCTTCTTCTTCTTCTTCTTCTTCTTCCTGGTAGGAGCTTAGGGGCTGAGTCCTCAAGCAAGTCTTCCAGCGGGTCCAGTTAGAAGCAGCTGTATCCGATTGATCCGGATGGATTCCCAAACGAGACCAGCCGAGCACTTGGATGTTATCCAACCATCTTGCTTGGGGTCTACCCCTGGGTCTCCTTTAAGCTGGTTTTTGCCCATAAAATCTGTCTAGCGATTCTTTCCCGAGACATTCTAACCATATGTCCATAATATTGGTACTGTGATTTCTCAATTCGGAGAAGTAATGGCTCTACCTGGAGAGACTATCTGATCTCTTTTCTTTTCTTGTTATCCTTGTTTTGTTTGTTGTTTTCTCTCATTAATTCTCGTTTTCTTTCTCTCTTTTCTGATTTGTCTGTCTTTATAATTAATTCTATTTCATTCTTCCTCTTTCTAGTTTTCTCTCTTTTGTTCTTGTCACTCCACTGTTTTGATAACAACGTCTGTTTCTATAAATCCAAACTGTTGCAATACTTCCGCTTGTTTCTTCTCCTTTGTTAGTGGAGTCTTCTTTTTCTTTGCGTTTGTTTTCAATTCACCGCCAGCTTAATCGTGTAATATCTATTATCACGCATTACCGAAACAATGTGTTGTAATAAAAAACTACTTTACTAACAACCAACTCATCTGGCTTGATTTCTACATACATACTTACATATATGCATACATACATACATACATACATACATACATACATACATACATACTTATATACATGCATACATACATACATACATACATACTTACATACATGCATACTTACATACATACATACATGCATGCATACATAGATACATACATGCATACATACATACATAACTGGATATACACAGGTATAGGTACAGAAACATATACACGTGTACACATATAACTCAAAATATACAGATCCCTACATGCAATGACGTCCATACTTGACACACACACACACACACACACACACACACACACACACACACACACACACACACACACACACACACACACACACACACACACACACACACACACACACACACACACACACACATATACGTATTTAGCTAGTTCATGTCTACAGCCTACATTTCAATGAAAGAGTCTTGTTTCTATGTTAGAAACCGGCTTTCCCTCTATTGGTGGAAATATATAAAATAATAAAACCAGAAGAATATACATATATACCTATATACATACATACATACATACATATATATGTATATGCATACTCACATATGTTTGCATATATAAATAAAATCATAAATATATACATACATTATACATACGTCCATTCGTATATATATACACATATACATTCACACACACATACATACACATCGAAATAAACACACACATACATAAATATAGAAATACATACATACACCCATACATACATATGTAAATACGTACATTTATGAATACTTACGTATATAAATACATACATACTATCTGACCAACACCACAAACTGACCTGCCTGACCTCCTACATGATCTCCTGACCCTCACCTGACCACCTGAGTCCCCTTAAACACCTGACCCTCCCTACCTCATGACTCCCGCCCACAACTTTACCACAACGAGCACTATCAACCCTTCCCCACCACCACCACCACCACCACAAACACAACCAACATAAACGACCTGAGAAGTCTCCCATGTGATGCAACCTCGTAAGAGACCTGTAAACTCCACAGAAGTGTAAGCTGTAACAAGATGATAGGACTTGGGCCCCTATCATTAAAATACCCAAGAAATCTCCCATGAAATGCCATCTCGTTAGAGACCAGCGAAGCATATATAGGTGTGAACTGTAACAGCAACAACCTATCCCCAGCCATAGAAACCTTGAAAAATGTCAAGGGCACAGTATTTCACTGTCCTTCATCCCAACCTGACTAAACAGTCAATTTCCAGCAAAGCATATATAGGTGTGAACTGTAACAACATGATAGGACTTGGACCCTATCATTAAAATACCCGAGAAATCTCCCATGAAATGCCATCTCGTAAGAGACCAGCGAAGCATATATAGGTGTGAACTGTAACAGCAACAACCTAGCCCCAGCCATAGAAACCTTGAAAAATGTCAAGGGCACAGTATTTCACTGTCCTTCATCCCAACCTGACTAAACAGTCAAAGAAAAACAAATCCCGGTTAGGATTGACCTAGGACTAAACACTAACAAAAAATGCAAAGTTATAATACAATTTCCCTGTCCATCTATTTTTTTTATTGCTTATCTTTTTTTCCCTTGAATATTCTTTTCATGATAGATATAACTTCGATAGTAGCTGTGTTTCTATATTTTCGCTATAGCATCCTTGTTTAAAGAATATAGTATATGATGCTCGTATGGCATGAAATAGTTAACCTCGCTTTTCTTAATTGGAAAAAAACAGAACGTTATTGAAAATCGATGATAAATAATTTTTTCTTTGTAAAAAGCTGTTTATACAAAAACCAAACAAACACACTATTACAGGGAACATAAAAAGAGAAAAAGGAAAGGGAAAGGGGGCAGGCACAACAGACATTACACCCCAGTCTGAGCAGTGTTTCAGCTGCGCCTCGCGGACAAAATGGCAATGGCGTTACAGCGGCGAACGGCCAGAGACACCCACAGCAACAGCCACACCACCTCACGGGCTCCCCTCCTCAAGTCGGCTGCTGTCTTCCCGAGTTTTTTTCTTGTTTAAACTGTTTTTTCCGTCTTTCTGAATTTTTAACATAATTTACGTTAGACAAATTGTATACTCTTTTACTCTTTTACCTGTTTCAGCCACCCGGCTGAGGCCATGCTGGGGCACCGCCCTTGATACAGTATATTTTAAATTAGAAAAAAAACCCCATTATACTTTGATATATTCCACTATATACATTGCTTGTGATCGCTTTGAGTAGTGGTTGGTGGTGTTGAGCTCATAATCTTAAGTTTGAAATTTCGAGTCCCAGACCGTATGGGGGGCGTTGTACCATTGAGAAAGACGTTTATTTCACATTGCTCCGGGCCACGCAACTGGAGTAAAAAAAATCAGTTCTGATGACACCGGTGCCAAGCTGTATCGGCATTTGCCTTTCTTTTACACAACGTGATGTATAGTGTATATATAATTTATGTATAGTGTATATAGAGTGTATATTTGAGTAACGACAACACTCCTACCACCACCACCACCACCACCGCCACTACCACCGCCACTACTACTATTACTACTACTGCTGCTACTGCTACTACTACTACTACTACTACCACTACTACTACTACTACACATTGCTTATAAATTTATGCAGCACTAATTCCACGTTTTTGGCATTACAAGCTTCCTTAACTCATTAATTATTACTACTAATTACTTAATAACCCACCAATTATATTAACTCATCTAAACTATCATTTACTTATTATAGCAGTAACAACAATAACAACAACAGTAATAGCTCAACAGCATACTAATAATTGTTTTTACCTTTGGCACAAGGCCAGCAATTACTCCAGTGCATTGCTGGTACTTTATTTTATCGACCCCGTAAGG
>OZ024742.1:170661838-170664338 GCA_964016885.1 Eledone cirrhosa
AGCAGTAACTTTAAACTGTATTGGTCTACCAGTAAGATAGTCAGATGTTCTAACAACTCTGTCAACTCGCTGCCTTAAATGCTAAATATACAATGGTCTATGTATGTATGTATGTATGTATGTATGTATGTATGTATGTATGTATGTATGTATGTATGTATGCATGCATGCATGCATGCATGCATGTATGTATGTTATCTCTTTCTCTTAATTTCGAGTATATTTTTTTGACCGGCCACCTTCCTGGTGGCAAGGTTATAAAAGAAAATAAATTGTCATCCCTTGAATCGCAAGAATGTTTTACAAATTTTGAAGGTGCCAGCTATCGCAGCCATTTGTGGACTATGAATTAGGGAGTTGCGCTCTTTGTACGCAAATCCAAGTTCAGTCATACTTTGGTCCAAGCGGGTTGGTATATAACCCGTAGCTCCAATAATGATGGGTATGAAGCTAAAGGTGTATCTTGGATACTGGATTTGTAAACTCCTCATCAATGGTCCGTAGATGTCCTCCTTCTCCTGTATTTTTCTGACAACGTTAACATCAAGTGGGCAGCTGATCTCCACAACAGAACACGTTTTCAATGTGTGGTCCCAAACAACAATATCAGGCCGGTTGTGCTTTAATTTGGTGGCAGTTTTTATTTTCAGGTTCCACCAGTATTCCTTAGTGCCATCTGTCTCAATATATTCTTCCTCGTTTGTTGTTAATTTTGTTTTCCGAAGTGCGTTCCAGATGGTTCTAGCTATCCCATCGTGTCTCATGGGGAGGTAGTAGCGAGATGACATTCTTTCGCAGCTGGCAACAATGTGGCTTACATCCTCGATCTTTGTTTTACATAGCCTACATTTATTGTCAGCTGCTGGCCCTCCTCTTTTGTGCAGCAGATATTTGGTAGGGAGTTCTTGTTCTTGTATTGCATAGAGATATCCCTCAAGGTGTGATGTCATAAACTCGTCGGAACTCCATGCCAGGCTTTTTGAATGGTTTATCGCCTCTATGGTCTGTGTTTTACGTCTCAAGTATCCATGCACAACTTTTTCTGTAAATTGGTCAATTTTTTCATCTTGTTTGAACATTGAATAGGATCTCTCTGGGTGAGAGATTTATATCAGGCTTTATTCCATATCTCTCCTTCAGATCAGTGGCTATTCTAATGATATTTTTTTTTTCATGCTCAGAAACCTGGGCAAGATGGTTGCCAACCTTTTTCCTCTGTTGAAGATGTTGCTTCAGTGTTACTATCCGGGTCTCATATGATGTTAATATGGATTTTAGACCCCGGCCACCTTCCTTGTGTGAGAAGTATAGCCTATCCACATCACCATTGATGTTGTAGTTCCTAGTAACACTGAGAAGTTTGCGAGTTCTAACATCCATCTCACTTAGTTCTTGCAATGACCAGTTCAGCAGGCCAAATGTTGGCGTTAGAATTGGCACAGCATAAGTATTGTGGGCAATGTATTTGTTGTACGCTGACAGTTTTGATGACCATATTTTCTTTACTCTTCTGAGGTATTCAGTTCAGGTTCTCTCCTTATTTATGGGTCCATCATATCTGACATTCTCATCCTGTCCAAGATATCTGTAGTTGTCACCTGACTGTAGAGGTTGTATTGTCAGGCCGTTCATCTCTAGGTTTCTAGAGGAGGGCACAGCTCTTCCACGTTTTACTGCCAAATATGCACACTTGGGCTCACCAAATTTCATTTTGATGTCGGTTGAAAATTGTGTAATGAGGTCCAATTGTTTCTTGATGTCATTGATATTTGGCCCATACAACTTCAGGTCATCAACAAAGAAAAGATGGGAGATACTTCTGGACCCACTTCTTTGTCCACCTTGTTTCCTGAGTAGGTAAGATGGTGGATTCAGTGAGAGAACGAAGAGTAGCACTGACAAGCTATCACCCTGAAAGATGCCCTTCTTGTAATGCATCTTATCAGTCTTAACTTGCTCCTTCTTACCTCTAAGGATCAAATTGGTGTACCAGTTCTTGGTCAGGCGTTCAACAGCAGCTACCAATGGTTGTGGGACTTTGGCTAACTGTAAAGCCTTAACAATCCACCCATGGGGTACACTATCAAATGCTTTTTGATAGTCCAGCCACACCACAGTCATCTTTCTGCGATTCTTTGTTGTTTTTTCCTGAATCATTTTGTTAGTTAGTAAGTGATCTATGCAACCCCACACCTCCCTCTTTCCACAAGCTTATTCAGGTGTTATGATGTTGTTGGTAGCACAGTGATCCTGTAAGAACAGGTTAAGGCACCCAGTATATAATTTATACATGATGTTTTGGCAGGCTATTGGGCGGTAATTTTTAGCAAGGCAATGAGGAGAGTAGTGGCAGTTGATAACCATCTGGGCAGTTCTTGTGTGCCTTAAATGGTTTCTGTAAACAGCCGTATGAGATCTTGCCGATAGAAAGTGAAATTCTTCAACCAGTATCCTGTAATGAGGTCTGGGGCTGGCGATTTCCTATTCGACATTTTCTGTA
>OZ024742.1:170669338-170679338 GCA_964016885.1 Eledone cirrhosa
GGGGGGGCTTGTGTGTGTGTACGCGTGTGTATGAGTGATCGATAAAATATGTACCAGACCTATAAGAAACAGAAATGCGGTTGATATAATCAATTAAATTCCTTGAAGGTATTGCTACAGCATGGCCGCAATCGAATTCCTGAGGCTTTTGGCACAAAGTCAGCAATTATCTCAGTTGTATTACTGGTATTTTATTTATCGACCCCGTAAGGATGAAAAGCAAAGTTAACCTGAATTTATATTGTAAAGGGCCGCAACTCCATACTACAAAGCATTTTTTCGACCCTCTACCGATACTGCCTATGTACAAAAATGAATAATGTAAGGAGATGTAAACATCTATTTTAAAAACAGAATAGATGTTTTTGTCTAAGGGAAATAACTCTCATATTACAATGGCATAATTTCAAGTTCTCTCCCTTGTAAATATTGTAAATGCCGCTGAGTGATGTATTCAGCTACTGCTTCTTTTCTCAGGTTCTCATGATCATGACGAATTTACTATTACTACTACTACTACTACTACTACTACTACTACTGCTGCTGCTGCTGCTGCTGCTGCTACTACTACTACTACTACTACTACTACTACTACTACTACTACTACTACTACTACTACTACTACTACTACAATTAGCTTAGCTGATGTGATTAAGACATTAGCTTCGTAACAACATGGTGCTGCTGCTGATGATGATAGTGGTGGTGATGGTTGGCTCCACACGTTTTAAAATGGTTTAGCGGTGTGATTTTGAACGCGGGGCGCACGCTCTCCAAGGGTGGTTTGGGGGAAGTTTGAATATTGGAGGATTCTTGTGACGCTAAACTCCGCCAGATGCAGACTGCGCATCAATATGAGATATTTTTCTCCACAAAGTTAGATCACTAGCAGCAGAGTTCAAAGAGCAAAGATCAACTCCAGTCCATAAGTTGACATTGTCAAGCCGTCGTTTTGGCTGCCGGCTCTGCTTCTCTTACCAGTCAACCTTCCTTCTAGTCATAACCTACATACACCACGAGTTGATCTTTTTATATGGCCGTATAGTTTGGGTAGTCATGATTTGACAATTGATTTAATTGGTCTGAGTCTGGTAATGTTGAGCAGCTCACTGATACAGATACTGTCGCTGAGCCGCTTGCCAGTCATAAGTCTCATGATGTGGTTCTGGAATGTAGAGAGCTTCTGGGGTAACCTTGTCGTCCAATTAAGACAGTCAAGGCCATATTACACAACTGGTAGGCTGTAAGTATCAAAGATCGTAGCCTTCAAATGATAGGAAACTCGTTTTGATGTTAGTACTTCCTTGTTCTTGTTGAAAGCTTCCCAACCTAGAGTGATGCGATACTGTGCAGCAACTATTCTATTGTTGTTTGATGATAGTTTGTGAACGAGATATACAAACTCCGTAACTTGAGCAATTTGCTGGTTGTAGATCGTGAGTTGGAGATTGGCATTGTTTTTATCAGTTGTCATACACTTTATTTTGTAGATGTTGATGTGTAAGCCAACCTCCAGCGAATGTTTGGCCAATACATTCAGAGTCTCGCAGATCGGTTCTAGAGTAATTCATGATAGCCAGATATTGGAGGATGGGGCGAGTCATATCTAAATTTCACATTATACCATATTAATGGTGAACATGTTTTTATATTGAGAAAGGGAATCAGTCTTTTTGGTGTTGAGGTGGTGTCACAGAGCACAAATATGTTACGAACCACTAGTTTAAACAACATGATCGACTACTCGTTGCTCTCTTGCTCTGGAACCCTGACTCCAGCCTGACAAGGAGTAGGAAGCTGTCATTCCCTGACGTTATCTCTAGGGATACGGGAATCAGTAGACGGGACCTGGGGGCAGCGATGGGGGACAGGGAATTCTGGGGCATGAAAGTGAGATCCATCATCTCGACAGTAGTCGACGAATGATGATGATGATGACTAGTTGCAAATACTACCTTAATTCGCGAGATGGAATGGCTCTTCCAGCACATCTACCTTACCATCCACCGGGGTAACGCCTTCTCCATTCTGTCCACCGGGGCTGTGGGGCTCACTATACAGAAAGATGGGGAGGGTGCGAGAGATGGGGGCGATGATGGTGGGAGTTCGTCTCTTCCGTGTTCGGACACATTGCATCTGTCAAGAGTATATTTTCATACTTGTGACGAACATTGTGAATTCCTGTTTATAGTTTGAATCCTTAGAACGCAACTATAACTTACAGTACGACTCGTCCTTGTGTCATCACCGGCATTTTTAATGTCTTGTACTATATGGAATCACATTAGCAAAACATTCTTAGAACGTACAACATATCAAAATGGCTGCATCACATTAAAAAAACAAAATCTTTACTCTAATACTACACATTTTCAGAATGATTTGTTCACTAGTAAATATATTATAAACAATTGAATTAACAAACCACACGAAGAGACGTGAGATAACTATAGCAGATAAAGTGATATACCTTTAATATAAAATAACGTAATATAATTTTGATATCAGATGACGTGAGGGTCACTCTAGGTAGAACCATTACTTTTCCGAATTGAGAGATTACAGCTCGGATACTATGGACATGGGATTAGAATGTCTCAGGAAAGAATCGATGGATAGATTTTACGGACAAAACCACCCAGCAAGAGACCCAAGGGCAGACCCTGAGCAAACTGGTTGGATAGCATCCACCAGCTTGTCTGGTCTCGCTTGGGGATCCAGCCGTATCAGTTGGGGACTGTTGCTTCTGACAGGATTCGCTGGAAGGAATGTTTGAGGACTCTTCCCCCTCGTCCCTCTCAGGAATAATTGGGCGAAGAAGAAGAAGAAGAAGAAGAAGAAGAAGAAGAAGAAGAAGAAGAAGAAGAAGAAGAAGAAGAAGAAGAGGAAGAAGAAGAAGAAGAAGACGTGAGAGAACTTTAATATCAGATGACGTGATATAACTTTAATGTCTGACAATATAGATTAATTGTTTCTACTAAGCAAAGAATCGCTGCTGTCACCCTTAACGGGATCTTCTGAAACTATAAAAAAAAAAAAAAAATCAATCTGTGAACGCAGAAGTAAATATTTCGAAAAAAGTTGCAACCGAAGGAAAACAGGAAGACGATACTTGGGTTCGTGGAGACGTTTCCTGGCAATGAACGAAAAATAGCGAAGATAATACGTCGTTATGTGGATCGTTGTGAACAATTACACGAAAAGACAAAACCACGTTTATGGTATAAATGGAGTCATTATACTAGTATTCTATTTAGGAAACCGAATAATTCTCGGCTTCGGAGTTAAGAACAATTGTTTCTACTTTTGGCACAAGGCCAGCAATTACCCAGTGCATTACTGGTACTTTATTTTATTGACCCCGTAGAGTTAAGAATAATTGTTTCTACTTTAGGCACAAAGCCAGCAATTTTCCAGTGCATTACTGGTACTTTATTTTATCGACCCCGTAAGGATGAAAGCAAAGTCAACCTCGGCGGGATTTGAACTCAGATCGTAAAGGGACGTAACTATGCTGGAAAGCATGGCGTCCGACCCTCTACTGATACAGCCAATCCACCGCCCTGTTTCCTGGTAGAGTTAAGAATAATGTAAATAAATTAGTTGAATGATGGCTCTTCCAGCGCGTCTCCCTCACCATCCTCCGGGAAAACGCCTTCCATATCCTGTCTGCCGGGGCCATGGAGCAACCAGCACGTGGGTCCCTATTTGCTCATAAAAGTGAGAGATGGGGAGAGCGGGAGAGAGGGAGGCAGTGACAGTGGGAGTTACGTCCCCTTGTGTTCGAACCTGGTGTATATGTATATGTTTCACGGACACACACTGATAGCATCAATCAAGGTAGAATAGTGAACAACTAACTCTGGCTTAAATAATTACCACGTATTTATAATATTAAAATGCTTTATATACGTATGTTGCAAGAATGGAGAACTAGAAAGAGAGAGAGAGAGAGAGAGAGAGAGAGAGAGAGAGAGAGAGAGAGAGAGAGAGAGAGAGAGAGAGAGGTATTTATTGAAGTGAAATCGGTAAGAGAGAGAAAAATGTTTATTGGAGGGAGTAGTAACGGTGAGAGGAAGAAGAACGTGAAGGGCATTTACGTACAATATGTTGCATTGTTGGAGGAAGAGACAAAGTGAAAATGAGAGAGAGAGAGATAAGGGAGGACGAGAGAGAGAGAGGGAGGGAGAGAGAGCGAGAGAGAGAAGGGGAAATAGAGAGGGCAGGAGAGAGAGAGAGAGAGATTCCAGAGAAAGACATTTCAAACTGTCTTCTGTTATTAACTGTTGACTTTTGAAGCACTGTTTATCTTTGATTACGATTTTCAGTCTCTCGTGTTTATCTTTTATTCAACTTTCAGGAAGTAATGTTTTTCTTTGATTTGGCTATTCTCAGAGCAAACCTATCTCAATTTTACTTATTCTATTTAGTTTTTTTCATGTTATTAATAACTGTTTGTTGTTATTTTAGTCATGAAACACCTTCAGAATCTTACTTTGATATTCCAATCTTCTAAATTTTTAGATTAAGAAATCCCCAGTTGTAATAAAAAGCACCAAAAATAAAGTAATATAATGATCCTATTTGTATTGCTTATTTCCAGTCTGCTGTACTTTAAGCCAGGCTAGTGATATTTTGATATTTTAAATACAAGAATTATCTCACTTGTTAAGATCTCTGACACTTCTGCCAATGAGATTAGGAAATACAATCTCTAGAGAGTTATAAATAGTGTGTAGTTTAACAACTGCAATGGTGGATATAAGAAATATAGCTTTAACACGTTGGGTAATAGACTATCGCAGTTCTAATACCGCAGTGTGACGCAGCATAGCCGAATTGTTAAGATGTTCGCTTCGCAATTATGAAGTTCCAGGTTCGCTAAATAACTTTGATATGTTACCGTGCAGTAACTTCGAAATATTGTCGCTCACTTGCTTTGAAATATTGCCGCCCAGTAATGTTGATATTGCTGACGTGCATAACTGTGAAACGCTGTCACTCAGTAACATTGAACTATTGTCGCTCAGTAGCTTTAAAACATTGTCGCTCAGTAACTTTGAAATGTTGCTTCTCAGTAACTTTGAAATGCTACTTAGTAGCTTTGAAATGTTGCTGCTCAGTAGCTTTGAAACATTGCTGCTTAGTAGCTTTGAAACGTTGCTGCTCAGTAACTTTGGAACGCTGCTGCTCAGTAACTTTGAAACGTTGCTGCTCAGTAGCATTGAAACGTTGCTGCTCAGTAGCATTGAAACGTTGTTGCTTAGTAGCTTTGAAACGTTGCTGCTCAGTAACTTTGGAACACTGCTGCTCAGTAACTTTGAAACGTTGCTGCTCAGTAGCATTGAAACGTTGCTGCTCAGTAGCATTGAAACGTTGTTGCTTAGTAGCTTTGAAACGTTGCTGCTCAGTAACTTTGGAACGCTGCTGCTCAGTAACTTTGAAACGTTGCTGCTCAGTAGCATTGAAACGTTGCTGCTCAGTAGCATTGAAACGTTGCTGCTCAGTAACTTTGAAACGTTGCTGCTCAGTAGCTTTGAAACGTTGCTCAGTAGCTTCGAAACGTTGCTGCCCAGTAGCTTTGAAACGTTGCTGCTCAGTAATTTTGAAACGTTGCTGCTCAGTAACTTTGAAACGTTGCTGCTTAGTAGCTTTGAAACGTTTCTGCTTCGTAGCTTTGAAACGTTGCTGCTCAGTAGCTTTGAAACGTTTCTGCTCAGTAACTTTGAAACGTTGCTGCTTTGTAGCTTTGAAACGTTGTTGCTCAGTAGCTTTGAAACGTTGCTGCTTAGTAGTTTTGAAACGTTGCTGCTCAGCAGCTTTGAAACGTTGCTGCTCAGTAGCTTTGAAACGTTGCTGCTCAGTAGCTTTGAAACCTTTCTGCTCAGTAGCTTTGAAACGTTTCTGCTTAGTAGCTTTGAAACGTTGTTGCTAAGTAGCTTTCAAATGTTGCTGCTTAGTAGCTTTGAAACGTTGCTGCTCAGTAGCTTTGAAACGTTTCTGCTTAGTAACTTTGAAACGTTTCTGCTTAGTAGCTTTGAAACGTTGCTGCTCAGTAGCTTTGAAACGTTGTTGCTCAGTAGCTTTGAAACGTTTCTGCTTAGTAGCTTTGAAACGTTGCTGCTCAGTAGCTTTGAAACGTTGTTGCTCAGTAGCTTTGAAACGTTGCTGCTCAGTAGCTTTGAAATGTTGCTGTTCAGTAGCTTTGAAACGTTTCTGCTTAGTAGCTTTGAAACGTTGTTGCTCAGTAGCTTTTAAACGTTGCTGCTCAGTAGCTTTGAAACGTTGCTGCTTTGTAGCTTTGAAATGTTGCTGCTTAGTAGCTTTGCAACGTTGCTGCTTAGTAGCTTTGAAACGTTGCTGCTCAGTAACTTTGAAACGCTGCTGCTTATTAGCTTTGAAACGTTGCTGCTCAGTAGCTTTGAAACGTTGCTGCTTTGTAGCTTTGAAACGTTGCTGCTTCGTAGCTTTGAAACGTTGTTGCCCAGTAACTTTGAAACGTTGCTGCTCAGTAACTTTGAAACGTTGCTGCTCAGTAGCTTTGAAACGTTGCTGCTCAGTAACTTTGAAACGTTGCTGCTCAGCAGCTTTGAAACGTTGCTGCTCAGTAGGTTTGAAACGTTGCTGCTCAGTAGCTTTGAAACGTTTCTGCTTAGTAGCTTTGAAACGTTGCTGCTCAGTAGCTTTGAAACGTAGCTGCTTAGTAGCTTTGAAACGTTGCTGATCAGCAGCTTTGAAACGTTGCTGCTCAGTAGCTTTGAAACGTTGCTGCTCAGTAGCTTTGAAACGTTGCTGATCAGTAGCTTTGAAACGTTGCAGCTCAGTAACTTTGAAACGTTGCTGCTTATTAGCTTTGAAACGTTGCTGCTTTGTAGCTTTGAAACGTTGCTGCTCAGTAGCTTTGAAACGTAGCTGCTTAGTAGCTTTGAAACGTTGCTGCTCAGCAGCTTTGAAACGTTGCTGCTCAGTAGCTTTGAAACGTTGCTGCTTTGTAGCTTTGAAATGTTGCTGCTTAGTAGCTTTGAAACGTTGCTGCTCAGTAGCTTTGAAACGTTGCTGCCCAGTAGCTTTGAAACGTTGCTGCTTAGTAGCTTTGAAACGTTGCTGCTCAGTAACTTTGAAACGTTGCTGCTTATTAGCTTTGAAACGTTGCTGCTTTGTAGCTTTGAAACGTTGCTGCTCAGTAACTTTGAAACGTTTCTGCTTAGTAGCTTTGAAACGTTGCTACTCAGTAACTTTGAAACGTTTCTGCTTAGTAGCTTTGAAACGTTGCTACTCAGTAACTTTGAAACGTTGCTGCTTTGTAGCTTTGAAACGTTGCTGCTTCGTAGCTTTGAAACGTTGCTGCCCAGTAGCTTTGAAACGTTGCTGCTCAGTAGATTTGAAACGTTGCTGCTCAGTAGCTTTGAAACGTTGCTGCTTTGTAGCTTTGAAACGTTGCTGCTTCGTAGCTTTGAAACGTTGCTGCCCAGTAGCTTTGAAACGTTGCTGCTCAGTAGCTTTGAAACGTTTCTGCTTAGTAACTTTGAAACGTTTCTGCTTAGTAGCTTTGAAACGTTGCTGCTCAGTAGCTTTGAAACGTTGCTGCTCAGTAGCTTTGAAACGTTTCTGCTTAGTAGCTTTGAAACGTTGTTGCTCAGTAGCTTTGAAACGTTGCTGCTCAGTAACTTTGAAACGTTGCTGCTCAGTAGCTTTGAAACGTTGCTGCTCAGTAGCTTTGAAACGTTGCTGCTCAGTAGCTTTGAAACGTTTCTGCTTAGTAGCTTTGAAACGTTGTTGCTCAGTAGCTTTGACACGTTGCTGCTCAGTAGCTTTGAAACGTTGCTGCTCAGTAGCTTTGAAACGTTTCTGCTTAGTAACTTTGAAACGTTTCTGCTTAGTAACTTTGAAACGTTGTTGCTCAGTAGCTTTGAAACGTTGCTGCTCAGTAGCTTTGAAATGTTTCTGCTCAGTAGCTTTGAAACGTTGCTGCTCAGTAGCTTTGAAACGTTGCTGCTCAGTAGCTTTGAAACGTTGCTGCTCAGTAACTTTGAAACGTTGCTGCTCAGTAATTTTGAAATGTTGTCACTCAGTAGCTTTCAATTTAATATGTTTTTGTTCAAAGTATCAGATGTGTCGCTCAGTGGCTGAGGAAATGGGACAGAACGTTAGTTACAGGTGAAATTCCATTCAGCACATCAGACGAAGGATTCGTTTTACTTTCTATAATTTTTCACTTTTCAGGTAAATAGTCGAATACTTCGCCCTAACATATATTTTGCATCTACAACAAAAGATTTGAGGTGATACAAAACAACAATATATTTGCATTACATAAAGAATTAAAGTCCGTAAATTTCTGTAATCTGTCTACAAGTAAAGTTACTATAAACATTTAAACTAATACACCTGTTTTTTTTAAATAGATTTTTTCCCCTTAATCATCGCCGGATGCGAAGAGTTAAAACTTCGCATCTTGATTATAATATCACATATCCATGATATTAGATTCATTATGTTTATTATACTTGAATGGATCTCCGTCGGTTTTGAAGGTGACTGTTTCAGTTGTTCAATCAATGGAACATCCTGTTCATGAAATTAATGTGTAAGTGGTCGAGCATTCCACAGACACCTGTCCTCTGAGCGAATTTTCCGGGCGAGTCAGTGCGACACAGAATATGACAAAGCTGGCTTTTTGAATTGCAGATCCAGTTCATACGACGGTCTTCTATACAATTTCCGTCTACCCAATTTCGCTCACAATTTAAGAGTCACCCGATGCTATGGTAAATGACTTTTGTCGAAGATGCCACGAACTCATGACCTCCAGATTGCAAAGTAAATTTCTTAACCATTCGGTCACGCTGTGTCCACTTATTATGTAAACATTGTATATGACGCCATGTACGCCCTGGGTATTACGTTAAGATTATTCGTGTTTGTGGACTGCTCAGCCACTTGCACATAAATTTCCCCCAAAAGGTTGTTCCATTGATCGAACAACAGGAACACACATACTCGAACTCATCATAGGTCCAACTCATTCTTACTAGCCGAATAAAGTGTCTTACAACGCGCCGCCGGGAATCGAACTTACGACCATAAATTCGTGAGTCGAGAACCCTAAACGCTAAACGGTTCATGGGGGTCTATTTATTTCCAGTTATTGTTATTCTCTGATGTGCAGAACCCCAGTCGTATGCCGCCCGATGATCCCCGCAGACAGTGCATAGTTGTTAGTGCACGAACTTTATCTTCAGAAAGAAGATTTTTTGAAAATATTACTTTGTCACAGAAGTTTCTGACTGAATAAAAGACACGGCTAACAATCTCTAAGTAGTCTTTTAACAAGCAACACCATCAAAGTGTGTGATTTATTCCATAGCTAGAGATTAGACAATAGATATAGTAAATATGGCACAATAACAGACCGGTGAACTCTCCCCCTCCGACGGGGAGATCTCCCACCCACTTTGGGGTGGATGAGAGATGTCTTCTCTTGTGAAAATGGGTATAGCTTCTATTATGTAAAATCTTGCCATTTACCTCATTTCTCTCCGTTTTGGGCACTTTTTTTCATGGTACTCCCCATTGGGGTTTTTAGAGGTTGGCAGGTCTGCAGTAAGCTATATTTGTACATTGGATAACAGTAAACTTTCCGACAGGAGAAAAATTACTTGTTATCATGGAGGATAGTGAGTGAAATGGGTTGAAATAGCCATTTCAACACGCAGGGCTCATTCATACGGGTGGCCAACACCATCGTGATAACAACAAGTAGGGAGATATTTGAAGGGTCGTGAACGGAGAATTCTCCACCGTTATTTTTATGATACTGATTGTTGAGAAGCAGAGTAGATAGATGGTGGGAAGGAATTGAACTAAGAAGATCAAGACGAAACTAAACGACTGTCGAGGCATGACATTATAGTTGAAGTAAGTGCTGAAAAGTTTCTTCCAATTCAGTGCTCTAAACGGATAATTAATTACTCTATGATAATTTCAAACATTCGAGTTG
>OZ024742.1:170681838-170689338 GCA_964016885.1 Eledone cirrhosa
CATCTCTTTGACAGAGATATAGTCTTGGGTCAAGTGGTGAACAAGTGGAGGTACTTGGTCTACTGGAATGTCGTCAAGCGCTCACAACCTTCTGTCAGTCAGATCATGTGGTCGGCAAAAACTCCACATTGACGTTCTATAGAGAATTATTTGTGGCTATAAGCGACAACGTTCCCGAGGAGACTCACTGCGTCGACGAAAACTTGCAAGACTTTTGGTTCAGGGCCTATGGAAAATTTCCAGGAATCCCTAGCCTAGTAGTGCTATCGGACGTGGGGGTGGGGGTGAGGTGGGGGGGGGGGGCGTTGCTGGATCGGGATAAACTCTACAAACACCGTCAGCCAGACCTGAGATTGCTATCTCTTTGGTGAATATGGCGAAAGAGGTTGACTGGTAGATGTGATTCACAGTGTTGGAGACCGACAGTTTCCTCTTTTCATAAACTTTTGCAAGTTTAGTTTGAAAAAATAATTAAGGGTGGAGAGAAAAGTGCTACTTTGCAGCAAATTTACTGAAAAGTGGATAAATGTAGCGAGCATGGTCCGAGTGACCAGGTCTGCTCTGTATATGGACCTGAAGACTGGAGGAGGACACATGGGAGAAGGCACTTGGCTTAATGGTCAAAGTGTCCGGGACTTGTTGTGGGCTTTTATTACGAATATCCCTTGGAAATCTTTTCTTTATTGGAGAAGATATCTTTGTTTTCATTTTATTGTTACCCATTTTGTTTGCGTTCTCGTTATTTCCCATTTGTAAATGTTTTCATGTAAACCCACACCGTGCCGTCCTATGCCGTCCTCTACCATCCTGTATCGTCCTCGATCATTATGAAAACCTTTGGGTCAAAATTACATTTCATACGACCGAGGTCGATAAAATAAAGTACCAGTAATGCACTGGTGTCGATTTAATCGACTTTCCGCTTCCCTTCAAATTGCTGACCTTGTGCCAAATGTAGAAACAATTATTTTTGTAGATTGGCAGTAGGGGTAGAACGTCGGACACCATGCTTTGCAGCATAGAGTTACGGCCCTTTATGATCTGAGTTCAAATCCCGCCCAGGTTAACTTTGCCTTTCATCCTTACGGGGTCGATAAAATAAAGTACCAGTCACGCACTGGGGTCAATTTAATCGACTTTCCCCTCCCCCAACATTGCTGGCCTTGTGCCTATATAAGAAACCATTATTATTATTATAATTATTATTCAGTCAGTTTAGGGCGGTGGATTGGTAGTATCAGCAGAGCGTCGGACGCCATGCTTTGTAGCATTGAGTTACGTCCCTTTACATTCTGAGTTCAAAACCCGCCGGGTTAGCTTTACCTTTCATTCTTACGGGATCGATAAAATAAAGCACCAGTAAGATACTGGGGTCGATTTAATCGACTATCCCCTCCCACTCAAATCACTGGCCTTGTGCCTATACGGTGGATTGGCAGTATCGGTAGAGGGTCGGACGCCAAGCTTTCCAGCATAGTTACGTCCCTTTACGATCTGAGTTCAAATCCCGCCGAGATTGACTTTGCCTTTCATCCTTACGGGGTCGATAAAATAAAGTACCAGTAATGCACTGGGTAATTGCTGGCCTTGTGCCTAAAGTAGAAACAATTATTATTATTATATTATTAGGGCGGTGGATTGGCAGAATCGGTAGAGCATCGGACACCATGATTTGCAACATAGAGTTTCGTCCCTTTACGTTTTATGTTTAAATCCCGCCGAGGTTAGCTTTGCCTTTCATCCTTACGGGGTCGATAAAATAAAGTACCAGTCACGCACTGGGGTCGATTTCATCGACTTTTTCCTCCCCCCCCCCCAAAAAAAAAAATGCTGACCTTGTACCTATACTAGAAATTATTATTATTATTATTGAGTGAGAAGGGCGGTGGATTGGCGTGTATCGGTAGAGGGTCGGACACCATACTTTGCAGCATAGAGTTACGGCCCTTTATGGTCTGAGTTCAAATCTCGCCAAGGCTAACTTTGCCTTTCATCCTTACGGGGTCGATAAAATAAAGTACCAGTAATACACTGGATATAATTGCTGGCCTTGTGCCAAACGTAGAAACAATTATTATTTAGTCAGTCGTCTGCGGCTGTTTAAAAGTTGCGGCCCTCGTCTATTTATGAAATCAATAGTCCAGTGTACCATTACATATCTTTTATCAACCAATCCATTCATCTATAATAAAATTACACGCAATCCTTCATTTGGCTTTAGAAGCAAAAATCAATTTTCTTTCTTTCTTTTCTACACTACAATTTTTGTTTTGTGTTTCATTTGGGATTCGGAGGTCGGGTTGGAACAGAAACAACGGAACAACAACAACAACAATAACAACAGCTACTACTACTACTACTACTACTGCTTTTTCTGCTGTTGCTGCTGCTGTTACTACTACTACTACTACTACTACTGCTTTTGCTGCTGTTGCTGCTGCTGCTGTTACTATTACTACTACTACTACTACTACTACTATTACTACTACTACTACTACTACTACTACTACTACTACTACTACTACTGATTTTGCTGCTGTTGCTGCTGCTGTTACTACTACTACTACTACTACTACTACTACTACTACTACTACTACTACTACTACTACTACTACTACTACTACTACTACTACTACTACTTCAGCAACCACAACTACAACAGCAACAACACCAACAACTACAGCAACAACAACAGTAACAACAGCAGCAGCAAGAGAAAGAATAATAGATAGAATATGATACAATATGAAATATTTTCGGATGAGTTTAATCCAGAAGCGAAGTAGAAATCACAAAAAGAATTCTATTATTTTACACTCCACATAAATAGTATTAATTTAATTTAGAAGCAACAAGGCACCAGCTAGCGAAACGGAAATCCTTTGGCTTCCCATACACTCATCCTTCTTCCCACTCCATACATACTCACACATATAGACATGTATATATATATATATATATATATATATATATATATATATATATATGTATGTGTGTGTGTGTGTGTGTGTGTGTGTGTGTGTGTGTGTGTGTGTGTGTGTGTTTGTGTGTGTGTGTGTGTGTGTGTATGTGTGTGTGTGTGTGTGTGTGTGTGTATGTATGTATGTATTGTGCGTATGCATACTTATATGGTTACGTTCATACTTGCATGCATGCATATATATATATATATATGTATTTTATACACACAGACACACACACACATACACATTCATGAATATATATATATATATATATATATATATATATATATATTAAGATAAGCAGAACATGGGCATATTAACTTCTTCTATTATATATATATATATATATATATATATATTTATACACACAGACGCACACACATACCCATACCAATCTTTTTTAGCAGGGATAACGCTTCAAACATACATTCACAAATACACGTGGGTGTGATGTGTTTGTATATGTAAAATGTGTGACTCTTTCTCTCTATTTGTGTTTCTGCGTGCGTTTGAGTGTGCGTATGTGTGTATAAGCCATATTTTTTTTTTACTCCCAGTAAAGAATTATGTTAATTTGTTTAACTTTATGATGATATATCTCATAGATGTATTATTCATTTAGTATATTTGTTTTGCCTTGTAACACATAGCTGCAAAGATCCGGAAGGCTAATCTTATTTATCTCCCTTTATGATTTTCCCCATGATGTGTGCATGTCGTCCGAAAGGAAAATATATTTAAATGTATTCGGAAATGTTTGAATGGTTATGAATTTTGAATGTGTTCTCCTACAATGATAATGATACGATGCGTAAAGAACCATACGCAGTAGTGATTCTGATGTTTAAGGTTTAAGGTGCATAACTATACACAGATACACACCACATATACAGAAATAAATCATAAAATTTTTATATATATATATGTACCCTACGTATAATATGTACGAATACATACATATCTATCTTTACACACACACACACACACATATATATATATATATATATATTTGTAAATCAAACAACTACAACAGGACTAGAACTGTTTCTTTCGTTAGAAATCATAAATCCTAGTCCAGTAGAAGTCATTTCTATATAAAAAAAACAAACATGTTTATGTTCAATTACCGTATTGCGAACCTTTTTTAACGGTGGTCAATTCCCAATCATATATAAAACACCAGCATCAACAGTTTTCCAAGAGATGTCAATATGAATGGACTTGTTATTTTTATCTAAAGACATTTTTTCCAATTCCACCCTGGCTGTCCCTTCAATCAATCTTATTTCTCATTCTTTCCTGCCTACATACATACATACATGATGGCTGCCCCCTCGTTATCGAATATGGCCATTGCACGAGGAGAAAGAAAAAAAAAAAGAATAAAAAAAAAAAAAAAAAAGAAATATATATATATATATATATATATATATATATATATATATATATATTTCTTTTTATACATATACATACATACACACACACACACCTACACACATACTCACACACACATATACACACACATACATTAATAACAATAATAATAATAATAATAATAACAATAATAATAACGACAACAACAATAATAATATACATATACATATATATATACACACACACGCACACACATAAGCATATCTACACACACACACACACGATAGCAACTAACAGCGCTGCGATCGAATGTGGCTTTTTAGCCCAGCCAATGATCTAAAATGTCTTGCACAGAGTCGGCAACCAAAACATTCACTGGGAACATACATACATACATTCATACACATATATATATATGTGTATGTGTGTGGGGGGTGTATGTGTGTAAGTGTACGGTAAAGTTATAATTGTATATATACAGAGTGAGTAACCGAGATTACGCCAATGTATATATAAAGCAATGATATTAGTTTCGTTAGTATATTAGTCTTTCTTTTTCCTATTGTACAGGGGTAAGACAGAGATAGTCGAAGAGATAATAGTTCAACAATTAGTAGGAAAACAGATACGTGAGTGTGTGTCCGTCAAACATATACAGCAGATTCGAACACAAAAGAACAAAACCCCCCACTCTCACTGCCTCCGTCTATCCGAATCTCCCCATCTCTCACTATTATGAGCAAATGGGGTCCCACGCGCTGGTCGCCCGGAGGATATAAATACCACTGGCGACTCCAGCAATGGATCTACTTTGCCTCAGCTGTCATGTCTATCTATTTTTCTAACCCAGAATTCGTGTCTATGAACACTACTTTTAATTGCTTGGACATAACATTGTGACACGGGCTGACGAATTTCCGCCCAAACAATTCATGTTTTAATTTAAAAAAATAAAAAATAGATGGCCAATAGTGGATGGAAAAGGCGATTTAGTATTATATAATTTAAAAAATAAAAATAGATGGCCAATAGTGGATGGAAAAGGCGATTTAGTATTATATAATTTAAAAAATAAAAATAGATGGCCAATAGTGGATGGAAAAGGCGATTTAGTATTATATAATTTAAAAAATAAAAATAGATGGCCAATAGTGGATGGAAAAGGCGATTTAGTATTATATAATTTAAAAAATAAAAATAGATGGCCAATAGTGGATGGAAAAGGCGATTTAGTATTATATAATTTAAAAAATAAAAATAGATGGCCAATAGTGGATGGAAAAGGCGATTTAGTATTATATAATTTAAAAAATAAAAATAGATGGCCAATAGTGGATGGAAAAGGCGATTTAGTATTATATAATTTAAAAAATAAAAATAGATGGCCAATAGTGGATGGAAAAGGCGATTTAGTATTATATAATTTAAAAAATAAAAATAGATGGCCAATAGTGGATGGAAAAGGCGATTTAGTATTATATAATTTAAAAAATAAAAATAGATGGCCAATAGTGGATGGAAAAGGCGATTTAGTATTATATAATTTAAAAAATAAAAATAGATGGCCAATAGTGGATGGAAAAGGCGATTTAGTATTATATAATTTAAAAAATAAAAATAGATGACCAATAGTGGATGGAAAAGGCGATTTAGTATTATATAATTTAAAAATTAAAAATAGATGACCAATAGTGGATGGAAAAGGCGATTTAGTATTATATAATTTAAAAATTAAAAATAGATGACCAATAGTGGATGGAAAAGGCGATTTAGTATTATATAATTTAAAAAATAAAAATAGATGACCAATAGTGGATGGAAAAGGCGATTTAGTATTATATAATTTAAAAATTAAAAATAGATGACCAATAGTGGATGGAAAAGGCGATTTAGTATTATAAAATAATAAATATTAGGATTGAAACAATTAAAAATATTTACTTAGTTAGTTCGGGTACTGCGGCCCGCAATTCAGAGGACTGGAAGGCAAACAAATACCGAGTCTTGTCCGGCCGCTTCCTCTACACACAGGTCGCTGTCGAGACCTCAGGTATCCTCGGATCTCTTACAGCCGAGCTCCGTAAAATTGGAACGTCAGCAACCCGCCTGAGGAAGGAGCCCTGTGAGGTGGACTGGCTGTTGCAGTGGGTTATGTTGCTTATTGTCCGTGGAAATACCTTTGCAGTTTTGTCCGTGGGGCGCAGTCGAAACACTGCCTCGCCCTAGGCATAGAGCCTGTCACCCTTCCCCTTCCACCTCTCTTTCTTCCGTGGCCTAATAGTTTTTGTTCTTTCCCTCTTCTTCCTCTCATTCATAGCATTTATAGCCCATCCTCTTCTTTCCTATGCAGCCAGATCTACACTTCTTAAACCTTTCCCCTTTTTTTCATTACTTAATTTTGATTTTATATATTTTTTTTCATATTACCATCATTGTATTACTTATTTTTGTAAAATATAGTTGACATAATATATTTATGTATAACAGATAGCAAAATATAATTTTCGTTACAATTAAATAATTAAAAATAAAATTTTATTCAATAAACTTTAGTGAAAAATATAAACACACGCCCAATTATATATCTTCACTCTATAATATTTAAACTTGAATACACAAGAATAAAAATACGATTACTATTCAGAGGTCAACTGACCATATCAAATTACCTCCAACGCATAATGACCGGACAGTTCTAACATTCATAATTAGACCTCCTAAATTCAGTCACTACTCCTACTTTTCCCCTATCACTCTCTTATATATATATGCACGAGCCACTGCATACCACATCTACGATGGATGACTGGCATAACGTTGAGTGCTTTACTTAATTTGTTACATCATCGTTTACCAACCAAAACCACCAGTTCTGCCTATTGGTAAACAGCCTAACATAAACGATATATATATATACACACATACACACACACGTACACACACACACATACACACACACACACACACACACACACACACACACACACACACACACACACACACACACACACACACACACACACACACACACACACACACACACACACACACACACACACACACACACACACACACACACACACACACACACACACACACACACACACACACATTTATATATACACTCACACGCACACATGATGTCAACATAAATGGACCTGTT
>OZ024742.1:170694338-170699338 GCA_964016885.1 Eledone cirrhosa
CATTCTTTTCTTTGATTTTTCTCTTGATTTCACTTGGGCTGTGTAATTTGTAAACTGGAAATATTATAAATATTTTCTGACCACATGTTGCTAGATGGTTACTCAGGGGTATCTGACGGACATTTGGGTCTCTGATTTGCTGTCGGTGTACCCGTGCACGTTCCGATGGTGCATTTCCAGTTTGACCGACATATAGTTCTTCACAATTCGGGCATTTAATGCAGTAAATTAGATATCTGCTTTTGCAGTTCATATTTGCTTTTGGGAATATTTTTCCAGTTTTTGTGTTCATATATTGACCGGTGTGTATGGATTGACATGTGCCACATCGACTATCATTGCATTTAGATACAGTGAATGATTGGTCTTCGTTGTTAAGGTCAAACTTTGCTTTTGTTAGTAATTGTTTCAGATCTTTCGGCTGTCTTTTACTAAGAGTCAAAGATCGGTCTGTGATTAAGCCTTTTAATTCATTACTTTGAGCAATGATCGGTAGGTTTGCTTTGGCAGTGTTGAAGATATTCTGGTGACATGGGTTGTGTGTCATTATAAATGGTATATTTCTTGGTTTCTTCTTCCTTGGGTTGTCCTAAGTTATTGTATAGGTATTTTTATAGCCCGCTGTATGCCATTTTCTATAAGTAGAGATGGGTATTTTTGTTTGAGCAAAAATTCCCTCAGTTCTGTTAGGCGTTTGTTCCTGGTATTCGTATCTTCTACAATGGTACAAATTCTTCTGGCTAGGCAGTATGGGATGTTACGTTTTGTATGAGGTGGATGGCACGACTTAAAATTCAGATATTGATGGGTGTCTGTGTGTTTATAATATATATCCGTGGTAATGGTAGTGTCGTTTTTGATTAACATTGTGTTAATCAAAAACGAGTTGTGGTATTTTGAAGCTAGGTTGTTGATTTTCTTCATGATGCTGTGGTCTATATTTGACGGTATTTCATGGTAGAATGTTGTGTCTTTCAGTTGTTCCTCAACCAAATCTTTGTAGTATTCAGTATCCATTATAACAATTGCACCCCCTTTATCTGCTTGATCAATTATTATTGTTTTATCATTTTGTATACGTTTAAGTGCAGACATTTCTGATTTGTTAATGTTTGGCCTAACATTAGTATTACGTCTAAGAGGAAATTTAGACAGGATGTCTATGTATTGGTCGAGATAGATATTTCTTCCTTTTGGCGGAGTGAAATTTGATTTATTCTTTACTAGTGATTCATCACTCTCATTATTTTTATCAGCGAAGAATTCTCCAAGTCGTAATTTTCGACAGTATTCTTGGGTATCCTCCTTCAGTTCTTGGAGGTTGACTGTTGGAGTCGGTGTGAATTTCAGTCCTTTTGACAGAATTTGCATTTCATCATTGTCAAGATCTCTTTTGGATAAATTAATCATTTTAGGATCTACGTGTACAGTTGTTTTGGGTATGTTTATTCCCGGAGTTTTTCTTTTTCCGGGTTTTGTTGTCCTGACGTTAAAAAAATGGATTTTTCTCTGTTCAGGATTTATATTCCTGTTGGTGTTTGCTTGATGAAATTTTGGTCGTGATATTATATTTGGTTTCGTTATGTTTTTTGTTATATTTTTGGTATTATGTATATTATTTTTCCATTTCCTGTTAGCATTATTTTGAACAATCTGGGGAAATGACCTAGGTTTGCTTTCAGGTTTAGATCGTTTTTTCGCCCAGTTTCTTGTGGGTAATCTCTGTTGAGATCTTGAGAGTGATCTGGTTATTCTACGGTTTTTCCTCCCGTTCCTTGTGAGTAGTCTCTGTTGAGATCTTGAGAATGATCTGGTTTTTCTACTTCTCATGGTCTGGTCAAAGGAATATCTATCGTGTTTGTGCTTTTTGTTCATGTTGTGTGCATTAGGGTGTTTTTGTAGAAAAAGCGAAGTGTTCTTACCGTAGTTCTTCTTTGATTCAAGGTAAGGTGAGTGTTTGTGTTGCCACGTGTTCTGGCGTATGTTGTGTTGGTGAGATTGTCCACTTTTAATGCTTTTTCTCAGAGTTCCAGAGTCTTTACCTTTATTTGCAGCATATTCATCGAGAAATAATTGATTCTGTTGCCATAACTTTCTTGATTTGCTTTCTTCTTTTGAGATATCTCTGATCCATAGTTCTCGTAGTTTTTCAGCTATAATACCAGTCGTTAGCTTTGAAATTTTGACTTCAATTTGGTCATCAATAGCTTCATATTTGGCTTTGTAGCGGGATTGTTTACATTGAGAAATGGAGATGTCGGTCCTGAATTTTGTCAATGTAAGCTCCCATCAGAGTTTGGTTTCTTCTTTTAGTTTTCCTGCAATTTCTGTAATTTACGAGGGAGTATAGGTGCCGTTAGAGAGAGCCATTTCTAATGTGTTTCGACATATTTTTCGCATTTGTATGCTTTCCAAAAGTTTTGTTTTCTTATGTTATGAAATTTTTTCCATGTCTTCCACATTTCTTTTCTCATTCGATGTGTTTTGTTTTCCAAATTTCTTTCGTTTAGTTCTGACACCCAAGGGGATTGTGGTAGGCTTTCTCTTGTATCTTTGATAACTGTTGGAATAATTTCAGCTAAATTCTTAATTTCAGAGTTTATATGTTCAGTTATAAGTTTTCCGTCTGTGATTATTACTAGAAAATGCTATTTTCATCATTTCTAAAAATAGCAAAACAATTGATGCTTTGGATAGGGTCAAATAGAAGTCGTTAGACATGCTCAACGAACCGTGACGCCTAAATCAATCATCTTTAGTAATCCAATAAAATTACACCCTGATTGGTCGAAATACAGTTTGCAAAATTTAGCATTCTGTAGCCGCTTTTCACTGTATATAAGGCACAGAATTTACCCATCTCATTACAGTTGAAAATTACAAACTTGACTGTCACCACTGAATATGAACCTGAAGATTGCGAAAGCATGAAAGTAACACTTAACATTTAATATTCTACCATACTATTTCATTCTAATACCATTATACATTTTAAAGGATTGTAAATAAAACGTGTAAATCAGACAAAGTTGGAATTTCTTTTATTAATATAATCTTCTATACACAATCATACACACCCGTGTATATTTATTTATATATATATATATATATATATTCTATTGTGTATATGCCATCATGTCTGGAAAGCAACAAATGAAACCAATAGAATCAGAAAGAATTCTAAAGGAGATATCATCGAAATTATCAACACTTATCACGATGATTGACACAATCCTTTATTTTAAAGGAAATAGAGAAACAATCTACAGACGGAAAACTTATAACTGAACATATAAACTGTGAAATTAAGAATTTAGCTGAAATTATACCAACAGTTATCAAAGATACAAACACTGACAAAGAAACGTTCCTTTGTCAGTGTTGAACAAAATGGCAACGATGGTTGCCAAACACTGTACGGGTAATAATTCTGGCTGTTTGTTTACAAACAAACCGAGCATTATAATAAATGTTCGGTAAACCCATATGTACATATATATATGTGTGCATGTATGTATGTATATACATACGTCTGTATACATATATGTATGTACGTATACATACTTATATATATATATATATATGGCGAGTCGGTGGTATGCAAATCTGGCTGATCAGTGGATCTGCTAATATGCAGATCTAACTGACCAGCCAGTCTGCTAATAAGCAAACCAGGCCGATCAGTCGTTAAACATGGCGTTAAAAATGAGGCTTGTTTGCATAATTGCAAACGAATCGAATATTGTTATTAATATTCGAAAAACTCAGATTACACACACACACACACACACACACACACACACACACACATACACACACACACACACACACACACACACACACACACACACACACACACACACACACACACACACACACACACACACACACACACACATATATACATATAGTAATCATAATAAATATGAAGTTTAAATTCCAAAGAGGGCTCGATAAGGATAAATATAAATCAAATATATAAGAACACTAGAGCAAATATTTATTAAAATAACAGATTAAAGTTTAAGCAAACAATCGCTGCTTCACCCTTAACGGGATCTTCTGAAACTTAAAAAATCAATCTGTGAACACAGAAGTAAATATTTCGAAAAACGTTGCAACCGAAGGAAAACAGGAAGACGATACTTTGGTTCGTGAAGACGCTCCCTTCACAAAACATACGGGTAAGACATACTTACCTATGCAAATAAGTAAAGGTATAAACATAAAATATACTTAGCTACCACATCAAGACGTAAATTATCCGCGTATTGTTCGTACTATCCGTTAGGGTATAATGTGGGGCTGTAATACAGAAAAGTTTTATGGAATTTCTGTTTACAAGCCGAACATGCCTCAAATTTTTTGTTTAAGATATGGTAATTGGCATAGAGTATTTCCAGGGCTTCAGCAGCGCAAAGATCACATGGTCTTTTATTTCCGTTATACAATCTAGCCTGCTAGGATCTCCCAGTGTAACCTATACCGGGTGTGTTTGTCTTTTAGACTCCAGATATAAGCTTCTTAATAAGGAAGAAAAAGATCTTAGCTCCAAATATAAATGCTTCTTAATAAGGAAGAGAAAGATCTTAGCTAATGGTGTGGCCACCTTCATATTATATGGTGGGTTATACCTTATAATGCGTCGGGATCTATTTTTCCTTGGTCTATGCTCATACTTAGTATATGCTACCTTATCGGCAAATCCACTCCAAGTAAGAGCTTCATTGTAATATGTAGAATGGTCGGTGAAAATATGCTTGTTTGTAGATAGATGGGAAAGCCTCAAAGAAATGTTTCTTACCAGGTTCTTGGTTATTCAGGGAAGCTCGCGCTCTGACCAGTCCGCCACTGGAGGCAGGTACCAAAATCAGTACTCAAGAAGCACTTCCTTTCAAAGACAAACTTCACCCTTCTCAGCCAAACAACAAGCACCATACAGTTCAAGGACTTGGGCTCATGATAATAAACTCGTAGGTTCGATTCCTGGACGGGCTCTT
>OZ024742.1:170704338-170721838 GCA_964016885.1 Eledone cirrhosa
CCGGTCGGGGCATAAACGGCCACCAGTCTGAAGGCTCCACCTCCAATACTGTTCACGTCTAGGACTACCAGTCTACCCTCCGGGTCCAAGTGTACTTGCTGTACTTCGATGTCCAGGTTCTTCCGAAACATTACAGCCACTCCCCCTCCACCTCCTGGCTGACAGAGAGATGCGTAGATCTCAAAGTCGTCGAAGATGGGGTTTAGTTGTTGCCTGTTGTGGATCCTGGATTCGGTGATGGGTATCACATCCATACCGTGTGACCTAAGGTCGTTTAAAAGTTGGCCCGGTTTCCAGGGCATCCCTAGGCCACGCACATTCACGCTTCCAACTCGTAAACTAGCCATGTTGCTGAAGAAGAGTTGGCGAAAAGGACGAAAAGGTGCACTTACCTTTTCGTTTCCTGGAGATCGTGTTGTTCAATCTCCATTTCAGTTCTGGTGGGGGTGTTGGGTGGGGTGGGGAAACATTTTAATAAGACGCGGTTAATAGGTTTTTGACAGGGGTTGCCAATATCCTGCGAAAACTGTTCTTTCAATTTCTGATAGGCTTCTGTCGAAACCCTTATTATTTTTAGGCGCGGAGACGATTCTGCTTTGACGAAAGTGTTGCCCTCCGTCTCCACCTTGGGGTTTTGGGAGATGACCTCCATCAAACTCTTGTTGTTTGTGTTGATGTATGCGTATTGTTGTTTGTGTTTTTGTTGTGTTGTTTTAGTTTGTTGTTCGTCCTGGAGTTTTCTTTTTATGGTGGGTGCTTGTGTTTGGGGTGGTGTTGGTGCTGGTTTTGCTGGTAGGGGGATGTTTGACTGTGGTGTTGTTTGTGTTGTTGTTTGTCTCTGTGGTTTTGTGCTGGTTTTGGTGATTGGACTTTTGGGGGTTTTGTGGTGTCTCTTTTTTTGTTTTTTAGATTTCCGAGGCTCTCCTTCTTCTTCACTTAAAGAAGGAGAAGTAGTCTCATCTGTTGGTGAATAATCATCGTCAGGAGTGTGGGGTAGGGGTATGTTGTGTGGTAGTGGTGTTTCGGTGTGTGTGTTTGTGGAAGTGTTTGATGGAGTGGGATGGGGTGGGGCTGTGTTTTTCAGGGGTGCTGTCTGTGTTTTTTCTGTTGTTTGTGGTTGAGTGGTTGTTTGTTTTGGTGTGTTTGCTTGTTTTGTGTATTGTTGTTGTTGTTGTTGTGGTGGTGGTGATTGTTTTGGTGTTGGTGTTGGTAAAAGTACTTTTTTAAAAAAGATTTGTTTGTAAAGGGCAGGAGGCTTTTAAGTGTGATGTGCTTGCACATCGAAAACAGTGTGGCTTTCTGACCTCAGTTACGATGTTGATGTAGTTCTGGTTGTCGACCAGCACTCTTTCGGGGATTTTGGAAATTCTTTCTAGTGTCATTTGTATCAGAATTTCCAAATTTGTCCCTGTCCACCTTTGTCTGGTCGACTTCCTGACCGAAAGCATTGTATCACTTTCTGGATCTATAAAACCTGCTAAGATCCACCAAATGTTGATGTTTGGTGGTATATTATTTATTTTGAGTTCAAATCCCGCCGAGGTTAACTTTGCCTTTCATCCTTATGGGGTCGATAAAATAAAGTACCAGTAATACACTGGGTAATTGCTGGCCTTGTGCCAAAAGTAGAAGCAATTATTTATTTTAAGTTTTTGTGTTCTTTTTCCCATGTAAGTAGGGAAAATGGTGTGTGTTTTTGTGATGTCTGGTGTAACAGAATGCTTTTGTGCGAGGGCCTCGCTTTTAAAAAGTACCGAAATACTTCTATATAGTCTGGCCCTCTGCATAACATCAATGTCCGGCAGAGCTTCTTTCAAGGTGGTTTCAATTTCCCCTTGACTGGGGAATACCGGTTTTTTCGTTTGATTTGAAACAGTTCTGAAGGTTACTGTCCTTCGAACTGTTTCTCGTTTAATTTGCAAGGGTGAGTTTATACGAAACCCACGATTTTCTTCAAAGGTTATGAATTGTTTTGCATCAGTCAACATTTGTTTGGAGTTGCTTATGTCGATGGGTTTGTACTCTGTTTTATTTATCACAGTCTGTGCGAATGTTGTTATTTCAATTTTGTTATTGTTGCTGGTTTATTCGTGTGTAGTTGTATCAATTGTTTCAATTTCTGCATTTTCTGTGTTTGTTGGTGTCTGTTGTGGGCTGTTATTTTCATCTTTTGTTGTGTAAATATCCATTTCTTTACGAAACAAAGTTTTGTTGTTGTTTGTCTCCATAGATACTTCTATGGAAATAGAGGGAGACATAACGCTTATATCTGTCTCCTTCCCTCTCTTCTCGCTGTCTAGCGTTCGCTGTAAGTCACACATTGTTAAAGTTAGGAACATTTTAAAAACTTGTCAATTTTTTAAAATTAAATTTCCGCCCCTGTGAGGCGAAAACAGAGATTACAACCCAGCTGACAATTCAGCCTGGGTGTTAATCTATCAAACAATATAAATTTTTACACAATAAATTCTGTTTTTGTATAGAAAATTTTACAAAAACTTACCAGCCATCTACCCACGTCCGATAGAGATAGATAGATAGATATATTTCTTTATTTACCATAAAGGCATAAAAAGAAGGGAAAAATACAAAGGGGGAGTTTACATACAATCGAGTAAAAAGGGTATAAAATGAAAATAATCGAAAACAAACTCAAAAGGGAGGGGACGTGATGGGGGTTGCACACACCCCCGAAAAAGTGTGCAATCCTTTGCCCGGGGAGCACATGGAGAAGGTGCTCCCCTCTCCTTCACTTCTTTACCTACAGGATGGTATACAGAGAAGGCCCATTTACACGAGCCATTCTCGCCACTATCACCCACCTTTCATAAAACTGCCCGTGGCCAAGCACCTCTCTCTCCATTCTTATCCTTCTTCCGAAGTGATATCGGAAGAAGTAGACCAGACTATGGCCAGAGAGGAAGTTGCCTGACCTCAGACCTTTCAATCGTGTCCACCAAACAATCTCTTTCAACATGGCTATTACGCAGAGAAAAACCGCCTTTGCTTCCTTTGTGAAGAGGGGAGGCGGCTTGATTGTCATCACGGACTCGGCGGTCAATCGAATCGGTGCCACCCGCGACAGCAGTCGTTCGGCGTAGCCCCACAGATCAGCCACGCCCGGACATTGCACCAATGAGTGCGCAACGGTTTCTTCGTGACGCACGTATCTAGGGCAAATCTTTTTCGAGGGATCCTTGCCCGGGCGCCCGTGTCTGTAGAGCCTCTCTCGAACGGGTAGAGCCCCCCGGTAGCACTGCCAGGCTAGTGACTTCTGGAAGTTGTCTATTGGTCCCGGGCCGAAAGTCCTACCGAACAGGCTGGCCAGTTCGTCCTCTTCCATGTCCAGCGACTCTCCAAGGGTGTCATCGCCCCTGCTAGCCACCAGCCCTCTATAGAATGATGAGGTGGATTCTCCACCGATGGCCTGGCCCACTTGCCAGAGAGCCCTGAGCGCCTGGGCACACTCAGTGTGCCAGTCTCCCAGTTTTCCGGATCTTTGCTTGACCCAGGACTGCAGCTCGGTGAGCGAGACGAGTCTCGGAAAGGCTCGTTTCACGAACGGAGCCCACACCGGTTGACCAGTGAGGAATACCTGTAGGTGCCGTAGCCTTAATGCGTGCCTACGCATCATCAACCACGGCATCCCCAGCCCTCCTTTCGAAGGTTGTTGGCAGCAGATGGATCTTCTCACCATAGGAGGGCGCTTCTTCCAAAGAAATTGGAAGAGCATGCGTTCCATGGTGGTGAGTGTTTCCTTAGGGCAAGGCACGACAGTCAGGCAGTAGTAAGTGACGGACGCTATGTAAATATTCGCCACCTCCGCCCGACCTTTTAGGGACAGCTTACACTTGGCCCATTTCTGGGTTAGTGCAAACACCTCGTCCCAGTTCTTTTCCACCTGGAGGTCCGGTCCAAACCAGACCCCAAGCAACTTTACCGGGCCCTCCGTCCAGTGTCCGACGACACCGTCGGGAGGCATCGGTCTGCCTCTCCACGTTCCGAGTTGCAGCCCGATGGATTTTTCCCGGTTCAGTTTCGCACCTGACAACCTTTCGTAATCCTCCCGTAAGGTACCGATCGCCTCGAGCTCCGAGTCGGTCGATACCATTACTGTTACGTCATCGGCGTAGGCCGACACCGCTTTGCTCAATCCTGGTTCCAGGGGGATACCCTGGAACAACTCCAACTTCCTCAGTAAAGGCTCGAGAGTCAATACGTACAGAAGGGAGGAGAGAGGGCACCCCTGTCGAATAGATCGTGTGATTTCGAACGGCTTCGAAAGGTAGCCGTTCACCTTGATCCTAGAACAGATGTGGTTGCTATGTAAGGCAGTGATCCAGCCTCTGAAAATAGGACCGAACCCAGCCGCCGCTAGCACCGCATCCAGGTAACCATGGTCGACCCTATCGAAGGCCTTAGACTGATCCAAGTTGATCAGGGCCCCACCGAAGCCGGGTTTGTTGCCAACCCTCTCTATGATGTATCGCATGAGGTGGAGGTTATCGTGAATGGACCTGGATGGGATAGCACATGTCTGCGCATCTCCCACCAGGCCACCCACGACAAGCGCCAACCTCTTTGCTAACACCCTGGCCAAAATCTTTAACTCTGTGTTTAGCAGGGTTATGGGCCGAAAATTATTTATACTATCCCCCTTGTTCTCGTCCTTCCTCACCAGCGAGACTACGCCCTTGGCTACAGAACAAGGAATTCTCCCGTTCTGCTGCCAATTGCAGTAGACCGCTTCGAGGAGTTCGGAGAAGAAGACCGGCATTGATAAATAAAGTTCGTAAGGTATACCATCGAGACCTGGAGATTTGCGTCTGCTGCATTGGCTCAGCGCATCCCCGATCTCATCAGCCGAGATTGGTCCCTCGCAGGACTCTGCCTCTTCGCTCGAGAGATGCGGCAGGCCGTCGAGGTATGGACCGAAATCCACGTCCCCGCCCGGACCCTCGCCTCCCCCGAATAATCGGGCAAAGTGCCTTTGAAAGGCCTCGCACATCTGCTTAGGCTCCCAGATCACCCGTCCATCCTCGTCTTGCAAAGACCGGATGGTGGATCGATTTCCACTCTTAGCTTCTGTCATGCGGACCCAGCCAACGGCTTTGGCCCCCTCATTACCTAGAGCACGTATTTTACTTCGAATGACGCAGCCTTCGTGCTTTGCATCGAAAAACTGGTTCAAGGCCGTCCTCGATGCCAGCACTCTGGCCACATCTTCGCTCTTGATTGCATCTTCTAATTTACCTGTTAATTCTTTCTCGTTTCTATTCCTATCGGCAGCTAACATCTTGCTATAACTTATTGATTCTGTTCTAATCTCTCTTTTGAGAGATGCCCACCATCGGTTGTTGACGATTGCACCCGTCAACCTCTCCTTAACTAATCTGCTAATCCGGTTTCTGTAAGTCTCTTTTGCCGGTAAAGACAAATTAAGTTTCCAGTAACCGGAACCCTGTTTATGTGTTTTCTCGAGATTGACTACGCAGGTCACTAATTTGTGATCCGTATAGCCAACCGTGAGCATTTCTGGACAGCTTAATATGTCCCTATCCTTACTTCTAACTAAGAATCTATCTAAGTACGATCTAGATTGACCACTGTGGTTCGTCCAAGTCCAGGTTGGCACAGTTGGAAAATCTAGTCGATATCTATCGACCAAGTTAAAACGGTCGAGTAACCCCTTGAGACTGTTACACCCCCTCTATTAGGACATGCTCCTGCATAGTCCCAACGTGCATCTAGGATGTCATTCCAATCCCCCGCTAGAAGCAGGGAACGCGACGTTCCCAGAAAAGTCTCCAAACGCTGGAAGAAGTCGGGCCGTTCAGCTCCGAAAGGGGAGTAGACGGCGACCAGTCTCAAGGCCGCACCTTCACTACTGCCAACGTCTAGCACCAACAAACGACCCTACGGGTCCGAGTGAACAACCTGTACGGTGAGACCCAGGTATTTTTCCAGCAGTACAACAACTCCACCCCACCTCCAGGTTGACAGAGAGATGCATGCACCTCAAAGTCATCGAAGGTAGGCCCCAGCTGCCGCACGACGCTGATCCGAGTTTCACAGATAACCATTACATTTATACCACGTGACCTGAGGTCATTTAGAAGCTTTGCTTGCTTCCAAGTTGAGCCCAGGCCACGTGCATTCAAACATCCTACTCTTAACACATCCATGTGGGCGGCAAAGCCAAAGGAGAGTGTAGAGACCTACCTTTCTGCTTCCCGGGGTTCGGGTCGCACGACTTCCATGGGGTCGGGGGTGTTGGGTGAAGGGGTGTCTTGTGGTGGTGTGGGGTTGTCAGTGTGTGGTGGGGTTGGGGTGTTTGGAGTTGTGTTGGGGAGGGGAAGGGGAGGGGGAAAGCTTTTTAGTAGGACGCAGTTTATGGATTTGACAGAGGGTGGTCCTACGTCCTCCTTAAAATCCTTTTTTAGTTTTTGGTAGAGGTTCATTGGGATCTTTATTAATTTTAAATGTGGGTAGTTTTCTGAAGAAACAAAGTTTACACCTTCGGTTTGTACCGAAGGATTATTGTTTATGAGTTCATTTAATTTATTATTGTTTCTGTTGTTGTAAGTATGTCTTTTTTTCGGATGGTGTGAGTGTTTCGAAGAGGGGAGGGCAGGTTTGGTTTTGTTTGTTGCTGGAGGAGTGTTTTGTGTTTTGTTGGATTGTGTTGACATTTGGGTAGGGGTTGTTTGGCCTTGTGTGTTTTGCACATGTTTTCTTTTTTTCCTTTTAATCTGTCTGAAGGACTCCGTTTCTTCCTCCGAATTCGTTGGGTTATCTTCAGTGTTGGAGGGAAGAGGTATGTTTGCTGGTAATGTTTCCGTGTTGGTTTTCTTTGTGGGGGAGATGGATGTCACTATGTTAGACTGTGTTGTGCGTTGTGTCTGCGGTGGTTGTGTTGTTTTATTGAGTGAGGGGTTGGGTGGGACTGTATTTTGTTTTTGGGTAATGTGTTGTGACTGTTTGTGTTGTGGTGGTGGTGTAGTTTTACTGAGGGACGGGTTGGGTGGGACTGAGTTTTGTTGTTTGTTTATCTGTTGTGGTGGTGGTGGAGCTGGTGTTGGTAGCAGGGTTTTCTTTTTGTTGAGTTGGGGACAAGCCGCCTTCAGGTGCCCTCTGCCTGCACAGATATGACAGGACGGCCTTCTCCCCTCCACGCTAATGTTTATATACCCGTGGCCCTCTAATAGGATTCTGTCGGGTATTTGGGCAATGCGTTCAGGCTTCATTTGCACTACAAGTTCTATACCTGTTCCACTGAACGCATTGCCTGTGGTTTTCCCAATGGAAATCACGTTGTCATTCGCTGGATCGATGAAGCCAGCTATGAGCCAGCAGTAGTCCAGATCTGGCATCATTGCATCCAGCCATATGCGCTGAGTTCTTTTACCCATATAAGATGGATAAAAGGTAAAATTTGTCGAACGAATCGGTGACAAAGCACATTTTTTTGCCGCCGATTCGTTCTTCATAATAATCGCTAGGCTTCCATACAGTCTGTCTCTTCTTATGAAAGTGGTTTCATTAAGTACTTCTGTAAGTACTGCTTTGATTTCTGTTTGTGTTGGCTGTTGAGGTTTTTTAGAAATGTTGTTGATGGTGCGGAAAATGACCGTCCGACTTTCAATGTCTTTGGTGAGTTCTTGAGGCATTTTTACCGCTAAAATACCATTTTCCCCTTCAGTTATGTATTGTTTGGCGTCTGTAACTCTTTGTGCTACATCTGAAATATTTTCAGGTATATACGTCAAAGATTTCTTTGTTGTTTGTGCAAATGAAATATTATTGGTGTTGACTTTGTTGTCTGCTTTGCTTTCTGTTATGATGTTGTTTTCAAATGTTATTTTTGTGTTTGTCGTGTCTTTGTTTGTGGTATTAATATTGTCATGCAATTTTTTCAAATTTTTTTTTTTCGTTGTTGGAATCAATGTCCAGATTTGTGTTTTCGTCATTTTTCTCCGCAGATTCGTCTGTTTTTATTTTATTTTTTCTTCCCTTCTCTATGACGTTAGTTGGGAAGGAAGGGGGGGGGGGGACTAAAGCGTACGAGCTTACAACTCTTACCGCTGTCCCCCCACCACTATTTTCGTTAGCTTCGTTTAACATTTCTGTCAGACGATTTAAATTTTTTTATGCCCCAAAATTTTTAAAAACAGGTTTTTCACCCCTGGAGGGGCAAAGATGAGCTGACCCACCGCCTGACAATTCAGACGGGGAGGGGGGGGGGGGGTCAAGCTACACAATAGTATCAAAATTAAAATTGAACTTACAAAATTTCCGCAATAAATTTGAACAAAACTTCTGCGCGAAGTGAATTACATCTACGCTGTAGAACAGACGACAGCTAGATTATAGAGATAGATATGTTTCTTTTATTTGCCACCAGGGCATCAAAAGTGGGACAAGTACAATGGGGGGAGTTTACAAAACAAAGCGTCCTCAATAAGGAGGAGGCAATAACAATATATAAAAATAAAATAAAATATAACAAAAAATAAAATTTATAACACAGTCCTCAATAGAGAAGAAACGGACCAGTTGTTGGCCAGAGAGAAAGGTGTCTGACCTCAGTCCTTTCAGACGCGTCCACCATACAACCTCTTTCGCCATGGCTATTACGCACAGAAACACCGCCTCTCCTTCGTTTTTGAAGAGGGGAGGCGGCTTGATCGTTACAATAGACTCGGTGGTCAACCGGATCGGTCCCACCCTTGACAGCAGTTGTTCGACATAGCCCCACAGATCGGCAATGCCCGAGCAGTGTACCAATGCGTGTGCAACGGTTTCCTCGTCGCACACGCATCTGGGACAGATCTTTTTCGATGGGTCCCTACCCGGGCGCCCGTGCATGTAGAGCCTTTCTCGAACGGGCAGAGCCCTTCTGTAGCATTGCCAGGCCAGGGACCTCTGGAAGTTATCCATGGGTCCCGGGCTGAATGTCCTACCAAACAGGTTGGCCAGTTCGTCTTCCTCCATGCCTAGGGCTTCTCCGAGGGCGTCGTCGCACCTGCTAACCACCAGCCCTCTATAGAATGACGAGTGGATTCTCCACTGACAGCCGGGTCCGCCTGCCAGAGAGCCGTGAGCGCCTGGGCACACTCGGTGTGCCAGGCGCCCAGTTTTCTCGGTCTTTGCTTGACCCAGGATTGCAGCTCGGTGAGTGAGACGAGTCTGGGAAAGGCTCGCCTCACAAACGGAGCCCACACCGGTTGACCGGAGAGGAATACCTGAAGGTACCGTAGCCTTAATGCGTGTTTACGTATCATTAGCCACGGCATCCCCAGCCCTCCTTCCGAAGGGTGTTGACAGCAGATAGATCTCCTCACCATAGGAGCCCGCTTCTTCCAAAGGAATTGGAAGAGTGCGCGCTCCATTTTGGCGAGCGTTTCCCTTGGGCAAGGCACAACGGTCAGGCGGTAGTAGATGACGGACGCTATATAAGTGTTCGCCACCTCCGCCCGACCTTTCAGGGACAGTTTGCACTCGGCCCACTTCTGGGTCAGTGCAAAAACCCTGTTCGTTACCTCACCCCAGTTCTTCTCCACCTGGAGGTCTGGTCCGAACCAGACCCCGAGCAACTTCACCGGGCCCTCCGTCCAGCGCCCGACGACGCCATAGGAGGGCATCGATCTGCCCCTCCACGTGCCGAGTTGCAGACCGATCGACTTGTCCCGGTTCAGCTTAGCCCCTGTAAACCTTTCGTACTCCTCGTACACCGCTTTCCGCAATCCCGGTTCCAACGGGATGCCCTGCAACACCTCCAACTTCCGCAGCAGTGGCTCTAGAGTCATTACATACAGAAGGGAGGAGAGAGGGCACCCCTGTCGGATGGACCGCGCGATTTCGAACGGCTCCGAGAGGTAGCCGTTCACCTTGACCCTAGAGCAGATGCGGCTGCTGTGCATGGCATTGATCCAGCCCCTGAAAACGGGTCCGAAGCCTGCCGCCGCTAGCACCGCATCCAGGTAACCATGGTCGACCCTATCGAATGCCTTAGATTGATCCAAGTTGATCAGGGCCCCACCAAAGCCGGGTTCGTTCCCAACCCTCTCTATGATGTATCGCATGAGGTGGAGGTTGTCGTGGATGGACCTGGACGAGATAGCACATGTCTGCGCATCTCCCACCAGGTTGCCCACGACAAGCGCCAACCTCTTTGCTAGCACTTTGGCCAAAATCTGTAACTCTGTATTTAGCAGAGTTATGGGCCTGAAATTATTTATATCGTCCCCCTTGTTCTCGTCCTTCCTCACTAGCGTGACTACGCCCTTGGTCACAGCACAGGGAATTCTCCCGTTCTGTTGCCAGTTGCAGTAGACCGCCTCGAGGAGATCGGGGAACAAGTCCGGCATAGCTAGATATAGTTCGTATGGAAGACCATCGAGACCCGGAGATTTGCGTTTGCCGCATTGGCTCAGCACGTCCTCTATCTCAGCGGCTGAAATCGGCTCCTCGCACGACTTCGCCTCCCTGTCCGAGAGACGCGGCAGGCCGTCGAGGTATGGACCGAAGTCCACATCCCCAACCGGCCCCCCGCCCCTTCCGAACAATCTGGCAAAGTGCTTTTGGAAAGCCTCACACATCTGCTTAGGTTCAAGGATCACCCCTCCATCCTGGTCTCGCAAAGACCGGATAGTGGATCTGCTCCCTCTTTTGGCTTCTGTCACGCGGGCCCAGCTAACAGCTTTGGTCCCCTCGTTTCCCAGAGTACGTATTTTTCTTCGGACGATGCAGCCTTCGTGTTTCGCGTCTAAGAACTGGCCCAGGGCCGTTCTCGACGCTAGCAGTCTGGCCACGTCGCCGCTTCTAATTGCCTCTTCTACACTATCTACCAACTCCCTTTCCTTCCTATTTCTATTTGAGGCTAACTCCTTACTAAATTCTATAGAGACTACTCTAATCTCTCTTTTGAGAGATCCCCACCACCTGCTGTTGACGATGGCGCCCGTCAACCGCTCCTTAACTAAAGTGCTAATCCGGTCCCTGTAAGCCTTACTTGCCGGTAAGGACAAGTTGAGCTTCCAGTAACCGGGTCCCTGTCTATGAGTTCTGTCAAGGTTGATCATGCAGGTCACTAACTTGTGGTCTGAATAGCCAACCATGCGCATTTTTGGACAACTTAAAAAGTCCCTATCCTTAATTCTAACTAAGAACCTATCTAGGTACGACCTAGATGATCCGCTACGATTTGCCCAAGTCCAGGTTGGCGCAGTCGGAAAATCTAGTCGATATCTATCGGCCAGGTCAAATCGACCGATTAACCCTTTGAGGCTATTACACCCCTCTCTATCGGGACAGGCCCCTACGTAGTCCCAACGTGCATCTAGGATACCATTCCAGTCCCCCACTAATAGCAAGGAGCAGGACGTCCCTAGAAAAGTCTCCAGACGATGGAAGAAGTCCGGCCGCATTGACCCGAAAGGGCCGTAGGCGGCTATCAACCTAAACGCTCCGCCTTTACCACTGCCAAGGTCCAGAACCACTAGTCGACCCTCCGGGTCCAAATGTACCATCTGTGTTGCGAGACCCAGATGTTTTTGCAGCAGAACGACAACTCCACCCCCACCTCCGGGTTGACAGAGAGATGCGTGCACCTCAAAGTCATCAAAGGTGGGGGCCAGCTGTCGCACGTTGCTGATCCGGGCCTCGCAAATAACCATCACATCTATACGTTGTGACCTGAGGTCATTTAGAAGCATTGCTTGCTTCCAAGTTGAGCCCAGGCCACGCGCATTTAAACAGCCTACTCTTAGCATAGCCATGTTGGTGGTGAAGAGAAAAGGCACTTACCTCTCTGCGTCCCGGGTATCGGGCTGCACAATTTCCATTAGGGTGGGGGATGGGTTGTTGGGTGGGGTGGTGGTTTGTGGAAGTGTAGGGGCATCAGTGTGTTGTGTGGTTGGGGAGTTTGGAGTTGTGTGGGTGTTTGAGGAGGGGGTGGGGTAGTTTTTTAGGAGGACGCGGTTAATGGGCCCGACACAGGGGGGACCCACATCCTCTTTAAAATTGTTTTTTAAAGTTTTATAGGTGTCCTGTGGGGCCTTAATCATTTTGAGGTGGGGGAAATCCCCTGCCTGGGTGAAGTTAGGCCCTTGTGTTTTTATTAGATTGTTGTTGTACACAATGTTTAACAGTTTTTTGTTTCTTGTGTTTATGTATGTGTATGCATGTTTTTGTTTTTGTGTGGTGTTTTTTGTTTGCTGTTGTTGTGAGCTCTTTTGTGTTGGTGTCAGTGTTATGTTTTGGGGAGGGGTTGTTTTCATTTGTGTGTCTGAGGTGTGTTTTCTTTTTTTTCTTTTGATTGTGTGGAAGTGCTCCTCCTCGTCTGACGACGAACTAGGGTCATCTTCCGCGTTGGAGGGGAGGGGTATATTTTCGGGTTGTGTTTGCGGTGCGGGTGTTTTGGAAATTGTTTTTGTTTTTTGAGTGGAGGGGATGGGTTGGACATTGTTTTGTTTTGGTTTGAGCTGTGGTGGTTGTTTTTGTAGTGGTAGTTGTGGTGATTGTGTTGGTTGTGCAGTTGTTGATGGTGTAGGCAGGATTGGGGTTTTCTTATTAAGTTGGGGACAGACAGCCCTCAGGTGACCTCTGGTTCCGCAGAGGTAACACGAGGGCCGCCTACCCTCAACGGTAATGTTGATGAAGGCTAGATCATCCAGTATGACGCGTTCAGGGATCTGGGCGATCCTTTCGGGCCTCATTTGAACTACAAGTTCGAGGCTCGTTCCACTGAACGCGTCACCCGATGCCTTTCCCATGGACACCAGCATGTCATCCTCCAGGTCCAGGAAACCTGTCAAAACCCACCATATGTCCATAATCGGCAGGATGGTGTGTATTTTTATTTTTTGTGTTCTTCTACCCATGTACGTAGGGTAGAAGGTGTATGCGGTGGATGTGATTGGTTTGATGGACAGTTTCACTGCTGTGTCCCTGTCCTTCATGAGAATGGATAGAATCCCGTAGAGTCTATCCTTCTGAATGAAGGTGATGTCCTTCATGACGTCTTTTACAACCAGCTCTATCTCACTCTGTGATGGTTGAGCTGGTTTTTTACTTTTATTCGAGATTGTCCTAAACATGACAGCGTTTAGGAGTCTCTGGCTTTTTAGTTCCGGGGGGGGGGGGGATGGATTGTGAATGAACCATTTTCCCCGTACACTATATATTTTTTGGCATCTGCCAGTAGCTCCTTTGCTTTGGTTATATCTACTGGCAGATAGTCGAGGGTTTTCCTTGTCGTCTCGGCGAAGGAGAAATTTTTTTTGTTTGTGTTGTTGTTGTCGTTGGTGTTGTTGTTATCATTGTTGTTGTTGTCACAGTTATTGGTCTTGTTGTTGTTGTTATTGTTATTGGTGTTGTTTTCGTCCGTCGCATTGTTGTTGTTGTTGCTGTTGCTGGTGCCGCTGGTTCTTTGGGTTGTTGCCATGGCAACGTCAAGTTGTCGGTTAACAGGTGGAGAAAATTCTTCCTCTGGCTGACCTTTCTTCTTGACCTCTGCTACTGTGACAGTGGCAGGGGAAGCTGTAAGTTTATCTTCCCTTTCCTCCTTCGAATTTTGGTGAAGAAGCTTCAGCCATTTAAAAAAATATTAACTTTTCAACAAGAAAAAACTTTTTTTTTGTTTAACTATTTCGCCTAAAGGCGTAGAATATTTTGAGACTGACCAGATCAAAGTTTGACCTGGCAGTCCCTCTACAAAATGGTACAAAAATTAAAGTTAACAGACAAGAATTTCTATAGAAATTTAAACAGAACTTACTCAGCAAGTTATACGCGTGTGTCCATCCCAGATAGATAGATAAATATATTATAAATATATTATAGAGATAGATAGATAGATAGATAGATAGGTAGTTAGATAGATAGGTATATATATATAACAGCAAGCTTTTTATCTAGTTATTTTTATTTACTTACATCGATAACGACTATGTCAATATATATTTATTAAGTATTTTGACTATGGACACATTTTGACTATACAACACCTGTGTAAAGTGATACGTAACTTGTGACATGGTATATTGAGAGAAACAACATTCATCGAATACAGATCGCTCGATGAAAAGTCAATGATGACGAAGTTACATTGTCTATACTATTTCTTCAAACGATCCGACAAAATACCTCCTTTATCATAGTGACATTCTTTATATCAAAATATCAACTGTCCAGACTTATAATATAGAATATTATTCTTATTAACATTGACTTCAACATTTGCTTATTGATGGAAAACTTGATGACATATTGTTTAATAGGATTTTAGCTTTGTTTCAGACTTACCAACGATAAAGAAAGTTATTTAAGCCAATCACAGCGTTTGGTGCAGCTCTTGAAATTATCCTCTAAAGCTGTATACTTTGGTTAACAGATCGATACTGACATTATAGATTAGCAGTGACTCTTCCCAAGGAAGTTTTCACTTAACGTAAGAAATAACACCTTTGTCTTCCAAGACGTTACAAGTGAAATTGATTATATTTATGACTAGTGAACCCATGTCGTCAATAATAACGACAAAAGCACTGAACATATTAGAAATCAATTTTTCGAGTCCAGAATTCGCATGCTATATATATCAGGATTACCAGATATATAAACAATCATTCAAACTGGAAAAATTGCGTTTTGATAAATTAATAGTTTCCATAAGAAAAACCCTATAGTTTATGTTGATTATTTATTTCTAGGATATGTTTACATAAATGTTGAGCATATATGTATAAATGACATAGAAGATTAAATGTATTAATAACTTAGGAGAAATACTTACAGGGACAAATATAGAGTTAGAACCCAGGACCTTTTGATTGGAGAGCGAACGTCTTATTGTAGTGGCATGACTAAGGTAGGAAATATTTGTGTTATATGTGTGTATGTTCGTATATGTAAATTTTAAAGAGTTACAGGTGTGTGTGTGTATATATGTATTTCGGTTTTAAGTTTTACCGGTTGCGCATTTTTAATGCTTTTCAAAAATAATTTTGAGATAGAGCGTCCGTGATGTTTGCTCTAATCTGATTAGTTTTGGAAATTCTACCTGTTTTTATGTGAAAAAAGTGGCTCCAGCGGTATTAAAATAAGTTTCGCGCCAATTCGTGTTGCAAAAATCCTTGTGGTCAAAACAATTTTGATTGGTCGGTAGAGGTCATGTGAATGTTAAAAATTGATTTTGCGCCAAATGTAGGTTTGTGTCGGCTGATTGAGAAGTCACTGAAAAATAAGTCTTTCAAAACAAATATGTGTGTGTATGTGTGTGTGTGTGTGTAGTAGTAGTAAAGAGGTTCGTTGTTGTGATAATGGTCAGCAGGGATGTGTGTGCGAACCGCAGCCTGTTGACAGTTCAAATGCCTATTAAGACAAGTGTGTGTGTGTGTGTGTGTGTAGCAGAGTAATTCGTGGTAGAGGGATGGTCAGTAGGAATGTGTCTGTAAGTGTGTGGGGGATATTTTAACATGTTAAAAGATATTTTTCAGCTCTTGTCTTATACGGAGGAGTGTGTGTGTGTGTGTGTGTGTGTGTGTGTGTGTGTGTGTGTGTGTGTGTGTGTGTGTGTCTGTGTGTGTGTGTGTGTCCTTTGTATGTTAATGCAGGCGTGTGTATGTGTGTGTATATATATATATATGTGTGTGTGTGTGTGTGTGTGTGTGTGTGGGTGGACCAGTATTTATTTTTGTGATACTGGTAAAATGGTGTACATTATTCGCTATTTTCAGTAAAAACGATTCTCTCAATAGAACATCAAAAACCTTAATAATAAAAGGTGTGAAATGATATATAGTATTGGCATAATACCAAGGTGTGTGTGAGTGTCCAGATTGTACGTACTGCAAGGGGAATCCATTAGGCCTTGCCGTATTGGAATACTTGTGTACAAATCACCCTCTACACTAAAGCACTAGCAAAGTTTGGACATATAATTAGCTTCCTATTCAACTGAACAATCATATAGATACATGGATATTAATGTTGTCATCAACAGTTTCGTATTTACAGATCAGAATGAATGTGACAGAGATTACAAGAGAATTGAATAATAATTAAAGAGACACAGAGTGGAATGCATGTGACAGAGATTACAAGAGAATAGTATAATAATTAAAGCAGTATAGAGAGTGCAAATGCGTTAGGCATATACAGGACAGTTAGGTAGGAAACAAACAATGGTACTAGGCATATATAATTACTGCATGGTAAAGGTATCACATAAAATAACATAGGTTTACAAGCAAATCAAGCAGGCAAAGGTGTTTGTGTATTCCAATTATGAGTTTATGGTGGATGTAGTGGGATAATTGTTTCTGTAATGTTCAAATGTGCATGTGTTGAGAGTATTATTATTATTGTTATCTTTTCCATTACATTGGTTATGTTTTATTTTAGTGAATGTTTATAATAAGATACAGCTATGGATTGTATATTGGTCCTATTATACTGTTATCCCGGGATATGCAAATTAGGCTGCTCAGCCGTTAATATGCATAAGGAAAGTATATACTTTCAAACGTTCAATCGACTGACAGGAAGGTATAGAGTGCTGATGACAGCTAATAAGCTAGAAACTACTTCATCGTTCCTTTGTCAGTGTTGAACAAAAGGGCAACGATGGTTGCCGAACACTGTACGGCCTAATTCGGGCAGTCTGTTTACAAACAAACCGAACATTATAATAAATGTTCGGTAAACCCATACGTACATATATATATATGTGTGCATGTATGTATGTATATACATACCACTGTACGTCTGTATACATATATGTATGTACGTATACATACTTATATATATATACATATATATATATATACACACATATATATCGATATGTCTCTCTCTCTCTCTCTCTCTCTCTCTCTCTCTCTCTCTCACACACACATATATATATATATATATATATATATATATCGGAATACAAAAAAAAAACATCAACGCAGGCGTACAAGTTACAGATGATATATATATATATATATATGGATGTATATAAACGAATATATTATGGTTGATGATACGCATGAATAGGAAAGCAAAATCATATTTTTGCCAGAAGATATATGTAAACATATTTCTCAAAGGATATAAAACAACAAAGTTAACGTCGAAACATTTTCAAATTAACCATAACGTTACTGATATTTTTGGATAAATAACAGCGTTCAGAAATGACTCGTATTTAATTGTGTAGATGTACATGTATCGGGTCGGGGTTGACTCCTACTACTTTAGTCAAAGCTTACAATAAAAAATACACGTAATATGGTAGCATGGTTGAAGGGTCTAAGGCGTTGGTTTTAGGTACCAGTCGCTTCGGATGCATGTTTTCAAATTCCATCGGTGCCAGAATATTTTTGTCAAGGCGCGTGTCTTAGTAGTTAAAGCATTAGGCTTATAAGTGTGAGCTTGTGAGTTCGCTTCCTTTGGACAACATTGGTTGCGTGGAGAGGGGAGGCTAACGTGCATAGGTGAGCGTCTGTTGGTT